>QXTE01000256.1:445547-960650 GCA_003942145.1 Platysternon megacephalum
TTTAAGAAAGATTAATTCAAACTAGAAGCAGTGCAGAGAAGGGCTACTAGGATGATCAGAGAACTGGAAAACCTGCCTTATGAGAGGAGACTCAAAGAGCTTGGCTTGTTTAGCCTAGCCAAAAGAAGGCTGAGGGGAGATATGATTGCTCTCTATAAATACATCCGAGGGATAAATAGCAGGGAGGGAGAGGAGTTATTTAAGTTAAGCACCAATGTAGACACAAGCACAAATGGATATAAATGGGTGAACAACAAGTTTAGGCATGAAATTAGATGAAGGTTTCTAACCATCAGAGGAGTGAAGTTCTGGAACAGCCTTCCAAGGGGAGCAGTGGGGGCAAAAAACCTATCTGGCTTCAAGACTGAGCTTGATAAGTTTATGGAGGGGATGATATGGTGAGAATGCCTACAATGGCATGTGGCTGATCTGTGACTGCTAGCAGCGAATATCTCCAACAGCTGGTGACGGGACACTAGAAGGAGAGGGCTCTGAGTTACTACAGAGAATTCTTTCCAAACTGTCTGGGTGGTGAGTCTTGTCCACATGCTTAGGGTCTAACTGATTGCCATATTTTGTGTCAGGAAGGAATTTTCCCTCTTCCCTGAAATTGGCAGAGACCCTGGGAGGAGACGGGGGTTGTCTTCTTCTGCAGTATGGGACATGGGTCATTTTCAGGTTTAAACAAGTATAAAGGATGGATTCTGTGTAAATCCTGTTTACATCACAATTTGAGGAATTCCCTAACCCAGCCAGAGGTTATGGGTCTATTGCAGGAGTGAGCGAGTGAGGTTCTGTGGCCTGCAATGTGCAGGAGGTCAGACTAGATGATCATGATGGTCCCTTCTGGCCTTAAAGTCTATGAGTCTATTGTAAGGAAACACATATGATATTTAGGCTCGAAGGGCAAGATTTTCAATAATGGAAGCCTAACTGTATAGCCCCTAAGGTGGGATTTTGCAAAGTCCTTAGTGTTGGCCTAACTCTGCTTGCATTGACATGAGTGGGAGTGGAGTTCAGACAGTGTTAAGCGCCTTGGAAAATCTCACCATTAAGGGTACGTCTGTGACAGCATCTCGAGTAGCCATCGCTGAGCTAGCTAGCCGGGATACCAGAGCAATGAAGCCATGGTAGTGCAGGCTATCCCCCTAAGTAATTACCCTGGGTTCCAGGAAATGCACAAGTCTGCTCTGAAGCCTGTGTAGCCATGGCTTCACTGCTCCGGTATCCGAGCAAGCTAGATTAAAGCACGCTTGGGTACGTCTATCTACTCAAGCTGCAGTCACACCTTGTGATGGCAGTGTAGACATACCCTTAGTCTGTACTGAGGTATCTAACTAAATAGCCTGGTTTTCAAAAGTGTTGTGCACCCAGCAGCTCTCACTATCGCCCGAACCCTTTGGGGTGTGTGTGTGTGTGTGTGTGTGTTGTGTTCACATCATAGTGGAGGGCAACGGTATAAATCAATGCTGATGGAGTCACCATCAGTTTAGGTCAGGAATTCCCCCAGCGTTGAGGGTGCTGGTGACCGAGGACATAGTGCCAGGTAAATCAGTCATTATACACCCATCCCATCTCGCCCTTTCCCTAACTAAAACGGATTCCTACTTGGGTACTTCGCTGGGGTTGGGGGAAGTACAATATACTGCAGAATTAGCACTCTTCTGTCCCCTTGTAGCCCTCCTCTCCTTTTCTGTACCCAGCCCTCCCTCTGGATCTGCAGCCTTTGGGTCACCTTTACCTGGGAAGTTTGACTGTGCAGCCTTACCCCAATCTGTCCATGTTTACGTCATTTCCAAGGATGTCTCTACTTTAAACAATGCCTAACTGTATTATTGAACTGCAGCCTATCCTGTATTTCCAGATGGTCTGATTTAGAACCCAAGAATCTGTATAATTTAAATTTGTGATCATTTGCCCCAATAGTTATCATAACTGCTAACAATAAATTACAGGCCCGGCTTGCAAAGCATAAGAATATCTAGCTTGCTTACATATCTGCCAACGGCTTGTTTTACACCCATGCATGTGGAAGCTGGGATGATTTAGCTAATTCAGTCAATAGAACAGAAAGAGAAGCACTATTCACTTCAACTCTTGCACTCTGATCCTGCAGACACATGCAAGGTACTTCCATCCATTCGTGTTTGCTGGATCAGGAACCATAGTTTGCTTTTTTGAAGCTTTCAGGATGAAACCTTAGCCGCACTGAAATCAGTGGGAGCTTTGCCATTGAGGCTATTAGCAGGGCCGGCTCTAGGCACCAGCAAACCAAGCACGTGCTTGGGGCGGCACATTTTCAGGGGCGGCACATTTCTGGATCTTTTTTGTTGTTGTTGTTGTTGCTTCTGGCGACAAAAGCCTTGAGCCAGCCCTGGCAGCAGCAGCACGTGGTGTGCATGGGGCGCCCTGGGGCCACTGCGGTTTGCGCCGCGGGGGAGCAGCGCTCGCACACGGTGGCTGGGCCGGGCAGGCTCCGAGCGGGGGACACTCGGGCTGGGAGCCGCCCCACGGGGCACAGGGAGCCGCCTGCAGGTGCCGCAGGGCAGCCGCAGCCGGGGCTGGGCGAAGCGGAGGCGGGAGCCCTGGCTGGATGGACCCTGGGCTGAGGCACGGCCCGGGAGCCCCGCTGCTTACCCCGACCCTGCCAGCGCCAGACTGGCTGGAGGCAAGGGGGGGAGAGGGCGGAATCAGCACTGGTGGGGGGGAGCCCAGAGCTGGGGCGGCAGGGGGTGCGGGGGANGCAACAAAGCACTGTACTAAAGAAAACACTGATATTACACTGTGAAAATAGCTATTATATCAAGTACTTCTCTATCCAGTTTATAATTTCACATAGTTTTGGTGGTTTTTACTGTTGTACTAGCCATGAAAATTGTGCAGAACTCAGTAGCCATAAATATAATCTAGGTTTTCAATTAAACGTCTCCTCTTACAGATCAAAGTTTTAAGAAATGGATTTGACTGCAGCCATGTATTTTGTTTTCTTTCAAATATTACATTAAGGTATGGGCTAGGAGGGTGAAAACCCATTAACAGTTTGCATTGAGCAATTAATCATTCTTTGTCCTCCAGACACGGTATAATAATAATCTCAGCAAATGCAGCAGTGCTAATGCTGTGTTCCATCTTCTTCATTCTTTTGTCTTGCAACTGTATCCAGTGCAATCAAACAGCTCACACTCTCATTCCGATTACATAATGCCTGAACAAGGGGGCAAATGCTTTTTTTTAAGCTATGCCAAAGTGAGTCAAAATTCATTGAAAATTGTTTTCTTCAAGCATTCATTTAAAGAGACAGACTTTTCTTTTATCTGATCCCTGGGGGTGTATCCCCTGACAGATATATATTGCCTTCTGGGGACCTTGGAGTAATGAACCAATTTTTCTCCCCAGGGAAAACTACAAAAAACAACCTGTTCAGTTTCATATGTAAAGGTTGTGATGACATCGGTGTTCATTATATATATATATAGAGAGAGAGAGATACACCTATCTCAGAGAGCAGGAAGGGACCCTGAAAGGTCATTGATTCCAGCCCCCTGCCTTCACTAGCAGGACCAAGTACTGATTTTGCCCCAGATCCTTAAGTGGCTCCCTTAAGGATTGAATTCATAACCCTAGGTTTAGCAGACCTATGCTCAAACCACTGAGCTATCTCTCCCCTCTTTTAAAACTAAGTCATATATGTAATGCAATTCCCATGTACACAGTTGTTTAAACAACTAGATCACAAGAGCTCATTATGGTAAACTTGGTGTATTAAAGTTTTCTATCTCAGGTGTTTCTAGGTTATACGTATAACCTTTATCATGAAAGCTCACTGATAAAGCAAGTTCATGATGGTTGTGAGCCTGTCCTATCCCTCCAGTTAAGTTGGCTCAGCATTCTTTACTAGCTAGCGAGGGAAGTCAAAGTGGTGGTGGTGGTGATTCAATAGAGGCTGTCACATTTTCCTGGGAGTCACTACTGAGCCAGTTCCTCAGCATGGTGCTAAAGGGCACTGGGCAAGTGTATTTGGAAGAGCTATAGAACGTGGGTGCTGACTGGACTGAGCTTTTAAAGTCTCTGGCATGTTTTGCCAATTAGGCAATTGTATTTTGTCTATTTAAATTCACCCGACAGTCTCCACTGGAAGCAGTGTTCTTCACTTCCTGCCCTAATCTGTTACATATTGTTGCTGTGCACTGTTTAGCACCTGCCACATTCCTCCCCAGCTTGAGATGCACCTAACTGATGAGTGAAGTAATTCTTATAGATAGACTTGGCAGAATTTGATTGTTTTTTAAATATTTTGATGGATAATATCAATGTTTATTTGTAAGCATTTTTTCAATGTTTATTTAACTTTTCAGAGTTGTGAAAAATTATGGGTGGGTCAGACTGTAGGGGGTCAGACAATAATTTTACTGACAGTAGGCATTGAGATTCAAGAGGTTGAAGATTTACAACCATTAAAACATAAATTGTCAACACCACATGTCAAAATATACAAGGTAAATATCCTGACATCAAACACTAAGTTCTCAAGGAGCATTTTTCTTTCTTTGACTATCTGTAAAGGTTGATTATTATTGATGGAAATGTTTATTTGTCGATATCTGTGCGTACGGTGAAAAGTGACATTTACTGACAAAAATCTAATCCTTCTAAGTCTACCGATAGGTGTTATAGTCTGAGGTTCATTCCAGCTGAGAAGCACGATAGAAAGTTATGCCATTAGTAGTATCAACTTCTTTGTTGTTTTTATTTGCTGGTGGTGTGTGTGTGTGTGTGTGTGTGTGTGTGTGCGCGTGTGCACGGGGTTAGGGGATAGGGTGACCAGACGTGCCGATTTTATCAGGACCGTCCCGATATTTTGGTCTCTGTCCCACGTCCCGACCGATCTTTGGTCGGGACGCGGGACAGAGATATCTGCAGGCAGCACTTCTTTTTTTTTTTTTTTTCCTCAGCCGGGACTCGCGCGGCTTTTTTTTTTTTTCCTCTCCCTCAGCCGGGACTCGCTCAGCTTTTTTTTTTTTTTCTCTCTCAGCCCGGACTCGCTCGGCTTTTTTTTTTTTTTCCCCTCAGTCCGTCCCCTTCNGGTGTGTGTGTGTGTTTGCGTGTGTGTGTGTGTGCGTGTGCACGGGGTTAGGGGATAGGGTGACCAGACGTCCCGATTTTATCAGGACCGTCCCGATATTTCGGTCTCTGTCCCANTGTGTGTGTGTGTGTGTGTGTGTGTGTGTGCGCGTGTGCACGGGGTTAGGGGATAGGGTGACCAGACGTGCCGATTTTATCAGGACCGTCCCGATATTTTGGTCTCTGTCCCACGTCCCGACCGATCTTTGGTCGGGACGCGGGACAGAGATATCTGCAGGCAGCACTTCTTTTTTTTTTTTTTTTNAATCTTTGACAGACTCTCTGCCAATCTTTGGGTAACTGCCACTCCATACTTCCATTTGAACAGCCAAATGGAGACGAGCAAAATGAGAACTACATTAACTTCCCAGGGTGTACAGAATGTGAAGCATGGGTAATTTCAGAGTACAAGTATGTTTGAGGTCTCCGAGCTTTGTTGGCATTCTGGTATTGTACAATACAATAGCCCTTGATTGTGACACAGTCTCTTTAAATGCTTTGCAATCAGTTCTTAAAGTTCCAGGGGATTGTGCTAGCACTCAGTTTATAGTGAAGTTTCCCTAATAAATGCAGATATAAGGACATTTTGGATTGGAGTGTTTTTACAGAAAATACAATTTATCGCAAAACAAAGAACCCCAAATTTTAGCTTTGCATTAATTACTGCCATCATTTACCCCTGAACACGCCTAGATGTAATGTTGTTTGTTTTATCTTTATACAGTTTGACAAGTTCAAGCACAACTAAACTCTTTTCTTTCATTTGTTCTGTCCAGTGTGATGCTGGGCTTTTTTCTTTAAATTAGTTTAAAAAATAATGAACTATAAGTAAAAATGTACTTAAATTCTACTAGCTTACTATTTAATGTTTTTTCCCTTTAAGGCCTGGTTTGCACACAGGTTTTTTTACCATTTTGATATGGGGTTAGGGGTATAATTTCTGTGCCGATATAGTTAATTCAATAAAAAAACTGTGTGTGGAGAAGTTCCAAGTCAACATATGATGGTTATGGGTGAAATCCCGATCCTGTTGAAGTCAACAGGAGTTTTTAATGAAGCCAGGATTTCACCCCACATACTTACATGGGAATGAAGGTTAAAGAAAATAAAATATGTCTGATCAATGGGGATTTGATAATGCCATGTCGATAGACATAGCATAACTCATTAAAAGAAATAGGAAAATTAATTAGGGAAAGAGAAACCATGATTGATTGTTCCAGGGTTCGTATTTCTTTGTCCCTTAAAACTAATGCTATTTTCAGTGGTTCCATTTAGAGTAAGCAGATATTAAAGAGGGGAGGCAGAGTTGATTTACCACAATTGGTTCATAATGGCTAGTGGAGACAATTTGTTATTTGCTTCTATGTGGATACAATAGGGTAAGATTATGTGAATGAATGTAACTTTGCAACAGTTTATACCAAGATAAAAGACAGGACATCTTTTCTAGATTAGTCTGAATGGAAGGGATTTCCCCTTGGGGTTAAAAATCTGGTGCCTATGTAATTTTTTAAAAAAATGTAAACATTTCTAAGGAATTCTCAGTGCTCAGTAAGCATTTGGATTCTACATTGATAGGTGCTATAGAAACCATTTGCCCTTGTCTATACTAGAAAAGTGCAATGGTAAATAGCCAATTTATGCTAAACTGACATAAGTAAAATTAAACCAGTATCAGTGCATCTCATCTAGGGGCTTGCATCAGTTTAACTAGATCAGTTTTTAAATGGGTTTAATTAAGATGGTAGACTTTTCTAGAATCATAGAATATCAGGGTTGAAAGGGACCTCAGGAGGTCATCTAGTCCAACCCCCTGCTCAAAGGAGGACCAATCCCCAACTAAATCAGTTTTCTTTTTAAAACATTTTTTTTTTAATAAGAAGATATACCTATCTCATAGAACTGGAAGGGACCTTGAGTCCAGTCCAGTCCCCTGCCTTCACAGCAGGACCAAGTACTATCCCTGACAGATTTTTTTGCCCCAGATCCCTAAAGGGCCCCCTCAAGGATCAAACTCACAACTCTGAGTTTAGGAGACCAAAGCTCAAACCACTGAGCAATCCCTCCCTAGATAAGGGGTAACATTTTCAAAAAAGTGCCTAAGGGTATGTCTACACTGTATAATTAACAGGCTTTTCTCTTGATTTTAGCTCAAGTTCCCCTACCATGCACCCACACAAACCTTTGACCCAGTCAACTGTGTAATTATCTGGCTTACATGGCTTGGAATATAGGTTAGAACCAGGTTTCCCTTTTAATTTGGCCTAGAACCCACCCATTATGCAGTGAGGACATGGGCTAAAACACCCAAGTGCTGATAGTCCTCCAATTTCCCACAGTTCCCCCCCAAAGGAAAGGCCAGATAATTACACGGTTGACTGGGAAAGATCCCTAGAGTGTCTCAGAACAAAGAAGCGTGGAATATGCCCCCAAACACACCCAGGCAATTGCAGACAGTGAGGATACAGTAATGAGATTTGGGGCTTTGCAGTATTGCTGTTCACACCTGGTCTAGTCTAACCTGGGTACTCAGAGCTGAGTTCCAATCATCCTGGTTAACTATCCAATGAGGAACAGACCTTTAGTGACTTAGCCCCATAATTCCCAAGACTTTCATTGGAATTTAGGCTAAGTCACTTAGATGCTTTTGACAGTATGCCCCAAGGAGGGAGATAGACTTCTAAGAACGCTTTTGTAAAGTGATTGTTTTACTTTATTTTCAGTAATTGAAATTGCCTTTTTTTGACATGATTTTTTCAATGGAAACGTCCCTCTCTTCGCCTCTCCCCTCCTGCCCTTTATTTTTAAAGAGAACTGTTTATTAGGTTTACTTGTGGATAGTGATCCATCCATGCCATGACCTGTCACCCAATCCCAGCTTCTGGCAAACAGAGGCTAGGGACACCATTCTTGCCCTAGTGTAGTGTAGTGTAGTGTACTAGTTATTCTTAAGCAAAATGCATTTATTATGTGGCAGTCACATAGAATTAACATAGAATGAGAGAGTTGCTTTTTAATCCCTTAAACAGGCCTGAACAGCGAAGAAGCGTGTTCATTCAAGACAGTGCAGGGAAGCCATAGTGAAAATAGAAGGCTATGACTGAAGGAAGCTGCAGTCTGTATTACTCTTTCCACCTCTCTTTACCCCAAAATGACCATCTTAGGAGGAGCCTTCATTCACTCTTTAGATGTGTTCTTTTTCATTGGGCCTGCTTTGAGGGGTATGGGGGGGGGGGGAGGGGAAGAAACATTGTTGAATGGCTCCATGTGAGGACTGGTCCTTGTTGCGGCAGTCAGGTTAACACATGACACACACACAGAGCTACAGTTCTTCCAAAATAAGAAATGTATCAACCCAAACAAGCATTGACATCAGTCAAATAGGATTGGTCACAATAAAGGTTTGGGGATGAACTTGAATGTACAACATACTCTGAAATCGGAGGCTCTGACATTGCAATCACATCCATGCAAGCAGATCCCATTGGGCTTTGTCAGGGTTCAGGGGGGGTGCCCACATAGATCCCCATGGAAGACTGGGGCCCAAATTATCCTTGTCTCATATAGATATAGTGTTCTCAGACCTTCAAGAGAGCATCTATCACCATACTGGTGACATCAGGCCATGAGTTCTCATACCCTGTGTACTTGGCAATAGAGTAAAGGATTAAATGGAAATTAAAATCCACCTGGAAAGGATTTCTATCATCCAGTATGGATTTGGAGTCAATAAGGGATTTTATTAATGCAGTTAATACAATCTTTTATCATACCCTACTGAAAATGATTAGCTATGGTGACTGGAAGGTCAGATAGCGATGGTGAGGTTAAAATGGCTGATTCAATTCTGGAATATTTTGCTTTGAATTAAGTAGTGTTTGAGTGTGGCATTGGAGGACTTTTAATTGGAACTAGCTGCTTAGTGCCACACTTCCTTTATTTTTCAATTTCGGAAAATGCATCTCACGTCACGTTCTGTCCCGATCACAGTTTGCCCCTGTTTCTCACTCTTGCCTTATAATTTTAGCAATTTCTGTTAAAACAATGATTACCTTTGTGTGTTTTGCCTCCATGCATTATAATCAAATGATTCCACCAGCATCAGGCCATTAGGGATTCATTCATCTGAAAGAATCCAGATCTCCCTATACTGGCTGTGAAATTGCTGTGACTCAGTTGCAGCAGGAGACCAAGGTACTTTATTTTTCTTTAAAAAATAAACATTTGAGGTTTGTTTGGCCTTTTTCTTGCTCGCCTAACACAGGCAGGCCTGTGGTACTCCATGTGAGAGCAGTATTATCAAGTAGCGAGTTTTTTAAATGGAAGTTTTATTCATTTCATTTATAACTAACCGATTCCCTCCCATTTCCTTAGACCCAGTCTTCCATCCTTTTCGGTCACTTCCTGGCTCACTCCTTGTGCTGCCTATCGCTGCTGTTATCAGCCACTTCTCTCCGTCTCCACCGGATCTTTCCATGTCGGGCTCCAAATTGCTCTCAGTGCCTCTTCATACCCTGATTTTTGACCCCGGCTCACTCGTTACTCATCAGCCTTTATTTCCTTAGCCCATATTCAGGAAAAGATGGTCTTTCCTTGTCCTTCTGGCCTGCCCATTCCTGTGCAATCTACTCTACTGCTTTTATCTGGCTTTTGACCCTATCACAGTAGTGCTGTTATTAATCTCGGATGGGCAAGCCAGTTAGTTGTTCCCTCTGATCACAGTTGCCTCTGTTTACCTATCCTCCCTTTTTCTTACTGCAGCTTTCAATGCTATTGATCACCTTCTGCATCCCGAGAGCCTTGAGGAAGAAGTCAATGTCTCGTTTTCTCTCCTTCTTGGAATCCTACTTTTCTGACGCTCCCTTTTCATTTCTGGTGGAAGCTTTACATCTTCCTTTTGTGTCTCCTGTACTCCAAGACTCTGTCTTTGCCCCTCCTCACACCCCATCCACCCCGTACCCTCTCTCTAGTATGTTACTTTGCTAGCCTTCAGCCTTAGACTCTACTTTTCTGGAAACAACACCTAATTGTACATCTCTGCCAATGCATTAACAAAGCCCTGTCTGCTTCCCAGCACATGGGCATCTTATGCTTCCTACCACCTAATCCTTCAAAGAAAGAAAGTCCTCCTCTTATTGTGTATAAAAGCCCTATCCTATTCCCCTGGAGTCCTATTTGTCTCTGATTTCACTGTCAGTTGAATTCAGACATTAGAGCTGGTCAAAAAAATGTTCTGTTCTCTGAAAAAAAATGACAAAACGGGACTTTTTGAGAAAACATCTGTGTGATCCAAAAAACCCAACCCATTTTGTTCGGAATAAAATCTGATGACATTCTAACTTCACTGCCCCACAAGGCCAGATGTCTTTGCCTTACCTTGGATCCCCAAAGCGCTTGAACCAATCAGAAGTCTTTTCTCGTGTAGTATTGTTGTAAAGCTATCATCCACTGTACAATACGGGCATTGCCAAAATGCATCCCCACCTTGATCCTGCCTCTGCTCTAATCCTCCTCCAGGCATGAGTTAGTTCCAGTTTTGATTATTCAGAGATTCTCAGGCCAGAAGGGACCATTATGGTGAATATCACAGGCCATAGAACTTTTCCAAAATAAGTGGCAGTTAGTGGTTGTTTATGTGTACGACTGATAGCATATGTTATACCCTATATGTGGGTTATTCTTGGGCTTGGAAAGATTCTATTTTCACCAGTAAATGTTGGTAAACATCAATTTCATTATATACACAGAAACCAATGGATTTTTTTTCCCCATTTGTAATAACTGAAATTTACAGTTAGGCTAAGTCAGAAACATTTTGCCTGAGACCTTATGAGAGTGTGATGTAAGGATATTTACTTTGTATATTTTAACATGTGATGTTGACAATTTGTGTTTTAACGGTTATAAAGCTTTAACATTTTGAATCTCCGTGTCTATTGTCATCAAATAATTGTTTGTCGCCTGTTATTGTCTGACCTCCCCATAATTCCCCACAGCTGAGAAAATTAAAATCGATAAACATTGAAAAAATGCTTAAAATACACATTGATATTGTCAGTCAAAATGATAAGAAAATAAAACTTGAATTCTGCCAAGCTTAGTTATTCTTAAGCAAACTGCATTGGAAATGTTAATACAATTAACAATTAAGACAATTAACAGTGTGGCCTAGTGGGTAGGACACCGGAGTGGGAATTGGGAGATGTGGGTTCAATCCTTATCTTTGCCACTTGTTTTGCTGGTCGATCGTGACTTCAAATATTTATATCGCAGTTTCCCCATCTGTGAAATGGGGATAATTATACTGACCTCCTTTGGGAAGCACTTTGAGATAAAAAAACACTATGTAAGAGCTAGGTACTGTTGTTATCCCTCAGTACTCTCTCATGACAAATGTTTTTGTTTGTTTTTAAACAAATAAAGATCTTGTATGTTGTGAAGGTTAAGCCTTACAAAGAGGAACGGTACTGTTTAAAATTTATCCCCAAGAGTCACCAATAAATCCTGATCATGAACCAACTCTGCAGGTTTGGGTAATCCAGAGTTGTGTTAAATCCTTTGCAGAATTCCTGCATTGTAGATGCTCAAATGCACTCATTCTTTACTTTCCTTAAAATTCGCCCGGTACCCAAGAGTGCTGTTTGCTGGCGATCACTATCGTGTTCCTGAGCTGCTTATTCAGACCTGTAGGGATCCCTCCACGTGCTCCAACAATGGCTGGGATCTTCTTTGTTTTAGTTTTCCATCGTCGTTCCACTTTGTGGCAGAGTTCTTCATTCTTCGCCATCTTTTCTTGTTTCTTTTTGGTGTTTCTGTCTGCTGCTCTGGCAATATCTATTAACATGGGCTTGTTTATCGTCTTTTCTACAACAGCTGTGTCTGACCTCTTTGCCGGCACGATTCGGCTGTGACAGTTGCAAGATCCCATAAAATCTTAGCCTCTTCTGTCTCTAGAGCACTTTCAATTTGGTGGACGTAATACTGCATGGTGCTTTTACCTCCGTACTTGCGACAGAGGCTCCAATGCAGACCCTTGGCGACCTCATTGTGTCTGTTCCTATGTTCTTAACCAGCCAGGTCCCTGCAGGCACTCAGCACATGCTCCATTATCTTCCTTTTCGGAACACATTCTGCAGTTCAGGGAGCAGTTCTGTCGGTCAGTTTTGTTCGGAATGTGATTAAGCCGTAAGGACTGCTTCTGTGCACTCCGAATGAGGCTCCCTGTCTCTTCTGAGGTATTCTTCTGCAAGCCACAATGTTGTTAATCTTCTATCACTAATGGGTTCAATCTCTCTCCACCACTGTCTATGCATTGATTTCTGTGTAAATCTTTTGAGTCTTTCTTTGGTGATTTGCTTTCTCCTTTCTTTTATGCTTTCTTGGCTGAGTGTGTATCCCAACCCATCACTTATTATTGCAACCAGATGATCTTTTACTCTGGTTGACTTATACATTTGGATGTTATATTTTTCATTGCCAATTGTTCACAGATAGTAGACTCTTTCCTCCATCACATCATTGGATGGATGTCCTGTCTGTGCCTTGATTGATATTCATTGCTCTGTGCATCATTAGGAGTTTTCTTGTTTTGGATGTCAATTTTTTCCTTCTCTTCTTGATTCCACTTGATCATTCCAACAGTGCATCACCCACATAATTCTTTGAGTTGAGTTTTGTCCTCAGAGAATTTACTATTTGTTTGTAATATTATTTCCTCACTTCTTCTTTGACTTCTTTGACAGTTCCCTGATTCCAAGCTATTTGTAAGGGACGTGTTGAGAGATATCTTGGATAGTACTGTTGTTACCTTGCATGCTATCTGATTGTATCAGTTTGCCCTCTTTACTGATGCAGATGCCCCTTTCCCAAGCAATGGGACTTGCTCGTATGCTTAATGGTAAGTGTGTGCTTGAAACAGCTGTTGGATTGATAAGGCCTTAATTAGAAAAGAACAAGAGCATTAATTCAGTTGTCCCATCACTGTGCTTTTCATATGATACATAGACTATAAACTTGCTATAGATCTAAAGAGAGACCAAGATGGCTGTGATCAGCTTCTATATGGGAAGAAGACAACAATGCACCTGTAAACAGTTTATATTTTGATCCCTCCAGTTTAAATACATTGGTTTCACTATTAAACATCCATGATTCTTAAACAGAAACTAGTCTGATCCCCAGCAAGAAAAATAAATTCCCAGGGAAAACACAATGTTGCCAGCCTCCACCCTTGAAGTTACAATAGCTGGCTCAATCCATAGTAGGAGAAGCACCTCTCCTTGGCCAGCTTAGGTGGGAAGCTGCCTAGCATGCAGGCTCTTGTGCAGTGCAGTCTAAGGCACCTATCTTTCCCCATTCATTGTGTAGGGAGCCGAGGCACCCAACTCAGGCTTTGTGAATCACAGTGATTTTCTGGGGGCCTAAAAGTTAAGTGCTGTGACGCTCATTATCACCATGGTTAACTTCTCTTGTGCATCCAGCTCCAGTCCCTAAATATCTACAGTAACACCATTGTTCTGGAGTGGTCTAGGTGTCATTCTAAACACCCAGCAAAGCCATCTGGAGCTCCATTTTTGAAATGAAAGGCTCAATACCACAGAATGTGTCAGCAACAAAGCCAGGATGAGACCTATACTAAGAAACTTTCCCACTCATCAGCAGAATTTCATTATTTTGGCAACCGCTGAGCTCTGTGCTGCCCATTGCTGACATATGTAACCCAGCAAGCATTGTTAAGATGTCTTCCATCTTTTTTGAACCCTGGCTTGGCATGATAGTTTAACACCTACAACGGTAAGGATAACTCCTGTTACCAAAATTCAAGGTTATTGCTAAGATAACCCCCGTCCTTCCAGCTTTCTTACCTTCCTCTCCGACTGGGATTCATATTTACTGACCTCCTACACCTCCCTGTCAGAATTAACATCCCCCTACTCCTGGACCCAACTATTTTGCTTCCCCACTCTTGGCTTCCCTAACGTTTCCCCTACTTTAGGAATCACTCCCTGTTTTCTCCTTTCCTGCCTTTGGGAGTAAAACAAAACTTCCCTCAGCTGGATGGAGATTGCCTAAATGTGGATTAGTCTGAAGGCATTTTTTCCATGTATCTTGCTCTTACAATCAAGAGGTTTCTCACATGTGTTAGCCGGGCATTTTGAATCTCACTCAAGTTCAGACCGTCACAGCTCGACCATCCTGCTTCAAGACATGGCTACTTTTCCCTTTATGAATTTCACCTCAGCTTAAAGCCTTCTTTTCCATATGAATGATCCTTAAAACATTGTGTAATACTGGGCACTGTATGAAGGGCACTAGGCAAAAATTTATCTTTGCCGAGTTCACATGTAGCATGCTGTTCATTAAGCTGGAGTCAAAGGATTAGAAGAAATTGTGTATATGTGTGCGTGTGTGTAAAACATGAATGTATTTATATTGTGTGTGTACATCCTCAGATATAAAATAGTTAAGTTCTTACACTGCCCATAAAAATTCTCCAGGAAAAAAAACATCAAAGTGAATTAAGTTCTATTGAAATAATCTTTCTTACTGTATGTGGTTTAAGTCCCAGCTGAATCCTCTGAAAAGCCAATGTAGGGGGTGAGAAGGAGAGAGAGGGGCCCTTATTTATATGAAGTCTGTACCTCTGTTTGACTTTCTGCTGCCAGAAACAGAAAGAAAGGCTTCCATAGTGTGTCCAAGCTTCTGGTGAATAGCTTCTTTGGGTGCGGAAGTGAGATCCACAGATCCTTTCAGATGAATAGAACACTTAATGAGTGGTTCTCTGTTCTGCACTGCTGGAATGAGACACATCCCTCTTTCTAGGTCACTAAGTTAATCAAGTCAAGGATTTCTGCCCATTGTCCCCCTTATCAGCCACAGCTGCATTTGCATTAGGAAGCTTTCTGTTTCTTTAAGCTTTATTCATGGACTGATTAAATCCTCTTTCACGTTTTCAAAAGTAAATGCCTAATGCACTATATAGCCATCTCCCAACTCAAATAAAAACATATAGTAGAATATATTCTGAACAAATAAGAGGGGGAAAATTCATGTCTCAGTTTATCTGATGCCGAGCGCTTGGACCTAGGAAGAAAGTAAGTTGTAACTTGAGTGTTTGTTTAATATGTTGTGATTTTTAACTTGCCTGTGTGGTTGTTGCATTGCCCTGACCGATGCCACACGATATACAAGGTGGGCTGCAAAACTGCAGCTCTTCGATGTCTGTGAAAATAATACGTTGCATAGTTAAGTCAATTTTAAACATTTCAATTGTTGTTGCAATTGATTAAGTAAAAAATTGGTCTTAGCAGCAAGGTTTTACTTCCCTGTGATGATTAAAGGAAAAAGTAAGAGGAAGAAAGCTATCATTGTTGCAAAAAAGCTGCAGTTAAAGATTTCCATGTGCTGGGGGAGTGATGTAAAAGCTGACCATCAATGACCAGTGGAGATCTTTTTTCTTTTCTTTTCTTTTCTTTTCTTTTCTTTTCTTTTCTTTTCTTTTCTTTTCTTTTCTTTTCTTTTCTTTTCTTTTCTTTTCTTTTCTTTTCTTTATATTCACTCAATCTCTCATCATTAAGAGATCTACCTCTCACCATCAGGATGTGGTCATGTCTCAGTTTCCCCGTTGATTCGTAGTCTCCCTCTTGCTGGTTGGGTACTTTGGCCCTACAACTAAACTAGAGAGACTCCATCGTGTTTGGGTAAACAAAAGTCCAAACAAAATCAATAGGCTTCCGAGCCCTCTCTGCAGGGCCTGTGCCACCTTCTCCTCTTGAATCAGAGGGGTTCACAAGTGTAGGGGTATAATTGCACTACCTCTAGGTGGCTCTTCTGAGTCATAGGGAACTAATGACCTCCATGTCCCACAACACCAGCCTCTGGCCCTAGACTGTGAACAACTATCCACTCCCAAAACAACCCTGTCCATATTGTACCTTCCTCAGGGCTACTACTTACATTTCCTGGTTTCTGTGGATGCTGGAGGAAAAGCCCCTCTGTGAGCAGCCCCACCAGCATCACCCAGGGATTCCCCTCGTCCCCCTCCCCACGGTTCCTTGCCCTTCCTCTTGTGCCCCCTTTGGAGACTCTTTCAGGGAAAGCTTCTACTCCTTCCCAGGCTCTCTACCGCAGCCTGGCCTTTTCCACACTCCCTCAGCAGGCAGAGCATCTGCAGGCCCTCATCTCTCCTTAACAGGGCAAAAGGAAACTCTTTTACCTTTGTGCCCTGTTTCCCAGCATGCATTGCTGCCAAGTCTGCAGCTCCCAGCAGACAACTCACAACCCCCCTACATCAGCTTTGTGACCCCCCACAACCCTGCTTTGGGTTACAACACCATGAAATTTTGAAATTGACCAATTTTAAAACCATTTGGCCATGAAATTGGTCAAAATGGACTGAATTTGGTCAGGTCCTAGTGATGTGATACTGACAAACGTCACTGCTAGCTATTGTAAGACCTGCATAGACATTTTGTTCTTGACTATGACAACCAATGGTCGTATTGCATTGTAACTGGGTGCCCAGCAATACTTCTGCAGTCTTCTTCTTCGAGAGAAAAATCATTTGTAAAAGGCTCTGCTCATTAGCTCCTTTTTAGAGTGTGAAATGATCAGAGTTGAGTGTAAATTTGTATAACAAATCCCCAAATCAGACAGGTTTTTTTCATGTTTCCCTGCACTTGGGTCAGACTGGCAGTTTCTTCCTTCTCACTGAGCCACCTCATCCTAAACACAGAGTCTGCCCCCTTCCCCCCCACCCCCCACCTCACCATTCCCTATTAGCCAGGTGTTCTCTCCAGGCCATCAATTGACCTCATGTAGTCTCTGGTGTCTACATATACACTCAGTCACTTCCCCACTCTGTGAAATACTGTAACCAGCCAGATTTGGAGAGGGCGCAAGTATCTCCCTAGGACCAAGGGAGGGAGGGCCAAAGTGAGGAGAATGCACTGGGAAAAGCCAAGGAAGATAGAAATTGTGGAGCTAAAAAATTTGTATTACTGGGGAAAGATTAGGACATTGAGGCAAAAAGGTGTGTGGGAACTGGAATTTCCATTTTATGGCATATTCTGCCATTCTGAATCAGAACAAATCTAAAGAATTTTGAAGTTGCCTGAGAAATTGAATGTGTGCGGGTTTTTTTTGGTTTTTTTTTGGTAAATAGAAATGTGTTGACTTTAAAAACACATATTCTAATATACTATGCTTATCTTATAAAATATAAATGCAATATTAAATCAAATGCATTTCAAACAAAGTCATTTCACCAAGAAAAATGGAAACCTTTTATTTTTACACACACACACACACACACACACACACACACACACACACACACACACACACACACACACACACACACACACACACACACACACACACNCCATTTCCTTGCAATCAACACATACCTGCAGAAAGTTTCAGTTTCTACAAATCGGCATTTTCTGACAGAAAAATGTACAGTTGGAAACTTTTTGACTAGCTCTAGTAAGTATGTGTATTAAACTACAAAGTTATATTGATGGGAAACAGATGCATCTGCGGATTCATGTCAACTTCCACCAAAACAAGGAGACTTATGTCGGTTTTGAATGTAGACCAGGCCAAGAGAGAATGGGTCAAATCCTCAGTTGGTGTCAATTGTTGTAAATCATTGGAGCTTCACTGATTTACACCCTCTGAGGCTCTGACCCAGTAAATATAGAAGATAAAACTGTCTCAAACTTCTATAATGTATACAGTGGCAGATGACAGCTAAGCTAGTGATTTGGGTTGCTTAACAATTCTTATCTTTTGCCGATGTTAACGTTTGGTTTCAGGAACTGCATTGTGATTAAACTTCTTTAATTACAAATATTTATTGACATAGAGAATGCTCATTGCATGCCCCTAAACTGCAATACAGAATTAGCTACCATTTACTACTTAGTGTTGTCTGCTGATTCCTCTCCCACCCAAAGCTGTAGTTCAGCTAGTTAGCTGCTGCAGTGCTGATTTACATATCTTTTGTAGCCGTATTTTTCTCATTAAAAATGTAGCAGCTATAATTGATGGAGAAGGAGGAGAAAATGAAGTTTCTTCGTTGCTTTAGTAGTCAATTGGAATTTTTAAGTGGAGAAAGAGTGATGGATATTACACTAAACCCTTCAGAACAGTGCTTAACAACATTAGCAATAGAAGTCAACCATGGGTCTAGGCTGTACAGACACAAGTATTCAATGTCTGAATGATCAACTTCAACTTATTCAGAATAAAAAATTCATGACATTCGAGAGGCCCCATTTGGATAAAGAGGATTTGACTACCATGGAGAAAGTCTATAAGAAGGAGCAACTAGAATGACAAAGGATTTAAGGCAAATGGTTAGGGAGACTCAGGCTTTTTCCTGTGTAATTGCATTTGGGTTAATGGAGTTACATTGGTGTAACTGAAGTAACACAGTCTAGAGTCTGTGTGTGACATTTTGTGGATCATCCAGACCAGTAAGGGGTTCTGTCACTGCTTGTCTTGTAACTTTGGGTATCTTAGTGCCATGCTGCTCTGGCTCAGAGCTATGACATCAGTAGCCAGCATATATGCGTAAAGATCTCACCCTGGCTTCCACCCACCTAGTTACTCCTTGAAGGGTGACCCCAACAGCCTTTCTGGTCCCGAATCTCCCCAGGTCCATCCCCCAATGTCTTAGCTATCAGACACTTGGACTTTTTCCCTTCTGGTTCGTTACCCTTGAAGGTGTGAAACCTACCCCCAGTTGTAAGTCCACTCCACCCAGATTAAACTTGCTTGGGGTAAAAATAAAGAAAATGTGTCTAATGGGAAAGTCTAATGGGAAAGTCACTAATGGGAAAGTCACAGCTTACAAAATGAAATAGTAAGAAAAAACAAACACATGCAAGTTAGGCAGAAAATAACCAGAGAGAGACACCTCAGGGGTCTATAAATTCTGTGAGACTGGGGTTTTCTTTTCAGTTTCAGTGTTTTCCCATTAACTTTAATGGTCACCATTGTCTTTACTTTGGTTGTACAATGCTAGGTGCTTGGAGTTAGTTTCCAGTAAACAACTAGTCTGGGCGGTGCCCCTGCCGGATTGCTTCCCCACACTGCTGTGAGGTGATGCTTGAGTTGTACCACAGTAATAATGGCAATTTTCTACATATGCCTGCATTCATAATGGTAACCTGGATACAGGTATCCTAATGACTGTCAAGTTCAGAACATTGCAAGCTTTCCTAAGAGACCTTACTTAACATATACTTTACTACTGAGGGCATTCTGTGCCAAAAAAAATAAAAATTCTGCGCACAATATTTTAAAATTCTGCAAGTTTTATTTGTCAATAAATAAATGCAGGGGCTCCAGCATGGCAGTGGGGAGCATAGGCCACTGGCTGCATGAAGGTGGAAAATCACCCTGCAGCCCCCTCCCCTCCCCCTCCCCCCCAGGACATGGACTCAGCGGTGAGGCTGCACCTGACCCTGACACAGGACAAGACCTGGGCCTGTCTCAGAAACATCGTGGCGATGCCCTTCTGCACCAGGTGCACCAGGTGTGAGGCAAGTAGGCTCAACCAGGCAGTATCCAAGTGTGGAGGGGCTCAGTGTGGGGAGACACAGGTGTGGGGAAGAGTTCTGTGTGGCACAATCTGGGTGCAGGCAGCTCAGTGGGGGGATTAGGTGTAGGGATATCTGGATGCACAGAGGCTCCGGGGGGGGGGGGGGGGATTCCAGTGCAGGGACAATGGGACTCTGCAGGGGTTTCCAGGTGAAGGAAGTTGGGGCTCAGTGGAGGGGTCTGGGTGTGGGGGTCTCAGCGGGGGGCTCTGGGTGCTGGGGGAGTGGGGCTTGGTGGGGTGGCGGTCTGGATGTGGGGGGTCAGGATGGTACAGGGGGTGGGGCATCAGGGTGGAAGTTTGAGTGGGGGGAGCTTATTGGGGGGTGGTCTGGGTGCAGGGGTGGGGGTCCGGAGGCAGTGGGTCTGGGTGCAGGGGGCTCCAGATGCAGGGGTTGAGGTTCAGTGGGGTTCGGATATGGAGGGCTAGGGGGGTTCTGGGTGAACAGGGTGAGGCTTGGCGGGGGTGTCTGGGTATGGGAGGTCCGGATGCACAGTGGTTGGTTGAATAGGGGAGCAGCTCCCCATACAGCGACCCCTCCCCCCACAGCTGAGGAGCGATGGGGGCGGGAAGCAGGGGAGGATGCTGAGCTTCCTGCAGCTGGGGGAGGTTTCTGAGGGTGGGTCTGACCAGTCCCAGCCGCTCCTTGCAGGCAAGGAGGAAGTCTTGTCTTCTCCTGCCTCCAGCCCAACTGGGACTAGCAGCTGATTCCAGCTCAGGGTAGGAGCCACTGGCTGGGGTGCCTCCAGATCTGTGGTGATTTACCTCTCCGCCAGCTGCTCCGGGTGCCTGAAACTATGTACCTGCACTGCCAGGGAGTGGTGCGTGACTGGTCTTGTAGCTTCCCTTTGCTTCCCTGTCAGAAAGTCATTTTTCTGCAGGCAAGCAAAGAAATCTGTGGGGGACATGAATTCTGTGTGCACACAGTGGCACAGAATTCCCCCAGGAGTAATATTTATACACAACAACATTGGATATACCATGTTGATTCAATTGCTTACTCTTTGGGGTTCACACCCCTGTTCTCCCCTTGGGGTGCTTGGACCCTGAGTGTCAGTCAGGGCCTCAGCGCCAGAGTTTTGAAGGTATTTAGGCACATGTAGGTGTCTAGTGGGATTTTGAATAAGTGCCTAAGCATCTAACACCCATTGGAAGTAGATGCGAAGGCACCTTTGAAAATATCCCACTAGATGCTATCTGCAGCTTTGTCTACATTAGAAAGTTTTACCAGTGTAGCTAAATCTGTTTAGAGTGTGTGTGTGTGTGTGTGTTGTGTGTGGAGGGGGGGAGGGGAATGGGGAGGGGGAGGGAAATAACTCCCTTAACTGATATAGCTATGCCGGCAAAGGTCCTAGTGTAGAGGCAGCTACATAAGTAAACAAGCTAATTCGGTGGTACAGCTTATTTGGTTTGGGTAACTGGTTTAAGCTTATATTGGCAAAAGGACTCGTGTTGACATTATAGGTTGCATCTCCACTAGGTTGGAAGGGTTGGGGGTTTCTGCCTTATAGCTCTATTGGTTATCTGTACCAGCAAACTCTTTTAAGTGTAGACAAGACCTGCATCTTTACATGTCTAAATACCCTTATGAATCTGGCCCCAAATCTCTATTCTTTGGGGAAAACAGGTACTGTAGCAATATTCTGTATTCTCATCTTGATGTCCAAGGAGATGCATATTGAGATCTGCTAATTGAAATCCTTTAATGGGGACAATATCAAGGTGAAGGCTTCAGTTTAAGTTGATTTTCAATGTGAAGTAGGTTTAACTTTGGGGTTTGTTTTAACTCTGTTTTAATTAATTGCTGTTATGCAGTGGCTAGGCAGGTGGCCAACAGGGACTACTGATCTCATTAATACCCCTTCATTATTTACACCAGAAAATCAACAGCCAACCAACCCACTCAATGTCTATAGTCTGCACACAGCTACTTTGGGTAATCACACATTCCCTTCACTGTCCCTTGCATCCTCCTCCCTTCCCATCATCTGTGTATTACTCCCACCCGTTGCATTTTTTTCCTTGTGGACCCAGCAACTGCATGGAACTCACTGCAGGATCTGAGCCCTAGATGAATGTAAGCTCTTCAGATCAGAGGCTATCTCTGCCTCTGTGTTTGTACAGCTCCTATCCGGGGGGGGGGGGGGGGGGGGGGGGGGGGGGGGGGGGGGGGGATCTTGTTGGCAGTTAAAATAATGCACATCATCCTCATCATAAGAAATGTTTAGGTAATGCAAAAATGGGGTTTTGTGTGTGTGTGTGTGTGTGTGTGTGTGTGTGTATATATAATTAAAAATAGTGATGTCAGGCCATGAGCACAGCTGAACAAATGTACCATATGAGCTTTTTTTTTCCCCCCTCTCAAACTTATAGCAGACGTTTCACCAAACAGAAGAAAGCTGTCATCTTGCTATGAGTTCGTGTCCGTTATTTCATTTGGTGTAACAAGTTCCAGGTGGACAGTCAAAATTGCTTTCACTCCTAACGTCTGTGTGTGTGTGTGTGTGTTTTTGTAAATACAAGCTGGGTTTTACTCTTACATCATCAAGTGAAAGGGCTGACCATTTATCACACTCAGGAGTGACCCCTTCCAAAAAACCATGTTTCTTAGCAATGGGTATCATAATACTCTCCATCACAAATAGGATAAACCAGTAGCCTGATTCACTGCTACATTACTCCACTTTTCCACTGAGGTAACTCAACTGAAATCAGTGCAGTTACACCAGTGTCAAACTGGAGTGACCCACAGGTGAATTGAGCTCAGGATCTCCTTTCCTGGGAACGTGCTGAGGGCTGGATTGTACTCAGATGTATATGTAGTAGTCCTAGATTACTCTTGTGAGTAAGTGTTCACCAGTGGGAGTAGTGGATCCACAATCTCACCCTGGAGAAGTTTATTCTTAATGCTTGGCTATATGGGAAAGTTATGCCGGCATAACCTTCCTGTTTTCCAGCAGAAATTGCCTGTTCACAAATCACCTTACGTCAGTTTAGGTCGCCACTTAAATCACAGTGGTTTGGTATAGATGCTGTGGGCGTTTTTTTGTTGTTTGGTTTTTGTTTGTTTTTTTTCCCAGCATTGCTGAAGAACAGACTAATTCTTTACTGTTGCCTGGATGATGATATTTTATCTCCTTGTTTGGAATAATAGGTAAGAGATCAGCATAATTAGCTTGAAAAAAGGAAAGAGAACTAAATGTGTCGTGCTTGGTTTAGATGTAGGTACAGGTTGGATTCCAAGGACCCAGCTGCAATTCTGAAAGTGGATAAAAGAAATATGCAGGGGGGTGGGGAGAAATAAAAATAAAAAATACAGTGAAGGAGTAAAGTTAAAAGCACAAAGAGTTACAGCTGGCAGCTTTGTTGGCAGGCCCAGCATACGTAAAGAACCAAAGAGCTAGGGGAAACTTCAATCATTGTACCCCTAAGTTATGTCTACACTGCAATTAAACGCCCATGTCAGCTGATTCGGGCTCAGACTGCAGGGCTGTAAATTTGCAGTGGGTATGTTTGGGTTAGGCTGGAGCCCAGGCTCTGGGACCCTCCCCTTTCACGGGGTCCCAGAGCCCTGACTCCCGCCTGAGCCCGAATGTCAACGCTGCAATTAAACAGCCCTGTGTGCCTGAGTCAGTTGACACGGGCCTGCCGTGGGTGTGTAATTGCAGCATGGACATAACCCAGTAGTAGGTCGTGCAGCTTGGCTTGAGAAGCTTGGGTGGAGCAGCAGTGGGACGTATGCATCCTTGCTACCAGTGTTGTATCATTTCAGTTGGTTCTTTTTTCCAGTTATATCAATTTGTGGCAGAACAATGGGTCCTTAGGGCCCATCGCTGCAGGCTGTGCTAGTCACTGCTTTGGGAAAGAGAAGGAGATTGGCCAAGGCTGGTTGGGTTTTTTCTCCTTCCTTGCAGCTCAATCTAGGGGTTGGATTTTGGGCAACTGGAGGTCTGGAATTCTCTCCATTCTGGGGGTCACAGTTTGGACCTATGTGAGAGTCGTTTAGTTGTCACAACTTTTGGTAGGTGCCCGGTGCATGAACTCATTGCTTTGTGCTCCAAATCCAACAAGGTAACATAGTGGGCATCCTGGGAGAATCTCCTTATGAGATGGGGGCATTGTATCTAACTCCCTTGAGGCACATGCGAACCAGGGGCTGAGGCATTACCCTGGGGAGCAGGGAGCTGCCCTGCTAATGCACTTGATGGAGGTGCTGGCTGGGGGTCAAGGTCCCCTCTTGCCTCAACCTCCAAAAGGGGAATGATGCTAGTGGGCAAGTGGAGGCATCCAGAAACCCTCCTTGTGTGATGATTGGCTCCCCCTTCTGTGGGAGCCCCCAGGTTGACTAATAAAGTTATGGCCTTGTTAAAATACATATGACATGTCCTTGCCTTCCTCTGTGCGGTGAGCACACCAACAGAGACCTTGGTCTCAAATTCTCTGGGGCACTAGATATTCCGGATGCATGGTGCCTCAGTTGAATAGCCTTGGTCCATCCAATTGAGAAGTGGCGGCTGTAGGCTCTGAGGTGAATTCTATCTAGTTCTGTGTGCACCAGATTGGTCGAAGGGAAGCGGCGATCGTGTGGTCTGGAGGGAAAGGGTATCGAGTGGGGTAGAATGCCAGGATCCTGACAGCTGTGACAAACTTGGAGAAGTTTCCTGGGATGGGGAAAAAGGGCAAAGCTATTGTCTTTTTCATGTTCTGGCCAGTCCTACTGGTTCAACTAAAGGTGTGGTTTTAAACCCATTTAGTTTCACCAGCACAAACCTGTGTGCGGACACTCTAATTTTGGCTTAAGGGAGACTTATTTTGGTTTATCTTAAATTGATTAGAAACAAATTTTATCTAAATTGATATGAGCCACTCATAAACCAGTGTAAGAGTATCCACACAGGGGTTTGCACCAGCTTAACAAACCCAGTTTAATTAAATCAGTGCAGATGAGGCGTAAGATTTCTCCATATTGCCTTTACTTAACAGACATTTTCCAGGAAGGGCCCCTGAGAAGTGTTTGGGGGTAGGTGCCTGCAAGCGAGCAATAATCGAGCTAGCTCTGCCCATATTTATCTAAGGTTATTTCTACACTTAAACCACTGCAGTAGTAAGACCAGCCTTAAGCATTTATAAGGTGCCAGTGACCTTGGTATCCCGCTAATGTAGAGATTTAAATCTGCCCACAAATTCAGTTCATTGCCTTGGCATCTCTGCTGGCAGACCAGTAAACAGTTTCTATGCAGAATGTGATTTTCTAGTTTAGGAATAGAGCCATTCAGATTAGAACTCAGCGTTTTAGTGAGAAATGTCTAAAACGTTTACATAACCTATTTACATATGAATGCAAACATTACAGACTTTATATTAACAGCCCTTGTTGTTGCTCATTACTATGCATAGAAAAAGACATCACAATTTCCAGTAGTGTCTACAAAATTATAAATATGTGATAGAGTAATTACTGATTTGGAAATCCAAATTATATTAAAATGATTGTAGCATCTGTGTCTCCAAAAAACCTCTCCATTTGTCAATTCCAATCCTTTATTACTCAGGCAATAAACATGATTCTGATGTCTGTTTACATAGTTCTTTATTAATCCCCTATTTTTAAAGACTTGATGCCCAAGTATTGGAAATCTCCCCACAACAACAATGACTAAAAAGGGAGGGGGGAGAGAAATAACAATAGTCCTTGTGGGATTATTTTTATGGGCACTTTTCTATGTGTGGGTTAGTCCCATTGCATGCAGTAGCTGGATGCAATTCAAGTCTTCCCGACTTGTGTATGCAAGGTAAAAATTGAGGGCCGTATTCTGATGGCCTTAATCACGTTGAGTACTATCTTACTTCCAACAATGTCCAAATGGAGTCATTGGGGATATTTATGGAGTAAGGAGCTAGTCCGTATGAGTAAGAGTATCAAAATCTGGCCTTCAGTAAGTGAGTAATAATGATACCTAGATCTTATGCAGCGCGTTTCATCTGTAGATCTCAAAGCGCTTTACAAAGGAGGTCAGTAGGGTTGCCAACTTTCTGATTGCAGAAAACCGAGCACCCTTGCCCTGCCCCTGCCCCTGCCCCACTCCTTCCCCAAGGTCCTGGCCCTGCACCGCTCCTTAGGCCCCGCTCCCAATCACTCCAGCCCCCCTTCCTCCATCGCTCACGCTCCCCCACCCTTGCTTGCTCATTTTCACAAAGCTGGGGCAGGGGGTTGGGGTGCAGGAGGAGGTGAGGGCTCTGGCTGGGGCTGCTGGCTCCAGGGTGAGGCCGGAAATGAGGGGTCCAGGGTGCAGGGAGGGGACTCTGGGCTGGGGCAGGGTGTTGAGGTGGGGGGGGGCGAGGGCTGTGGCTGGGGGTGCTGGCTCTGGTGTGGGGCTGGGGATGAGGGGTTTCGAGTGCAGGAGGGGGCTCCGGTCTGGGGTTGAGCGGGTTGGTGTGTGGGAGGGGGTGCGGGCTCTGGGAGGGGGTTCAGGACTGGGGCAGAGGGTTGGGGAGTGGGGTCTGGGCGGCGCTTACATCAGGCGGCTCCTGGAAGTGGCCGGCATGTCCCCACGGCCCCTAGGCACAGGGGCAGCCAGGGAGGCTCCGCTTGCTGCCTGGCCTCGCCCACAGGCACCACCCCCACTGTTCTCATTGGCTGTGGTTCCTGGCCTATGGGAGCTCCAGAGCCGCGTGGAGCCAGGGCAGGCAGGGAGCCTGCCTTAGCCCACTGCGCTGCTGACCAGACTTTTAATGGCCCTTCAGCGGTGCTGATCAGAGCTGCCAGGGTCCCTTTTCGACCGGGCATTCCGGTTGAAAACCAGATGCCTGCCAACCCTAGAGGTCAGTATTATTATCATCCCCATTTTACAGCTGGGGAAACTGAGGCCTAGGGAGATGATGTGACTTGCCCAAGGTCCATGGCTGAGCTGGGGATAGAACCCAGGTCTCCTGAGTCCCAATTCAGTGTTCTATCCACTAGGCAACACTGCCTAAAGGAATTTATTTACTGCCCACTGTAATGCCTCCATTAGCACCCAACTTATGACAGCAGCGAGTTCCAAACTGTCCTGCTGGGGGTGACTGGGCTCCTGCGAAGTCTGGGGGAAGACTCCCATTGACTTCAGTGGGACAGGATTTCACTCCTGGTTTTGAAAAGAACGCTGTTTGTGCTCCAGGCTACTTGAAAGTCCTTATTTCTTTTTCCTCCCCTGCCCGCTCCTTCTGCTAAGTGCTACCACTTTAGCCACAGTCTTGCCTCTCTGGGTGCTAGAGCCTTTGCTCCTTCCGCATCGACTGCTGAGATCATCTTACCACTGCTTGCACCTCCGTCACTATTCAAATCTCACTTGAAAACCTGCCCCCGCATTGCTAGCCTCTTCATTTCTTTTTACCGGTTACACTAGCTGCATTGCTTACCCCCTTAACTGTATTGTCTGTCAGCTGAATGGGTCATGTAGCTCGTATACAAAGCTGTAATTCTCTGATTTCTGGAACCTGTTTTGAGATGCATGGGCATGAAGGACACTATATACAGAATTTATAACAATCAATATTACTAAGCAAACAGCTTCCATTCCAGCCTTTCTCCAAAGGTCATGTATGCTATTGGACTGATCATAACTGGCTAAGCATGGATGTCCAAGGTGGGGACAATTAACATACACAATGAGCCTTCTACTGACCATCATTCTGTCCCTGGGAATGGCCAGCCATGGCTCATATGGGACTCACAAGCACTGTGCTAGGCTAGAGCTGGCATGGGCAATGACCTCCTCAGAGGTCTGCAATGAGAACAGAGCCACTTGTCCACCTCCAAGTGGACTGCTACTGCAACATGCACCCTCAGAGCTTCAGACGGAGTTGTGGCTGAGTCAGCCAGAATGCCTCCATTGGCTCCCGTTCCGGCCCAGCCCTCACTCCATCCCTCTTCACAATGCAGCCAGAGGCTCAGAGCCCTCTATTAGCATAGTAATGTTTCTGGAAGCCAAAATGATGTCATGAGAATAAAGCATTTAGCACACCTGCGGAGACATTTGAATAACATTCAGGATAGTTCTTACTGCCTGAGCGATGAAAGATCGGAATTGACAAATGGGGTGTGTGCCACAGATAAAGAGCGTTATTTATTTACTCAGCGAAGTTGGAAGAAGGCTCTCACTGTCTTTTGAGAAAGATGGCACAATATTTGTGAAGGCTGGGGACCCCACGGCTGGATTTTAGCCATAACTCTCTAGATCCAATGTTTCTGCAACTGCCTAGTGAGTCGGCAGCCTTTAGTTAGGAACCGGTTCCAGTGAACTTACAGATATGAACTTCCATTTCTATTGTAGGGATTATTTCAATTGGTCAATATTTTAGCCTTTCTCTGTGAATCTGTTTACACTACACTGTTTCTGAGCAGCATCTGTGTGTGCATACTGGCCAAGTCAGTATAATGAAAGGCATTGATTTTATAAGTATAGAGTATTTGGGAACATGAACAATGCTTTAAGGAGCTTTTACTGCATAAAAATCCTTTTCATCTTCCCAGCAATTGAACAATGTTGAACTTCCAGGGAACTGCTGAAAAATGGACGGGAGTTAATTGGGTGCTATATGTGGCTGAATGCCCCCTTTGACTTATGGGACAAGCACTATTTGCACTAATAGAGGAAATACAATGCCTTCATTGTTTTTGTTTGCCTTTTACTGCCCTTGGGACTTAGTTACTTGTCCACTAAGTCTGAATGGTATGTTATCTTTAGGGCATTATGTGCAGTATGTTTTTTCTGTGTGGGGGGCATGGTTTACCATCTTATTTTTTCCTATCCATATTTGTTTTTTTAAATATTAAATGCAATATTTGAAGTCATGTAAACCTGAATGTGATGATGCAGAGTCGGGTGAATAATGCAAAAGAAAATTCTACCAATAATTGGAAATCTTGCATGTTTTTTCCTAGGAGAGTGCTGGCTTTTTGTGTTTGCTTTCTGTGATCTCATGGGGAATTAAGTTTTAAGAATAAAAACCTTTGACCGAAGTGAATTACAAAGTTGCTTGTATGAGTAGTCATGGAAAACAACATTTAAACACACCTGCACAAGTATTTCCACCAGAATTCCTTACAACTGTATGTAGTCCTGGAATAACAACACCACAATGCAATGTGTTTGTGTGGCTAACGCACTGGATAAGTTTGCAGGAGATTTGGGGCCTGGCTCTCCTGGGTCCATTGCAGATATTCACCATGGCGTTATGCCAAGCCAAAATTTTGGTTAGTGGCCACTATTTTATGTGCTTCAGTTTCTGGGTACCCACTTGAGACACCTTCTGCCTGATTTTTAGAAGCCCTCAGCTCTCACAGCTTCCATGGACTTTAATTGGAGTTGCGTGCATGCAGCGCTTCTGAAAAGCAGGCTCTGAGGACCCCCAAAATGTAGACGCTGTGACATGTAGGAAGTCAGAGGAGATGATCATAAAGGCCCCTTCTGAGCACCATCAGTGGCCCCATTTCATAATGTTGGCCTTAATTGCTCTGTCCCTTGGTTCACCGTTTGTTAACATGGAGATAATAATCCCCCTTGCCTGACGGGGGTGTGAGGATACAGGGCTCAGTCCTGCAAGGGGCTAAGCACTGCGGCCCTGACAAGCCAGGCACATTAGCCCATGCTTTGCTCTAAGCATGTGAATAGTCCTGGTGAAGTTATTGTTATTCCTTTTTGATCTGAGTGGCTAATCACAGTCCAGGGCTGTGGGGATTTTCCATTGGGAAGCAGAAACGAATGATGGAGTCTGGTATTTCCTTTGATGCAGTCTAATTTATTTACTTATTTATTTATTTAACTCCACCCATCACAAGGTTTAACCCAGCTCATAACACCAGTCATCAATGTATTAATGTACGTGAGCTGTTTACCTGCTACTGAAATGAACACTATATAGAAAAATCTATAAACAAACAAGAATTAATTAATCAGATCAGCCACAATTACCGCTTCAGATATCTTTAATCAATCCATAAAAATTGAAAAGATATCAAATTAATCAAATTAAAAAAATCTACCCCACTTTGAACCCAGTTTGAGTCTCACTGTTGCAAATCACATTTAACAGGGGTACATCACTTGTGTGCTAGGGGCTTACACAGATATGTTTCCATCAGTGTAGCTACACCAGTGCAAAAAAAACCCCAAAACAAATCAAACCCAATACAGACAAGCCCTTGGTAATAAACAAGAGCGAGAAGTCCAGTGGGGGCTTCTCCGAATCTTCCTGGACTTCATTTCTTGTTCCCTTTGCTTAGGCTCCACCTGCTTAGTTTTAATGGTTTCTGCAGTGTACCTCTGGCTGGGCTGGCAAGAGAGTGGTATCCCTCAATCTGACGCAAGTGAACCTCTATAATTAGACATCAGGGAATGCTACAGAAGGAAATAGTCAGCCCTATCCTTGCCCCAGGAGACTGTCTGTCACCTCTGCAACACAGCCTTCACCTGCCTGAGAGAGCAAGGGATTGATAAATATAAATGTAAACATGCACACATGAAATTGGATACGGTAAAAAGCCCAGCGACAACTAGCAAAGGTGGTGGTGTCCTCCGAGGGCTGTGATGTCGTTTGAGGCTCAGTATTTCACTGGAGCAAAAAACCACAGCCCTCAAGTCCACACTGCCCACAAATCCATATTTCCTGGCATTCTCAAGTGTGGACCTGAGGGCTGTTAAAGTGCTGCAGAGCACTGGCTCCTTACACTGTTTGTGACTGCCATCTTGGACTTGCTTCTCATTGGGTAGAAATCCCCGTAGTCATCACTGAAACTTTTACAGCTTGATTTTGTGTATGTTTAGTAGAAGAAACCTGACTGTCCAGTGAATCTAAGCCGTTGGCTCTGAGTGTGCGTTTGCAGCTGCTTTGAACACTTTACGTGCTTAGCTTTATTGTTTGTGAAAGGCTAAGGACTGGATTGCTTCCCTAAACCAGCTCCTTCACCCCACTGAAGTGAAACGGAGGCCATAGAGGAGCGAGTTATGGCATTGAGGGCAGCAGAATACAGGGATGTGGACAAGGTTTGTAGACAATGGGAGGGCGAAGAAGCAGTACATTTTCGATCTGTTGTAGAGAACATAGAGGCAGCCAGGATGCATGCGTTGGAAATGGGTGGAAATGACCCCGAGGAAGGAAAGAAGGTGGCACTGTGTATGCCAATACAGAGAGGAGAGTGAGGAGAGGCTTTAGGAGGCAAGAAGAGGATTTAGGGATTCTTAGGCTGCGTCGGATCGGCGGGTAGCAATCGATATATCGGGGATCGATATATCGCGTCTCGTCTGGACGCGATATATCGATCCCCGAACGCGCTCCCATCGATTCCGGAACTCCACCAGGGCGAGCGGCAGTAGCGGAGTCGACGTGGGAGCCGCGGCCGTCGATCCCGCGCTGTGAGGACGGGAGGTAAGTCGAAATAAGATACTTCGACTTCAGCTACGCTATTCCTGTAGCTGAAGTTGCGTATCTTATATCGACCCCCCCCCTCCCCTAGTGTGGACCAGGCCTTAGTGATCTCACAAACTATTATTTATTATTAATCATGTTTATTCTGGTAGTGCCTAAGGACCAACAAAGAATAGGTCTCCACAGCGCTAGGTGCTGTACAGACATGGAGTAGTGGATGGTCCCTGCCACAAATACATATACCTAGACAAGACAGACACAGCGTGAACTACTCTCCTGTGATGCTCTCCTAATAGCATGAGGACCCTTCAATATACACTCAGTTATACTTCAGTTACCCAAGTAATATCTTTCTTACCAGCCTGGTCCAGCTCCTATTCAAGACAGTGGGAGTCATTGCACAGACTTGAGGGGCAGTTGGTATCAAGCTATCCATCCACAGATGATACATTAGCAGCGTAACATTTACGCAGGGCCAGATTGTAAACCCCTTACTCACACTGATGGGCGCTAACTTCCCCGAGTAGTCCTGGGTGAAGAGTGACTTCTTACCCATGTGATTAAGGCGTTTACAAGGTAGCACATGCCATGGTGTCCATCCTCATAATGTTGCTGGCAAAACGAGCAAGTATGTTGTTCTCAGGCTAATGCAATTTGAAGGAATCTGTGGCATGAGGGGGAAAGCATTTTTGGGGGGGAAATCCCACTGCAAGATTTTTTGTTAAACCCCTCAACTTCTGCATCGGTATAGCAGTGCAGTTCTCTGTCAGAAACCATGGATTTTTATTTAATTTTATTATTTGCTTTTGTTAAGTAACAGAGGCTTAATTAAGTTCCTTCTGAATGTAATAAAGCAGTAGGGCCAAACGTAGGTCAGTCCCAAGTAATAGTTTCATTATGTTGGCAGCTGTTTAACTGATGCTCAAGTGTTAAATAAAAATACTGGATTCTAAAAAAAGCTAAATGGTCTTTTTCATAGATTCCAAGGCTGGAAGGGACCATTGTGATCATTGAGTCTGACCCTGTCTATAACACAAGCCAGAGAACTGCCCCAAAACAATCCCTAGAGCAGACCTTTTTAGAAAAAAAAAAAAAATCTAATCTTGATTTTAAAATGGTCCGTGATGGAGAATCCACCCATGGCCCTTGGTAAATTGTTCTAAAGGTTAATTACTCTCACCCTTAAAAATGTACACCTTATTTCCAAGCTATCTCCAACTTCCAGCTTGTATTCTACTTTTTTCTGCTAGATTAAAGAGCACATTGTTAAATATTTGATTCCCATGTAGGTACTTACAGACTGTGATCAAGTCACCCCTTAACCTTCTCTTTAAGCTAAATAGATTGAGCTCCTTTAGTCTGTCACTGTACTGCAGGTTTTCTAATCCTTTAATCAATCTCGTGGCTCTTCTCGGAACCCTCTCCAATTTATCAACATCCTTCTTGAATTGTGGGCACCAGAACGGGATACAGGATTCCAGGAGCATTGCCACTTTTGAACCTAGTTACTCAACAGTGAGGTTCTGAGAGTGCTGGATGTCCAGTGGTCTTGTGGAATCACTTGTTTTGTTTGACCGGCTAGTTATTAAAATTCTTCAGTAATAAGTCTCTGCTTTTGTTTCAGAATAACTCCAAAGACAGAGGAATGTGTTGTACTTTCTCTCCTCTCACTCCCCACAATTTCTGAAAACAGGACCCTGATAAATTGTTGTGAACACTGTCTGTGCCAAATTGATCTTTCGCAGTACATTTCCCTCCTTCCTCCAGGACTGAGGCTGAAGCTGTGATGTCAGTAAGATTCACAGGACTGCATGCTTGACAAAAAAGATGGCATTATCTGTTAATATAACACAAGAATTCTCCAGATATCTTGCTATCACTCTCTTTCATTAAATGTGAAAGTTAGAGACAGAAACTTTAATGATTTTGGTAAAATACTATGTATTGCTCCAGGACTGCTTCTGACATTCCAGAGCTCAGTCTACCATTTCAAGCACCCACCATTCTTCTCAAAAATATTTCCTTCTCTATCTGAAGTGTGGAATTTTTCCCCAAAATTATAGGGTCTGTAAGGCAGGACAGATGAGTTTCGGTCATGCACCAGTGACAGGCTTCAGGTCCAATGTCCTGCATTATGGCCAGAGATAGGAATTCGATAGCACTGGAGGAGAGTTGTGAGTTCCCACTTGCCAACAGGGCACAGGTCTTTCTTCTAGCACTGGTAGATGGGTGTGAGAAATTGGCCTCCAAAATGCTTGACAATAACGTGTAGAGGGGTCATTTTTCAAAGTTTCCAAAATGAATATTATAATTGCTGTCTCTTCATATTGGACCCACTGCTCCAAGGCACCTAAACATTTCAAATACATTTAACCAGAACCACAGCACAGATGTGAATGACGATGATTTGTGGAGTCACGTGATTAATTTATCATGCACCTTTGCCCTCTAATCCAACTCCGTAGGACTCATGTTAGTAGGCCTGAGCGGCTTCCACCAGTCAGCATTTTAGAAAGTCAACTTGCCACAGAAATGTTTTGTCCCCTCCAATTTAGAATTCCCAGTTCCTGCCCCAGTCGCATCTGTCTAAGGCTCGGGATGAGTGAGATTCAGTACTGATCCAGTGACAGCTTTTTCTTTCCATAAACATATCAGGGCTGGATTACCAGAAGAGCTCAGTTTCCATTCAGGCGCTTGAATGAAATGAGGAGGTTTGCAAAAAAAAAAAAACAACCCCACAAAAACACAGTTACTGCCCAGGAGCTCTCGTATGGGAACTCCTGTGTACTGAGCCCTCTAGAAAAGCTACTTTATGTAGGTGCCTAAATGGGAGCTGAACCCTACTGAAAGTCCAGGCCCAGTTGTGGGAGATGAGCTTTTCTGAAAGCGTGGACTTTAACATTTCATTTTCCCAAGGACAATTTAACTTTGCGTGTATAGGATAGTATTTAATTATGTCTATAGCATTTAGAATATTTTGTGCAAAACTCAGCCAACTAAAGAAAAAACATCCTTGATGTTTCCCCAAGCCCTCCAAGGTTTTATTGTTCCTAGTTGGTCTTATCTCACAAAGGTTCAGTTCAAAAGTCCCCTTATCTATCAGATTGTTCTCACCAGGGCATGTCTGTCTGTCGATCTATTTTACCCTCTATGCGGAGAGTTACACTGTGTGGAACAAGTCTGCCCTTACTGGAGGGGTGAAGAGATAGGGTGAGGGGATGGCCATCCAAGTCTGGTGCAAAAGGCATCCTAGGGCAGGCTAGGTCCAGGCACACTAGGAGAGGGCGCTCTGGTGGGTGGTCACAGTCGGTAGGTATGTGTGATGCCTGGCTTCTGTGTTCTATTGAGAGCCGCAGAGGAAAGCTGCTTTGTTGCGGCTGGGCAGAGGCTCTCGACAAAGAGGCTCCCAAGCTGCGGCGTGCATGCTCAGAAGATTCTGCCTGTGGGCACCAAAGTAGATGGCTGCTTTTTAGACGCTGATAGTTTCAAATAACTCTGCTAAGGTTAAAGATAATCTACCCTTCACTTATCCAAATCTTTTGACGTGGCTGAACTGAGATGGAAAGCCCATGTGCACATCCACATCGACACAGGCCGCTCTTTATTTAACAGCTATAGTGCCACACAGATGTCTTCCCTTCGCTCCTACATTTCTTAGGGGGGTGTACAAGGGTTTGCCAGGGCTCAACCCTCTCCAGGGCGGCGGGGAGCCACACCGGCTCACTACACACGGTTGACGTTTGAGGGCAGCCTCGGCAGCCCTTGCGGTAACTGTAACAGACACTGTAAGCCCAGGGGCAACAAGGAGTCAGATGCTCAGGCCCTCGGCAGGGGCTGAGCAACAACAGTACAATATACACAGTAGCGATAAGCCCAGGCCCAGGGCAGGGCAGCAATGAGTCAGAGGCTCAGGCAGGGCTGAGCTGTAGCCGTACAAACGGTTGGGAGCCCAGGCCCTGGGTCAGGGCGGGGCAACAAGGATAGGCCCAAGCCTCCAAAGACTGGGGAGAGGGGGGGACGGCCACCCGCGAGTGGGGTGGCAGGGGGGACGCAGGCCCTCCCACTCCACTGCGTCCCAGCCCGGGGCCCTAGCAGCGGCAAAAGACCCGCTGCTGAGTCAGTGGGGATCCCGGCCGCAACACACTGACATGGGCTCTGGCAGTNAGGGCAACAAGGATAGGCCCAAGCCTCCAAAGGCTGGGGAGAGGGGGGGACTGTCACCCGTGAGGTGGGTGGCAGGGGGGACGCAGGCCCTCCCACTCCACTGCGTCCCAGCCCGGGGCCCTAGCAGCGGCAAAAGACCCGCTGCTTAGTCAGTGGGGATCCTGGCCGCAACACACTGACATTGGCTCTGGCAGTGCTGCAGCCAGACTAGGGTCGGCTGCCCCCGGGCTACTTCCACACTCCCCCTCGGGCACTACCTGGATCAGGGTGTCGTCCTTTGGGGGGTCCAACACCATGGGCTCCTCGGGGTAGCTGGCGAGCGGCAGGTCCGGCAACTCCTCCGGGTAGCGAGGGCAGGGCAGGCCCGGCAACTCCTCCGGGTAGCGAGCGCAGGGCAAGTCAGGCCAGTCCCAGCCTGAACCTTGGGCTGCGGGGTTTTCCCAGTCGCAGGCTAGGCTGGAGACGTCTGGCCTCCCCGCCGGCTGGGCCTCAAGTGAGCCCTGAAGGCGAGCCTTTATACTTCCAGGTCACCGCCTGACCCTCTGAGGGGCGGGGTCAGATCTCCCTAGCTCCGCCCACTCCGGCCTCCGGATGGGCTCTTCCCTCTCCGGGGCGGCGGGGAGCCACACCGCCTCACTACAGGGGGGTTACCTAGCTTTGCCTTTCTGGACTATGGGCTGTGTTTGTTTATACTCCATCTACTCATTCAGTTATTGTATCACGTTTGAGCTGGCATTCAGTACAAATGAGTTTAGCCTAAAGCATACTTTAACCCGGCAATCTAGAGGTGGAAGGTTAGTACATTAAACCCGCTCACACAAATGTTCATAGCACACTTGGATACTATGTTTTCAACCCAGACGTGCCCTTTAATGTTTCTCTGTCCTTTTCCAGTCTTTGCTGATTGGAAGGAGGACACACATGACTGGTGACCAATTACAGTGTGATAAAAAAACGGCAACAGAGCTGCCAGTAATTAATTGTGGCCAGGCTATTTTTTAAACCTTAAGTCCCCAAAGTGACACATTAATCCACAGAAATGCAGTGGAAAGAGTGTCTGTCTTTCTCCCTTTTGTTAACGATATTGCTGAGAGAACATCGCCTGTTATGAACAATACTTTGAAAATCTCACGTTCACTGTTACTTTTAATTAAATTAAAGTATAATTAACTTTCACTGATGAAAGAGGGGAGGGGAAAAAACCCAGTAGCCTTCCCTTGAGAGTGACAACAAAGGAAAATTTAGTCCTTTATTTATCCCTCCTTACGGACAGAGCAGAATGCTTACCATACCTAGCCCTTTCTATCCACACAAGCACACTTAAGAAATGGCTGGAAACTCAGGAATGAGAAAACACGAGATAAAATGTTTGAGTTGCCATGACGGAGAACCATTGAATGAGGTGCAAAGTTCATGTGGACTCCAGCACCATGCTGTCCTCTCCTCCCAGTGTATTTACTTACTTTTAGATTCATGGCCAGCTCTTAGACAAATGTGAGGTGCTCCCTGCAGACAAGGTCGGCTCTTATTAGGAAGTGCCTTTGCTGTCACTTGAGTGAATATAAGATGGATCAACTAGTGGAGTCTTTTGGTTCTTAAATCCTCAGCTGTAGAAGCTGGGTCTTTCCAGCTGTGAGTGGCATGTTCATTATCTCAGGATATGGGGGGTAGAACGAATGCTATTGTACCTCTTTATCAAGTGACCTATAGCTCAACATTAGCTCCAGATTAGAGGTTGCTGCCCACTCAGCAGATACAGTGGGAGTTATGTTAGTGGTGGGGTTGGGGTTTGAAAGTAAAAAGAGAATCTTTGTAGGGAAAACAATGCTCTGAAAGGCTTGTTATCTTGGCTCTCGGACTGTACTGTGAATATGTGTAAAGTATATTTTTTATCTGGGTGCTACTGAAGTTGACAGTGTGGGAATGAGAGAGCTAGTTAGCTTGATACATAGATATGTGAAAAGCTAGGGTGCGCTTTAAAAAAATAGGCAAACTCAATAGTATTGTTGCAGGTCACTGAGCAAAAATCTTTCATACAATGGTGCCCTGTTTCTTTGAAAAATTCAATGCGGCTTGCACTATTTAAAAATAAACTTTCCTTGGTCCAAAATCCTACTCAGCTTATCTGGGCACGGGGAGCAAAGGGGCATAACCCTATACTGCCATACAAAAACCCTATACTGCCATATAAAGCAGCCATGCTCTGGGGCTCCACGGAGATGGTTGTTCTGGTCTGCAGGAAGGTGGAACACAGGGGACCAACTTGCATGGGAACAGCAGTTTTGGAGCTGCTCGGGGTGATGGTGGCAAGCTCATGGAAATACATTCCTTGTTCCCCTAACTGCTTAACACTGATCCTGGTGCTGGCTGTCACCCAGCTGGGGAGCCCTGGAATCACAGCAGGCCATGGTCTGTGTAGCTCCAGCGGGTCAGGTTGGGGAGGAAAAGAGAGGGAATGGATCAGGATGTCTCTGTTGTGCTGGGAATTTGGTTGGCCACTAGGAGTGGGATCTTCTCCTCTTCCCCTTTCCAATTATCAGGCATGTGCCTGTCTCTGACTTGGTGGGCCCCATCTAAGATCATGGTCTCACATCCCATTTAGAGCCATCTCTCCGTGATGTTCTCCTTGAGAATTTGACCCAGTCTCTGCCTCTTACCACCCAGTGGCAGGTAGGGTAGTCAGGGTGGGTGGTCATGGACTCCACCACGCAGAGCTGCTGGGGAGGGAGCAGCATGCATCTGTCATTGGCTTGATTGTGAGGGGATGCTGTCGCAGAACCTGTGAGAGATTGGGGGTCGGGTATGAGGCAGGAGAGAATGAGTCAGCGGGAAGGAGGGGGGCGGTGTGGCATTTTGCTGGGGGAGGCAGGAGAGTGTGTGAGAGAGGATGAAGGTGCAGAGAGCACAGAGAGTTTGGAAAGGAATGATGGAGGGAGAGCGGAGAGTGAAAATGTGAGTGGAGGCGGAAGAGAACACAACAGAGGGAAAAGCAAGATGGTGGAGAAGAGAAGGAAAGAGAAAACAATTATTACACAGCATAGGAAAACCATGCTGAGGGGGAAAGAGTTTGTGACAAAGAGAGGAAAAGAGATAATAAGATCCATGGCAGAGGAAAGGTGGGCATGGGAGAGTGAAATGCAAAGAGAGTGCAACAGCGACAAAGGATTTTAAGCATGTTTTACTTAGTAGAAAGGGTAGATGCAAAATGATGCAATACCTTGCCAAATTTAAGTTTGTTTGTGTTTCTAAATGAATGGGATGAAATGTGCTTTGAAAGTGGATTAAGCTAAACAGGATCAAGGCACTCTTATTCCAGAATAAGAGTGTTCACACATGGAGTTAATCAGGAACAACACCATGTGTAGACAAGCCCTATTTAGTTTGGTCCCCATGGAAATACTCATCCAGAGGTATTTTGTTACAGAGTCTGGAGTCTGGATCACTTGTGGCTTGGGCTGCTTCTCTCTCTTTCTCTCTCTCTCTCTCTCTTTTATTTTTAGAATTCTCTTGTAACAAACTGGGGCTGAAGGTAGATGAAGGAAAAACTTGCTCAAGTAAACCCAACAAGACATCAAAATAATGCATAATTGTGATTATTTCATTAGGACTGGAATTTTTATTTTTGGCATATTTCTACAGAGAGCCTTGAACAGGCTGCAGTTCGTTCACTGTGATCCTGTAAGAAGAGGGCTATCCAAAAGCGCTAGGCACCCTGATAGATAATCAAACCTGTCCATAAAAAAAACAACAAAATACAGCAGGTAGCGAGACTCGTGTGCACACATTATGCATCCCTGATTGTTATACCTCAGGAAAGGTTAGAAAGTCAGCTGTTCTGTCCGGAGAAAGAGCAATATAAAAGGACCATTCATAATGAAGAAAATGTTAAAGAATATCATCTCCCTGTCACCACCCCCTACCCTTTCATCCTTTGGAGGAAAAAAAACACAAACCATTTCTGCTTAGGGATCCTTTGTTTCTGAAAGCTAAACACAAACAGAGACTTTCCATTTGCTTTTGCACAGCACGTTGTTGAAAGGAAATGTGGTGAGCCAAAGACTTTTCTCCTCACTTGTGTCCCCCCGCACGCACCCTCCCCCCATTTGCAGGCCATCATTTGAACTCTATTTAGACACCTATTTTGAGTGAGATTTCTCTTTGCTTCCTATTTACTTTCTCCAGGCTATTATTTTCTCCGCCCTCGGTCCTCCGTGAAGGGTTGATTTGGAAATATCACATATTGACAGGGGAGAACACACTCCTAGCTGCTTATTGACTGTGACAGCTTCTTTGCTAAGGCAGCCATCCAGAGAGGAGATTTTGTGTTTCAGAGAGGGAAAAGGATATCTTGCAGCGTTGCCATGAAGGATAATGAATTAAGTCTGTCTCTTACTGTAAAACCATTAGAAAAGTAGAATAGGCCTCAAGAAACAGGCTTGGATATTGATGTCTCACCTATATTTGTATGTCTGGTCATGTGGAGCCCGCCCTGCCTTTGCAGAAATATGAAGTTTTCTGGGATTTGCAATAATGAATGCAGACATGCTCTCTTGGCAAGCACATACAGACATTAAAGAGGTCTCCTGTTATAAACATCAGTAAATAGAAGATACCCAAAATTACAAATGGAGCTGGTAGTGACACCTATGGTTAGAATCGTCAAACACTTTCCAGTATAAGCCTCTGTTTTCAGTCACTTATAACTTTGCTGAATTTTAACTGTTTGGGCTGAAATTCTCCATGCTGGGTCTGTTTCTCAGACTGATTTTAATTTGAAATATCCAGCAAAAATAGTTCAGCTACATGGGAGAGCAAAGTTGGGAAAAATATATATTTTTGGCTATATTAAAAAAAAAAATCCAACAATTTCTTTGAGGAGGTTTAGCAACTCCAGGATTTGGCATAGGAATTTGAAATTTGGCAGGGGAATGGTAGTGGGGACATGTAATTTTTTTGTCTCCCCCCATGAAATTTCCCCCAGATTAAGCTAAATTATAAACCTCTGAAATTGCTATACTCAATGGGGTTTAGAATCATAGAATATCAGGGTTGGAAGAGATCTCAGGAGGTTCTAGTCCAACCCCCTGCTCAAAGCAGGACCAATCCCCAGACAGATTTTTGCACCAGATCCCTAAATGGCCCCTTCAAGGATTGAACTCACAACCCTGGGTTTAGCAAGCCAATGTTCAAACCACTGAACACTCCACAGGCGCTGAGCATGCTCCATTGCTGGAGAGTGCTTTAATTTACAGGAGTATTAACTTGCTGCTGATTCTCTACAGTTCTGAACTGCTGGAGCATTCTGTTCTCTGACCACCTGCTCTCTCACTTCTGACTTCATGCCCGCCAGGGCTGGGCAGGGCAGGTCAAGCAGGCAGGTTCCAAGGTCTTTTAGGTCACCATAGCTTAAAACCTTACATTCTGTGTGGATTGACAGAAAATACCATCTCAAAAATAAATAGCTCTACGGGTTTTGCATAGTCTCTGCATAGATTTCTGGGCATGTTTTTCAGGCCTTCCACACCGCAGCATGTCACACCTAACTGACAAAGGAATGCTGTACTGTCTTACCTGCCTTCCTCCCTCTGCTGCTGTCAGTTTCGGCCGAGGGGTGCATCCAGGCTGTCTGCTGTCAGGCCAGCTGTACACTCTGGCCAACAAGCCCTTCCCCCGTCGCCTCTCTGGGCTGGTGGTCGGGGACGGGTGGCAGGCGAGCTCTCTCCCACCCGTGCTTCAAGCCATTCGGTGGAGCGTGGGTCCACTGCTCTATCTCTGCGTTTACTTTTCCGCCATGCATCCTTCTCTGCTGGAGAACTGGCAGGATTTGGAGGGCAGGGTGGGTGAGCGGTTGCGGAGATGGACAGGACTGCTCTGGTGCCTCTCCCTGTGGGGGAGGGCACTGGTGCTCAATCAGCTAGTCCTGTCTATGCTCCTGAGCCCGGCCCTGGGTTTCCCAGCCCACCTCCAGAAGTTAGTTCTGGAGTTCCATTGGATTTTTGGGTCTCTGCGGGGGTTTTGATCTCCCCCTGGAGGAAGGAGGACAAGGCCTGATTCGCCTTCACGCTCAAGTCCATGTCTTCTCCCTCCATGCTTAGCAGAGACTTCTTTATAGTGCATGTAGTCCGACATGGAGCACGTTGGCACACGCCTTCCTCCACCACCTCTGAGGGCGCCGATATCACCGGCAGCTCCTTTATCTCCATCTGAGAGGTTTCTCGCGAGACCTCTCTGGGCTGCCGGGCTTTTACTAGGACCTCCTCCGGACCTGGAAGCTGGTATCAGCAACCAGGTCCATGGCGGCCGCCAAGGAGGTAGATCTTCTCGTGGAGCCCCTGCTACACAATCCCCAACTTGGTGCACCAGAGGTTGGTCCTGGCAGGAGTTACCAGAATCGGAGTCGTCCTGGACAATGACCGGGGAGGCAGGGTGGATCCCCTGGCGCTCAGTCCGCGCATGGGGCTCTCCACTCTTCGAACTCCCCAGCGCTTACTTCATAGGGTTGCCAACGTTCTAATAGCAGAAAAATGAACACGCTTGCCCCGCCCCTACCCTTCCCCGAGGCCCTGCCCCTTCTTTGAGGGCCCCCCCTCCATCGCTCACTCTCACCCACCCTCACTCACTCGCTCATTTTCAACAGGCTAGCTCAGGGGGTTGGGAATCGGGAGGGAGTGAGGGCTCCGGCTGGGGGTGCAGGCTCTTGGGTGGGGCCTGGGATTAGGGGTTTGAGGTGTAGGAGAGGGCTCTGGGCTGGGGGGGGGGGGTGTTGAGGTACGGGAGGGTGTATGGGCTCTGGGTTGGGGGTTTGGACTGTGGGAGGGGGCTTCTGGCTGGGGCAGGGGGTTGGGGTGTGGGGGTGTCAGGGCTCTGGCTGGGGGTCTGCGTTCTGATGTGGGGCTGGGGATGAGGGGTTTGGAATGCAGCAGGGGGCTTGGAGCGGGGGTAGCGCATGGAGCCACCTGGCCACCCCTGTGCCTGGGAGCCACTGGATATATTGCCGCTTCCGGGAACCACACGGAGACAGGGCAGGCTGGGAGCCTGCCTTAGCCCTGCTGCACCACCAACCGGACTTTTAGCAGTGCCGCCACGGTCCCTTTTTGACTGGGCGTTCCGGTCAAAAACCAGGCACCTGGCAACCCCAGTACTCCAGGAAGTGAGGGCAGCCTTATCGCCCGTCTCCCGGGTTTACCTCGAGCAGGTTCCTCAGGAGGGTGTTCCCCACCCACCCCTCATCCCGGGCTCTCCGGACCTTTTCACTGGGCTCCTGCCCCGTAAGCCCCGCCAGCCGACCCACCTGCACACCTCGAGCCGGCTGTGCGACCTGCAGCCACTTCGCTTCTGAACCGCGCCAAGGGCACATCTGGACACGCTCATGCTTGATACTCTCCTCATGTCCCACCCAGACACTAAGTGGCGGGACCTGTTGCCACCTATTGAGGGTGAGGAACCCCGGTGGGCCAGCCTGTATTCCGCCAGGGATATTAGTTGGTGGCTCCTTCATGGAGCCGTGACCACGGGCGTGTACCTGGTGCAGATCACCTCTATCCCTGATGCCTATTCCTTTTGCGGCGTGAGGGAGTCCCTGGCACACGCCTACCTTGAGTGTGCCAGGTTGCAGCCCCTTTTCCGGATCCTTCTGTGACCCACGTTTGCGTTTTTGGCTGCACTTCTCCCCCCACCTTCTGGTATATGCACACTCCATCCGTGGCCCCACCAAGCTGTGAGACGTCCTCATCAACCTACTCTTAGCACTGGCCAAAGCAGCCGTCTATAACACCCGGGAGAGGAGGTTGGCTGAGGGGTTCTCTGCGACTGTGGGGCCTCTTTCCGTTCCTCTCTCCATTCACGTATCCAGGCAGAGTTCCACTGGGCGGCATCCGCTGGCTCCCTTGACACATTTGAGGAGCAGTGGGCGCTGCCCGGGGTTCTCTACTCAGTTTCCCCTTCAGGTTCCCCACTTTTGACCCTTACACTTGTCCTTGTTGTTTTTTCTGTTGTCCCCTGTATTCATTTGAGTCCTGGGCTCAGTGACTCCTCCCCTTAGGCTGAGGGAAGGGCCTTTAGCTCCCAGAACCCAATAGGTCTCTCTGCTGCTGCATATATTTCACAGCCACGTTTCTTTCCTTCTGTGTCTTTTCTGCAGTGATTGTGGCAGTTCAGTTCAGCTGAACGGGCAACCAGTGCGCTTAGTGGTTTTGAGTCTAAAATGTTTAATTCTGAAAAGCCACACTTTAGGATTGATCTTCTATTTTATGCCATCTTTGCATTTCTGTAGTAACAAATATATTGCCTCAAACTTGGTTAACCTCCCACTAATACTGAGCCAATGCTACTAATGCCTTGTGTTCCTGCAAAGACTTAAAATAAACATTACCTTGCAGAATATCCTTTTTTTTAATGTCTACAATGTCAATGCTGTGTTTCTTCCCCATCCCCACCAAAAGACGACCTTGTCACTTAAAAAGCATAAGCATGTTCGTAAAGAAAAGCCATGCAAATGCAGCCAAGGGAGATGGTGCTTTTTAAAGCCCGAATCAGGGGAATCAAACTGAGTTGAGCCCTGCAGCTAGTTCGGAATCTGATTGAACTGAAATGCTTCCTTCAGTCCCACTGCTTAAAGCACAAGCAAACACCAAATGTATACGCAATGTTTCATGTTAACAGCCTAGAAAGGCTTTTTGAAGTGGAACAAGGAATTGTTCTACTGAAATGTACTCTAGAGGTAGGTGTATGGTTTATAGTTAGTGCATTTGTTATGTTAGATCGGCACAACTCTTTGGGGGTAAATATTTGTCCACATTTTGAAGAACATTAATGGGTACACCGAGAGGTTGGGGTGCGGGGAGTAGCTGGAGTGAAGTGGTACTAAAGAATGGGATTTCTTATAACTCAGGAAAGGACTCTTTTTTTTTTTTTTTTTTTAAAGTATGCATTAATTATGGGTGATTCCTGTTTTGGATGCTCAACCGAAGGCCTGATTTTCAGAAGAGCTTTGAGTGCACTGCTCCCTTGAAAATCAGGGCCCAGCTGTCTCAAGTTGGGTTGCCACTTTAGCAAATGCAGGCCGCTCAGATTTTACTTTGTACTTTCCCAGCTCTCAGGTGAAAACCAGAGAGCAAATTGGTCCTATGATGACTGGCTCCTAGGGTCTGATGAAGAGCACTTTCATACTAGAATCTGGATCCTAGGATCTGACTGCCCCAGTCGCACCTCTTCTGTAGGCATTCATCCCTGGGCAAAGTGGGTGCAACACTCTAGAATTCTAATCTGGAATCATTTTACCCTCTTTGCACAGATATAAATGACCACACAAGGCCAAGGCAGTGGAGAATCAGGCATTAGATTTCTTGCAACATGGAAAAGTAATGGTGTCTGAAACTTCCCTGCCCTTCGAACTTGTGTACATATGGAGTTATTCCTGATTAACTATCTCTGAGTAACTCCACGTTGGGACTCTCTTATTCCAGAATAAGTGTGTCCCCTTATGGAGTTACTCAGGGATAGTTAATCAGGAATAACTCCATGTGTAGACAAGTCCTAAATCACAGCAGTGATTAAGTGTGTGGTGTTCTCAGTGAAGGGGTGAGATTGGCATTCTCTCGGCTGAGTGAGACAAGCCCCCTCTTCCCCCTTCACCTTCCCCTGTCCATCCTAGGGAGTTAAAGTGGGAGAAAAATGACTGCAGGTAGAAATATGTTTTTTGGGGGGGAAAAAGACGACTTAATAAAAGATTACAGCTCCCTGTCAGATCTCATAGCAAATGGAAATAAAGAAAGCTAAAAGCACCTTAAGTACTCCTTTGATGCTCACAAGTCTTCAAACTCGGTTTGTAAAATGCTGTGACTTAGCAGCTAACAAAATGGGTGTTGTTTATCTATACTAGTGAAAACGTCTATCCAGCTTCACAAATCCACTCTGATCCCCTTCCCCGCTCATTCTCGGCTTGCATGGTGAGAAAACAATTGAAGAAGGGTGTAGAGGAGCGGACTCACCCCTGCGGCACCTCCTGCTGTTTTCTTCCGGGAATTAGCTCGTTCCAGCTCTGGAGCGCCCTCTGCAGGCTGGTGATCCGCCTGTCCTCTGGCCCCCGTGTCCCGCCTTGGACCCCGGTGCCCTTGTACCTGGGGTGCTGCCCCCTGGCAGTAACCCCTCAGTCTTAGGGTCCCCCCTCCCCGGGGAACCCCCACCCACTATTCCCACCTCGCCTCAGTATAAGGCTACTGCCAGTCATTGTCTAGCCTCACGCCCTGGGGCAGACTGCAGTATCAGCCACTCATCACTGGCAAGGTTGGGTTTGGACCTGCTGCCTTGGCCTACCCCTGGGCTGCCCTCTGCAACCCCCAGTACCCCTTGGCCTTTGCTAGGCCACAGCCTGGGGCTTTCCAGGCTGGAGCTCCCCAGCTCCTTGGGCACTCCCCCAGACCCTGCTCCACTCAGGTACCCTGTCTCTAGCTCCCTGCAGCCAGGCCCTTCTCTCTCTGAATGCAGAGAGAGACTGACTAGGCTCCTGGCTCACTGCCTCTTATACAGGCCAGCTGGGCCTGATTGGGGCGTGGCCGCAGCTGTGCCTGCTTCCTCCCAAGCAGCCCAGCTTTTCCCCTGCCACAGCCCTCTCCCAGGGCTGTTTTAAGCCTTTCCAGGCAGNACAGCTGTGCCTGCTTCCTCCCAAGCAGCCCAGCTTTTCCCCTGCCACAGCTCTCTCCCAGGGCTGTTTTAAGCCTTTCCAGGCAGGAGCGGGTGACCACCCCGCTACAAAGGGGGGGGGGGAAAGTAAGATCCCCCACTGTGCAAATATTTCTTTGGAGGAGGCAGACGAGGGTATTTAGTCTGGGAGAGCCGCCATGTTCGGAAATGTATTTTGTTGACTTGTTTTCCATAACAGCTTAGCTCAGACGTGTTGTGGACTTGGATATGAAGAGCTTGAGAGCAGGGTCAAAGAGTGGCTAGTCTGCGATATGCACTCATATTGTTGGCTAGTTCTTATTGGAAAGGGTCCTTTTCTACCTGTCCTCCAGATGAGAGATTGTCAAAACCACAGATAAAACAGAGAGCCATCTGCTGTGATGCTGGGGCGTTCTGGTCAGAACCAGCTGGAGCAAGGGAGAAGATCCTATGAGCAGACATATAGAGCTGAAAAGCAGGGCATCCCAGACGTTTCCAGTTTAGGGTCAGGCAGGCACTTGGAGAAGATCAGGCACACATGAACAAGCAGGAATTAGTCACTGGGGTGGAGCCAAAGCAGGGCAGAAGGACAAATGCTGTGAATAGAAGAAGGAAACCACAGGAGCAGAAGGGGAAGTTATGGGGATAGAAAGGGAACCAGAACATTTTCAAAGGATGTTTTCTTAAATAAGTCTGGGGGCCACTAGAGGTTTTTATCCCATCTCTGGTGAGGTCTAGGTGATTTTGTCTCTCTCTCTCACCTTCTAAACAAATAATCTAGAATTCTCCAGAATGCCAACACGTGTCCATCATCTAGGAGCTCAGGTGGAACTGTCCCTGGCAAAGTGTTTTACAGGTCACTAAGAATGCAGTGGAGCTAGAGAATGAAAGCAAGGGAGGGAAGTTGAGGTGGGGTGGGGGAAGAGAGACAAGGAGAAGGGAAGAGGAATAAGTTTAGAGCGAGGAAGAGAACTTTTCAGGGCAGAGAACAGGGAGGCGAGCGCTAGGAATCACGTGTTGAGGAAGGATGGTCGGTGCTTAGGGCACTAGCCTGAGACTCAGAGACCGGAGTTCCATTCCTTTCTCCGCCACTGGGTTGCTCTGTGGTCTGTACAATGGGGATAGTAGCACTTACCTACTTCTCAGGGGTATTGAGGGGAGTAAACATTGTAAAGTGATCAGATAGTATCGTAATGGGGCCATATAAGTACCATGTAAGTGTGTGTGTGGTGGGAGGGGGATCAGAACTTGAAAGTAAGAGACATACAGAAAGACAATAAAAGGAGGGAGAGAGTGTATGGGAAACAGGTGAGCAGCAGGGCCTAGGTTTTCAAAGGTATTTAGGCACCTAACTCCCATTTAAATCTGCTGACCAGGACACAGCTTGCCCAGGTGCAGACTGGGGGCTCCCTCCCACCCTCGCACTTGTGGATCTATCAGGATGTGGAATAGCAATTTTGGTAACTATTAAATAACCTAAATAGCGTGTGTGTGGATTGGCCCCACAGCACAGACAGGCACATCAGATCTGTTCTGCAGCGGACATATTGCTAATTCGAGCTCCAAGTAGCAACTACAGTGGCTAGTAAAGTTCTGCCCTCAAGGAATACAGAAGTATTCTTGGTGTGTTGACTGGGAAATGCCCAGGGGTGAACACTTTGCTTCATGGTTTTGAGACTTCACAGCTGGTATTATTCGCTCTGGCGGAGGCATTGGAATGCTGGGTGTGACGCCTGTTCTTCCCATATGCAAAGGAAGCTCTCCTTCAGAGCCAAACCTTCTTACAGAAACACTCCAGCGTCACATATTGCCTCTTGGCCCGAGAGACACAGTCTGACATGTCTGCAGTGTGTGTGTATGCAGAGACGACCTTGCTGGTGATGTAGGAACGGCCGGGCGGGTACCTTTTAGCTGGCTAGGGAGGCGGGAGTGTGAAGCTCTCTCCCGCAACTGGCCACTTATCAGTTCTTTGGCTCAAAACGTAGGAGGCCGCTGCAGCCCAGTCTAGGGGCCCAATAAATTCTTCACTGTGTACAAGCAGGAGGCTGCATCCGGCTCAGCTCCTTGCATGGTGGGGCCCCTTCCCCTGGGAGCGTGCAGGACAGGTGCCAGGCTGTGGACAGAGCAGCAGCAGATTCTCCTCCCCTCATAGAATAGCTGGGGGGGGGGGGGGGGGGGGGGGGGGGCNACACAGGCTGGAGCACATCAAAGGTGTCCAAAAGTCTGGGTTCCAGCTGGATGAGTGCCTTGGTGTAGGTACTTCAGAACACAGCCAGAGAGCTGCTGTCTGAGGGCCCCCTCACAGGCCCTGCCATAGGGGTGGGACTGGGGCCAGGCGGGTGTGTCAGGACAGGGCAGCCTGCAGAGATCCCGGGCCTAGGACAGCCCCAGAAAGCTGTCTGAGCTACACCAGGAGCCTCTCCTGCTCCAAGAGCAGCCCAAAATTGGGAGGGGGCTGAGGTGGATGTGATGCCCCCTGGGGACACCCAGGGTCATGAGGCATCTCGCCACCACCTTAGTGTGAGGAAGCCTTTTCTATGCCTGCCCTAGGTCAGCTCCCTGACTGCACCGGCCGTGGGAAGCTCAAGCTATCTGCAGGCAAGCAATAGGCACGCCCTGTTTCCTCTGTGCGCCCCCCTGAAGTGCCCAGCCCTGCTCCACGGGCCACCCACAGAATTCACAGATCTGCTGTTCCCAAAGGAGTAGTTATCCCCTTCTCCCCAGCTTATCACTTATGCCACGGGATCACTGTTCTCCTCAACTCACAGCACTTTGATTTCTTTATGGAGAAAACAAGGATAAGTTTATTCAACAAAGAACAGCAGTTCAAATCATAGCAGGTAGGTAGAAGTATTAGTAACAATTGGTTGCATGTAAAATACAATCATAATGCACATTCTATAGGCTAGACTTCACTAACAAGACACTTGCCTGGTCTAATGAAGGTTGGCTCACCCCAAGTTTTTCCCCAAGTGGTTAACAACCAGCCTGGCTGTGACCCTCCGTTCATAAGAGAAGCACGCTGGCAGTTTGTCCGCTAGGTGAAGGATACTGGGTGTCTCTCTGCATTTGTATCATATACCAGACTAATCCTTTAAACTTAGTCGTAAACAGGACAACCCCTACTGTGTGTTTCTTCCTGTAGATGTTGTATTCGCTTGTCGACTTTGCATTCTTGATTAGCTAGTGGCTTCATATGCATAGACTTGCATTGTAAGATGCACAATACACAATGGTCAGCCAGAGAGAGGTAAGGTCTGCTATGCCCTGCTTGAAGAGAACCTGTTTATCACCTTCTGGTGGCCTGTTTTAACTTACAGACCTTAAGAACATAGTTTTCATTATAGGTACATCCATCCAATCTCACTATGATTAAGTTGACCAGTGTGTATCTATATCTCATTCCAATCCCTTGAGTTATCCAGTCCCTGGTCTCTATTTGCCTTAATGCATCTCACTAAGTCTGCTTTGCAATCAATGCCAACAAATCACAGGATTCAGCACATAATCTTATGATTTACAAAGAAGAACTCAATCACGTAGCTGCTGCTCTTCGCGAGCTGTTTTGTTGGGGCTGGAGTAAGCCATGATTCCCCCCTCCCTCCTTCTGAAGACTACAAACACATTTCCATTGCTATGTCACTTTCTGTCAGAAGGGACTTTAATCTGCCTGGTGAAACACCACCGAGCACAGGGGGCTGCGAAGTGGTGGTGACAGTGGAAAAAGTGAGAGCGAAAGTACTGAAAACAGAGCAGTAACTATGAGCATTTATTCTATGCCTCCCCCTTTAAAATTGTAATAGCCTGACTTATGACAGGAACAACTGGGTCACTAATATCAGGATTTTCCAATTGCCTTTCTCTTTAAGTTTGTTAAAGTGAACATCTGAGTGGTTTATGTTGGCATAGTAAAAAGAAACTAAACTGCCAAATACAGGATAAGTTTTTGCTACAAATATGAAATGAGCTGGACTCTGTATGGAAAAGAGATGATGCTCTTTGTATCAACAGTGCTGCATACTCTTGTAGTTTTATCGTGAGTCTCTCAACAATGGGTGGTTCCCCCTCCACCTAACCCTCCAGCTCCTGGAGTCATGTGATTCATGAGAATTTCAACTTTCTTTTATTTTTAAAGTAAGTTTATAGCCCTGATGGTTGTAGAGAAAAACTTCAAAATGTGGCCCCTCCAGGCTCCAAAAATCCTCACATAGAACACAAAAAAGAGAACGCAGAATGTATCTTTAAAACAAACAAACAAAAAACCAACCCACAGCTCATGATTTTTAAGCCAATATCATGACTATTTGGGGTGTGAATCCTCATTTTTGAATGCCTGGGATTGGCAAAAACTGAATCAACTAATGTTGATTCACAAATCAACTTCTTCCCTGCAAAGGAGCTAGGTTATGCAAGGAGGAAAGGTTGCAGGAATTGTTGGTGCTGGGAGTGGGCAGACCCCTGTTGGGTTGGTGCAAAGCTAATAGGGCACCCACCATTTCTCCCTTGGCCTGTGGAGATGACTTTTCCTACCAAGGTCCTGTCCACAGCAAGGATGGGAGTTGCCTCCAATGAGATGCCCTGCAAAAGCAGAAGGAACACCTAGGCTGTGGAGCTGTTATGGAAATGCAGCGTCTCAGTACAGGTGGCTCTGTCCTCCTGTGTATCACTTCGGAGTTTGCAGCTCCTTTTGCAGCAGGCTGAGGTGTAGAGCAGACCCTACCCCCATGGACTGATATGGGAGAAATTCTGCAAAGAAAATCTCTCTCTAGACCTGTTCTTTGTTACTGTGGAGTGAGGAGATCCCACCCTCTACCCTGAGAGGCTCCTCCCTCTGAGGTCAGGGAGAGTTATGCACAAGTATCTGAGAGAAGCTTGTGGCCCTTCAATTATATTAGGGTCTGATTAAATAACCATGAATAAATAGTGGTAGAAGTCTAAATACTAAGATGGGTGAACCTGAGTGCCTCGTATTGAATGAGGATATTGATATAATGTGCATTACAGAAACTAGGTGGAATGAGGATAATCAATGGGACACAGTAATACCAGGGTGCAAAATATATCAGAAGGACAGAACCGGTTGTGCTGGAGGGGGAATGGCACTGTGTGTGAAAGAAAGTGTAGAGTCAAATTAAGTAAAACTCTTAAATGAACCAAACTTTACCATAGAATCTCTATGGATAGCAATTCCATGATTTAATAATAAGAACATAGCAGTAATAATAAGAACCCCCGCATGCTCGGGGTTCAGCTGATCGCCATATTTGGGGTCGGGAAGGAATTTTCCTCCGGGGTAGATTGGCAGAGACCCTGGAGGTTTTTCGCCTTCCTCCGCAGCATGGGGCAGGGGTCGCTTGCTAGAGGATTATGTGCTGCCTGAAGTCGTCAAATCAGGATTTGGGGACTTCAACAGCTGAGTCAAGGGTGAGAGTTATTTCAGGAGTGGGTGGGTCAACTCTTGTGGCCTGCACCATGCAGGAGGTCAGACTAGATGATCATAATGGTCCCTTCTGATCTTAAATTCTATGATTCTATGATTACCGACCACCTTACCAGGATGTTGAAAGTCACTTAGAAATGCTCAGGGAGATTAGAGAGGCTATAAAAATTTAAAAAATCAATAATGGGGGATTTCAACTATCCCCATATTGATTGGGTACACGTCACCTCAGGATGGGATGTAGAGATAAAGTTTCTGGACACTTTAAATGACTGCTTCTTGGAGCAGCTAGTCCTGGAACCCACCAGAGGAGAGGCAATTCTTGATTTAGTCCTAAGTGGAGCACAGGATCTGGTCCAAGAAATGAATATAGCTCAATTGCTTGGTAATAGTGACCATAACATAATAAAATTTCACATCCCTGTGGAGGGAGGAGGGGGACACCAAATAAATCCACCATTGTAGCATTTAATTTCAGAAAGGGGAACTACACAAAAATGAGGAAGTTAGTTAAAGAGAAATTAAAAGGCCGAAAGTGAAATCCTTGCAAGCTGCATGGAAACTTTTTAAAGACACCATAATAGAGGCACAATTTAACTGTATACCCCAAATTTTAAAAAAAACAATAAGAGAACCAAAAAAAAGTGCCACCGTGGCTAAACAACAAAGTAAAAAAGCAGTTAGAGGCAAAAAGGCATCCTTTAGAAAGTGGAAGTTAAATCCTATTGAAGAAAATAGAAAGGAGCATAAACTCTGGCAAGTGAAGTGTAAAAATATAATTAGGAAGGCCAAAAAAGAATTTGAAGACCAGCTAATCAAAGACTCAAAAGTAACTGCAAAAAAAAAAAAAAGTAAGCACATCAGAAGCATGAAACCTGCTAAACACCCGGGGGAAGGGGGGCGGGAGGGGGGGGCGGGTGCACTGTATGATTGAGATGCTAAAGGAGCACTCAAGGAAGACAAGGCCATTGCAGAGAAACTAAATGAATTCTTTGTATCAGTCACTGAGGCTGAGGATGTGAGGGAGATTCCCAAACCCGAGCCATTCTTTTTAGGTGACAAATCTGAGGAACTGTCCCAGATTGAGATTTCATTTGAGGAGGTTTTGGAACAAATTGAAAAATTAAACAGTAATAAGTCACCAGGACCAGATGGTATTCACCCAAGAGTTCTGAAGGAACTCAAATGTGAAATTGCAGAACTGCTAACTGTGGCATGTAACCTATCATTTAAATCAGCTTATGTACCAAATGACTGGAGGATAGCTAATGTGCCACCAATTTTTTAATGGCCGGTAAGCCTAATTTCAGTACCAGGCAAATTGTTTGAAACTATAGCAAAGAACAGAATTATCAGACACATAATCAACACAATTTGGAGAAGAATCAACATGGTTTTTGTAAAGGGAAATCATGTCTCACCAATCTACTAGAATTCTGTGAGGGGGTCAACAAGCATGTGGACAAGGGTATCCAGTGGATATAATGTAATTAGATTCTCAGAAAGCTTTTGATGAGATCCCTCACCAACGGCTCTTAAGCAAAGTAAGATGTCATGGGATAAGAGGGAAGGTTCTCTCCTGGATCAGTAACTGGTTAAAAGATAGGAAACAAAGGGTAGGAATAAATGGTCAGTTTTCAGAATGGAGAGAGGTAAATAGTGGTGCCCCCCAGAGGTCTGTACTGGGACAAGTACTGTTCAACATATTCATAAATGATCTGGAAAAGGTGATAAACAGTGAGGTGGCAAAATTTGCAGATGATACAAAACTACTCAAGGTAGTTAAGTCCAAAGCAGGCTGCAAAGATTTACAAAGGGACCTCACAAAACTGGGTGACTGAGGAACAAAGTGGCAGATGAAACTCAATGTTGATAAATGCAAAGTAACGCACATTGGAAAACATAATCCCAACTATACAAAACTATATCAATAGGCAGAAGGTTTAAAACAAACAAAAGGAAGTTCTTCTTCACACAATGTCCAATCAACCTGTGGAACTCCTTGCCAGAGGATGTTATGAAGGCCAAGACTATAACAGGGTTCAAAAAAGAACTAGATAAATTCATGGAGGATAGGTCCATCAATGGCTATTATCTAGGATGGGCAGGGATGCAACCCCATGCTCTGAAGTGCCCCTAGCCTCTGTTTGCCAGAAGCTGGGAATGGGTGATAGGGGGATAGGTCACTTGATGGTTACCTATTCATTTCATTCCCTTTGAAGCACCTGACATTGATGCTGGGCTAGATGGACAATTGGTCTGACCCAGTATGGCTGTTTTTATGTTCTTAATCTGGTAGGTGACCCAGTGCTCCCAACCAACCTTTACACTTTGGGAACTAACTAGTAGTTATTGCTGGTAATTTATAAGCTGCTGTCACACCCCTCCCTCCCTTAATGCTTGATCCTTTTTGTCTGCTTGGTGGTGTCCCAGATCGCACACTGTTCTGGAAGAGAGTGAAAGATTCGCATTCGAATTCAGGACCTACGCTGAGAATGTGTGTTTGGAAAGTTGCTGTGCCCAGGGTTGCCAACTCTTGCGATTTTATTGCGATTCCCACAATATTTGGAGGCGGTGTTGGTGGTGTTTTTTTTTTTAAAGCATCAGCACTTGGTACATTTGCTTGGTTCATGAGAAGCTGAGCTTTCACTTACAAACCAAAACAAAAGCACATTTCTCGCTGGCATGGATGCAGAGAAAAACTTGAAAATATGAAGCGAGTGCATCCCGCAAGGCTATAGAAATCAGAAAGTAAATAAAAAGAACTCACAATTTATTTACATTTCATGATTTTGAAGCCAACCTCACGATTTTTTTTGAGCCTGACTCATGATTTTGAAGCATCCCTTTTAGATGCATTATTGTTATTCTATGGAACATGGCGGGGACTGTCCATGAAGCCATAGACACTATGGATTAGTACAACACTATTGCGTTTCGAAAGGCACATTGAGCTCAATAAAAGCTTTTTGTTGGAAGTGAAATTTTGGATTATGTTCAAAGACTCTGCTTGGAAGCCTGCCTGCACACACTGTCCTAACTATCTGTATATCCTTGCCAAGCCACCTGTCTCACAGTAGCAAGGGTGAGGACAACAAAATTAGCCCTCAAGTTAATACATTTATTCCTCCATTTATATGATAAAAGTAGTCTCTTTTCTGTGACAACCATCGGCTGGCGTAAATCTCAATAGGCAAACGTTAGAACATCCCAGCCCTCTGGATTATCTGTTATCCCTCTAAATTGCCTGATGAGTAGGGTATCAGGTTTTATTAATCTTTCTGTAATTTTTTTTTTTAATATTGAGCTTAAGGCACTCACTAATGAATCAGTTTTAATGTATGGGCTAAAATAAAATCCTCATTAAGGCTGACAAACTGTAGCCTCAGGTAAACACAAAACATTTCCACTCCAGAGCTAAATGAGCTCTACTCTGGATGCTGGTGCTTCTGCCAATAGAAAGGTGGGGTCAGAGGTCCAATGTCATATCAGAGGAAGAAGCATTTTAGTGAAAGTAACTGCAATTCTCTATCCCCGAGGAATTCTATATCCAGTATGGAAAGGGATGAAAACGAAGGAGTATATTGTCATTTTCCCCCCTGAACAAACACTTCAGGAATATTCTGTTTAGAACCACTGTTTGCTAAATGAGTCTGTATCCCAAACACATTAATAAAATATTCCAATAGCTCCTTTAGGAACATACCCAGTGCAAATGTATACTTTGAACTTTGGATGCACACACAAATTTTTCAGTAACACGAAGGGGAGTCAAGCATGTGCGTCAAATGGAGGTCGTATCTCTGGACTCAATACTGCAACCATTTATACATGCAAATAACTTCACTTACGTGATTAGCCCTGCTAACATCAAAGAGACTATTTGCCTGAGTAATGTAGCTCTTGCCTCAATGTGTCTGTAGAATCAGCTCTCCAGTGAGAGCAAGCTTACTTTTGGAAATATGTAATATCTGAGTCTCGTGCATTGCAGCTCTGTATGACAAATGTAAATGTACTGTGCATTTGGGTGTAAAATACCATTCTTTAGGCATTAAAGCAGAACCGCTCTGTTCTTTAGACAGTTTACTTGATAATTGATTGTTTCTTTCCTGTTTGTCACTGTTTCCAGTCACCTTTTTGAATTATACGTCATTATTCTATAGAACGCTGTTTAAAGGGCCACTGTTGATATGAAAATCATATTCTTGTTCATTTAAAAATATTTGTGTTTAGTTACAACTAATACTAAATCTGATATACGTTGATTTACTCTTTGCACTTTGTCTTGAACAGTGCAACTTAAAGTTACATTAGATTTCTGTTCCCATTCATTTTAGCACAATGCAGTTGAGTTTGGATTTCCAACATTGACAGAGAGTGTTTTAAAAAAATACAACTCCTGTTTCCATTGAAAGAAAAACAACATTAAAACATTTACAAGCAAAGAAAAGCCACAACATTTTGGGTTTAAACTATGTCAGTATTTTTCAATTAATGGGTACAATAATTTATAATCAAGTCACGGACACAGTTAATGCAGTGCTTTGTTTGTTTAGATTTTAAAGATTGATTATTGTCTTACTGACTATGGATAATCTAGTTCCAAATTTTGGGCCCAGCTGTGCAACTTTTAATCATGCTAGTCATCCTTGAAAGGGTTGTGGAATCAGGTCTCTTGTCTTTTGAACAAGTGTCTCCATAGTGACATATCTGTGACCATTTAGTATAATTTAAGGCCCTGATCCCGCAATCACTAAAAGACATGCAAAAGTGTCTGCAGGATTAGGGCCTAAATAAATTAATCTGTCAAGGCTCATATTCTTATCAATAATCTCGTTGACTTCAATGGGAGACTCTATGGGTATGAGAGTCTGATTGCGTAGATCCCTTTGTAGGATCAGAACCTCAGTGGATATTTCAGCTGCATGCTACATGCTTTTGCTATTGATGTACTGGGTACACTGAATGGTTACACTTCAGACATTCACTTGTATAACTGTCATACAAAAAACAATAAAAAGGAAGTCAATGCTTAAAAAAAGAAATCCCAAACAACTTAAAACTATTACCTCTCAGTAGCTTAGATGGAACTAAAATGATAAATAATGGGTAAAAAAGCACTTGAGTGACATAAGAGCCTATGCCCCATTTTCAAAAGTAATATACTCCTACGCTCCATTGAAAGTCAATGAGACTGAGGCAGGGAAATCACTTTTGAAAATGGGACTTAGATGCCTAAGTAACTTGGACACTTATGAACATTTTACCCAACATCTTCTCTATCTGTATTTTGATTGTCATTGTCTTCGCCTTTCAGATGCAGTAATCGTACACAGTGCGCAGTGGTAGCAGGCCCTGATGTGTTTCCAGACCCTTGCCCGGGAACGTACAAATACCTGGAAGTGCAGTATGAATGTGTCCCTTACAGTATGTATATTAATATATTTTCACTTCTCATTGATAGAGATCTCATTTTGCTTGCAGATTAGGCCTTGAACCCATGGGGGGGGAAAACAAACCACCACTCAATGACAAAATTGGCAAAAGTGTATATACCACACCAGATTCAGTTGATGAGGGTTTGAAAATCTCACTCATTGTGTGATGGATGCTCCTGTTAAATGAAACACTACTATTCATTAGGGTGTTTTTTTATTGCTTACTATACAGTTTTCTGATTGTAATTTGTATATCAAAGTTTTTTTAGACTGATCTATGTTATTTTAATTAGTGTCATTTTATCGTTACCTTTTAAGTCCCATATTACATCTCCTTGCAGGGACAAGCAAATAGGAAGCTAATTGATGAGAGCATAATGTTGATGGTAGGAATTATGAAACTGTAAGTTTGTGAATTGATTACGGGAAGTTACATGCAGGCCCTGAAAGCCTTAATTTTTTTCTAGGTTTAGAAAAACTTTCAACTGTGGTTGTTGTATTATATTTTTAATAGAGCAAAATCAGCATTACCAAAAAGTAAAGCATGCCTCAGAATTTGCTTTTCATAGCAGCAGGACTCATTTACAATTCTGCTATCAAAAAATTTTTATATTGCAAAGAGGAATATAAATATTTGGTTAGCAATAGTAAAGAATCAAGTCATGCAAAACTAAATCATTTCTCAGTTTCTTACCCTGGATTTCTTAAAGCTCTCAAATTGTGCACCTCAGGGAACAAATTAGGCAAAACTAAAATCACCCCTGGTCTTCCCTAATTAGTTTAATATGTGTGGCATTGAGTAGTGAGAGCCAGCCAGAAAACACCTCGTTCTTCTGAAGCACGGCAGTTGACCCGTCGAAGAAGATAGCTGGGATCATAAACAAATAGGCTCATGCTTGGATGTCAAGACACAGGAGAAGGAATGTGTCTTGGACGTGACAAGCGCGATCTCCTCAGGGAAAGTTATGAGCTTCCTTGCTCATGCTTATAGTCCCTCAAACTGTACGCACCTCTCACCGAGGAGCTGGCTGCCTGTCTGCCGTGGGGACTGAAAGGGTTGGAAGGTGATGTGGCTGTCAAGAGATGGCTGGGAACTGAAAAGTGAGGGATGCAATTAAAACAAAAGCACTCACTGCCCTTGTCCCTGAACAAAAGTGACGTACTCCACCAAGGGACCCTTAGTCTGTCTTAACCAGTTGGGGAAAACAGGGCTCAACATTAGGACTATGTCCATGTCTGAGTATTAAAAACAAAAACCATGAAGCTTCTAGATGCAACAACTGATGTCTTACATTGGGGCTGATTCAAAACCCATTGACGGCAATGAAAAGATGGATATCCATGTGCTTTGGATGTGACCCATAGAGCTTTATACAAAATTACTAGTTTGCAGGTGACCTACTAGCAAGGCCCTGTTTCATTTCATTACCAAAAAAAAAAAAAGTGTGTGTGGGGTGAGTGGGGGTGAGGAGGTTGTACTTACCATAAGTCGTATTTCTTATGATTTGCAATTTACATGGCATGTATTATTTCCTCCTGAGATCATTCTGGTAAAGAACTAGTCATTACCAATAGCCTTTGTTGCATAGAAAACAAAGAAGAATAGTGGTGCATTGTTAGAAAGGTAATATGTGAATATTATGCCCTGAGGTGCTAATCGGTCTTATGTGCAAGATGTAAAATAACTCTTGCGGTAGGCTGTTCCGGACCAAATGTACAGTAGGGATTGAATGTTTTTAATGATCCAAATGTGAAAAATGATGCCTTTAAAATCAGGTTAGGGTGTTGTATGGCTGTGGGTTTTTTAATACCTACTGGAGTAATCTTTATATACTGCTGGAGGCGGAGATAATCATTGTGGTGAAATCTGACTTTTCCTAGTTCTGATGTGCAAAATTGCAGCATTTGTGATTAACATTTTGGGCCAGATCCTCAGCTGGTGTATAGCTCCATTAATTACAGAGAACTACACCACCATACCCCAGCGAAGGACCTGGCACATTGTGCGGCAGTGTCCGTGTCCATGTGTCCCTGTCCCCCCAAAGGCAACAGGGTCTAGTGAACTGAGCACAGGGCTTTCACACCCGAATTTCTCTATTCTGTTCTTGCCAGTGTCTGGCGTTGGCAACGTGTTACACTTCTGTAGTAGTTTGCAAACACTGTTTAGTTATGCCCCACAACATCCCCACCGCATGAGGCAGGGAACAATCATCCTGTGGCTTTCACAGTGAAAGTGGTTCACACAGAAAGAGAGTGTCAAGAGCAACATTACAATCCAGGAGTGAAATCCTACCTCATTGATGTCAATGACAAAACCGCCTTTGGCTTTAATGGGACCAGGATTAAACCCCAGAACTTGTGCTTAATCCACTGAGCTGCACTGCCCCTAGGGAAGTCAATGTGAGTTTTGCAGTGTCTGTTTCCTCTGAAATAGGGATGATAACACTTTATTTACCTGATTCTCTACCACATGGCTTTCTTGCTCACTGGGAAGCTGTCACACCATTTACTAGCAGTCTCATTTGCTGACTTGTAGCGGTGTATGGGGGAGTGGTTTATCCGCTGAGAAGACAAACAGGCCAGTCATCTGACCACCCATGGGAGAGCACCGTCTGGGTCACCTTCGGGGAGGAACTCAGCTGGGGAGATGCAATGAGGCCAATTCTGCAGCCACAGCAGGGCATGCTGTGCACATGCAGTTTGCAGCACTCATCGGCTGGGGCAAGTGATAAATGAATGGCTGAGTGGAAGCTCTCTCTTCGTGCTGGTCTACACTACGGGGTGGGGAGGAATGGTCTAAGTTATGCAGCTTCAGCTACGTGAATAACGTAGCTGAAGTCGACGTATTTAGATCTACTCACTGTGGTGTCTTCACTGCGCTGTGTCAACGGGAGACGCTCTTCTGTCGATTCCCCTTGTGCTTCTCATTGAGGCGGAGTACCAGAGTCGACGCTAGAGCAATCGGTGGTCGATTTATCGTGTCTATATTAGAGACGACAAGTCGACCCCCTCTGGATCGATCACTGCCCGTTGATCCGGCCGGCAGTATAGACAAGCCCTTCCTTGCATTTGGGACTTCAGACCATATCAGTGCCAACACACTGTGTGCAGTGAAGGTTGCCATCTTTTGGCCAGTCAAACACAGAAGTTATCTCTACCCATGGCTATGCTCCAGTTTCTTCCAACAAGACCTACCTAGTCGTTCCTGCTTTGGGTTTAGTCCAGATGGTGAGGTTTAGGCTGTCTTTTGAGTGCCTTACAAGTTAAAAGTTGCTTGCAGAGCACCACTGAGTAAACCTGAATTCCTTCTTGTCTATTTGCCGAGGTAAAATGTACTATGGTTTTTGGGCAATTTCCTGCCTCCATTGCAGATTTTCCGTGGCATAGTGGGGCTATTCTCAGGAGCCGCTTGGATTCAGACTGTTACTAATGGTGGAAACCTAGTGCCCTGTTACCTTTTTGAACTAAGCTTTGCAATGTGCTATTCTCCTAAAGAAGTGCATCAGCTTTTGTAATTAAGGCATTAATGTTTCATCACACGTTCCATTAGAATGTAATCTCAGCCTGCTATGTCTAAGTTGTCGATTTACTCCGTAAGGTTTCAAATCATGGGCTATATATGTTGCCATAGCATTAATGGAAATATTCGCTGAACAGCAAAGGGAAGTTGAGTATATGTTCCAGTAGAGCAGCATTTGGGAATTGTCTGTAGTGTGATGATATAGCTGACCTTGAACACTGATACTCAATAGAACACTGTTGTGCCTGTTCCCTCAAAGAAAAACATATGGAATATTTTAAACTCTCTGTTGGTTCCCCTGTCCTGCCTTGCATTGGTTTTGTTTTTTCTCCTGTTTCTCCAATTTTCCATAACTTCCATCAGTTGCAGGAAGACTTGCTGGTGACAGTGCATTGTCCACCGAAAGCCTCTCCATTTCTTTCTGAAAAATGTAGCCTCTTATGACTTTAGCAGCCCATGTTCTCTTTTGAAACTGGTTGCTGTATTATATATCCCTAGTCCTCCCTTCCGCCAGCCTCACTCACTCTGGGAATTATTTGCTTTAAGAAAAAAAAATGGATCTGGCTTCTGACGAGGGATAGATTGTCCTGACTTCTCTCCCCTCTGGCTAAACAGGGCTAGTCAATATCAACAGGTGACCAACTCTCTCTCATGCTTAGAATAGTCCCCTATATTTTTTAATGCTGACAAGGTGATGGGGGAAGCAACACTTAACTATCATTCATCTCTTTGTTAAAGACTGGTTTAAAAAAATCGTAGATGTTGAATTCACATTTCCCTGTTGTGGTATTGATGAAAAAAAAGGATAATTTCTTTGCTAGAAATACTCTTTTTATTGCTGACTGAAGAGTGGGTTGGCTTACATATCAATAAAAGTGAAGGATGTTAAGTGTGATGTGGGAACAGAATTCAATAAAGTTTTATTGTATCACAAGTGGACAGAAGTGCGTTTAAAAACATTAAATGAAAGCTCACAATATCTGCTCCGCTGGACCTTAGGGCCAGTGAATAGACAGATAATTGAATAATGACAGTTTTAAGAGAATCCAAGCACTAGAAAGCAATCTGATACTTTTATTGCTTTAAGATTGCTGAGGGGAGGGAGAAGATGAGAGAAAATTGCAACCTGAAAACAATTTAATGAAACCACTTCTCCCAAGAATACTGTTCTTAATTATTTCTCAGTGCCATACGATTTTTGAATCCTGTATTCTCACCTCCCTTGCCTTTCTTTGTGGGGGTTTCCTTTCTGCAGTTCTTAACCACTGAGGGCTGAGAAACAATGTTTTCAAGCTCTCATAGCAATGCATTGCTGGGTGCCAGTTTTTATTACATAAATGGTCCTGAGGATCCTTCAGATTCCATCCCTCTGGGTTATTCCCTTCCCAGGGGGCAGGCCATTCCTCCATGCTCTCCCCACATCCCCCAAGAAAAAATGACAAGTGTTCCTAAGGGGTTAAACATGGCTGTGTATACTCTGGTTTGGTAATGAAAGCATCCCTGCTAAAGCAAAGCTTCCCGCGTTCTACTTAGTTAAATGAATGACTTGTGTGCGTGGGCTGGGGACCATACAAATACTAACCTAACCACCCATTATGGTTATTTCTGATTCTGAGCAAAGAATCTTTACTTTGTATCCTGCTGACAAACTGCCTTTCTTCCAAGGCATACAATTTCATAGGCATTGCAGCCAAACAAACAAACGAAATCAAAACAAAACAAAAAAATCAGTTTTGTATTCATTGGAATTCCCAGATTCCCTTGTTACTTCTTTTTCTTCCTCGGAGTCAGAAACAAAGGACGCATTACTTACCCCACCAATCTCCTTTCACTATATTATTGGTGGGGAGAGTGCACATTTACAAGTGCCAACAGAAATGTGCCCTTAATTGAAATCATCTAATACTATGTGGATTTTGCAAATCAGCAGTCTCGTAGCCTGCAGGTTTAGAGATCAGCATAGGCACGCACACAGTTTTCAAGAATGAAATAAGAACTGATGCTGGTGTTCAGGAAGAATAAATATTTTAATTGAATCAAGAAACTTAGGAGATTGAAATTTAAAATGAAATATTGAGAGACACTCTGGGAAACAGATTCACAAATAAGAAAGGGTATTTTTCCTTCCTAGGTTTGGTTTTAAACTTGAAGGCCCAATTTAAAGGAACTAAGCCTTTTTAGCAGGTGTTAGTGGGCATAATTTATACACACATGTCAGAGGCCTGCTGAAAGCAATGGAGGTGTTAGAGCTTCTCAAAAAAGAAAGGTTGAAAAGATCTGTTGTAATGGGTTGATATGCAACCCAAATATTAGGGTTGCTACCAGCTCCCCCTGTGATTTTCAGTGTGCTCCTAACAAAGGCCCATTTAAGCAGCTCAAAACTGTGTTTTTAAAATTTCTTTCTGATATGTATCAATCTGCACTAAGCATTGTCCAACCAAGGAGCCCAGTAGGTCTCATAGAGAAGAGGTGACTGGGGTAGTCTCTTTCAGGGAAGGTAAGTCTGTATTTTCTATCTACTTACTTGGTTCCCCTTATTGTAGTACCTCACATCTATTTAGCCTCATAACACTCCTTTAAGGTAGGGAGTCCTATTATCCCCCTTTAACAGATGGGAAACTGAGGCACAGAGAGGCCAACAGATTTGCCCCAAGTTGTACAGGAAGTCTATGGTAGGTAAGGGATTTGAACCCAGCTCTCCCACATCCCAAGCTAGTGCCCTAGACACCGGACCATCCTTCCTCCCCGTGTGTTGCTCTTAAATGCCCCTGTCAGTTAGCTGCAGAAATGGCAACACCATCTCAAATGAGCTGCACACGCTTCATGACAGTAAGGACAGTAGCTGCCTTCTGGTCCACCCATTGCAAATGCCAGAAAAGAAATATGTGAAAGAGAGCTGGGATCTCCATGAGCCTGTCAGCTGATCTCTGATTGGACAGCTTTTATTGCACAGTGGTGATGTGTCAAGGGCAGTAAGAACATAGCTTGTTGGACATGTATTAGCACTTAGAAAAAAAATCTTATGGCTTGTAAAGTGAACCGATTTGTTATGGAAGAGTCATGGAGAAGGAGTATAAACCCAACCACGTCTTTTTTTTTCTTTTTCTTTTTTTTTAACAGAATCACTTGTCAGACTATCACCAGCTCTTTAAACTGACTTCCTGATTTATAGAGATTGATCCATCTTAGACCAAACATAGACCGGACTTTGATCTGCACATCCTCACCATTCAGAGGTGGTCAGGGTTTTGGGTCAGGTGCATTTCCAAGCTAAAACCATAAGAACATAAGAACGGCCATACTAGCTCAGACCAAAGGTCCATCAAGCCCAATATCCTGTCCTCTGACAGTGGCCAATGGCAGATGCCCCAAAGGGAATGAACAGACAGGTTATCATCAAGTGATCCATGCCCTGTCCCCCAATCCCAACTTCTGGCAAACAGAGGCTAGGGACACCATTCCTGCCCATCCTGGCTAATAGTTATTGATGGACCTATCTTTCATGAATCTATTTAGCTCCCTTTTGAACCCTGTTATAGTATTGGCCTTCACAACACCCTCTGGCAATGAGTTCCACAGGTTGACAGTGCGTTGTGTGAAAAAATACTTTCTTGTGTTTGTTTTAAACCTGCTACCTATTAATTTCATTTGGTGGCTCCTTGTTCTTGTATTATGAGAAGGAGTAAACAGCACTTCCTTATTTACTTTCTCTATACCACTCATGATTTTATAGACCTCTATCATATCCCCTCTTAGTCGCCTCTTTTCCAAGCTGAAAAGTCCCAGTCTTATTTATCTCTACTCATACGGAAGCCATTCTATACCCCTAATCATTTTTGTTGCCCTTTTCTGAACCTTTTGCAATTCCAATATATCTTTTTTGAGATGGGGCAACCACATCTGCACGCAGTATTCAAGGTGTGGGCGTACCATGGATTTATATAGAGGCAATATGATATTTTCTGTCTTATTATCTATCCCTTTCTTGATGATTCCCAACATTCTGTTTGCTTTTTTGACTGCCACTGCACATTGAGTGGATGGTTTCAGAGAACTGTCCACAATGACTCCAAGATCTCTTTCTTGAGTGGTAACAGCTAATTTAGACCCCATCGTTGTATTTGTATAATTAGGATTATGTTTTCCAATGTTCATTCCTTGGCATTTATCAATATTACATTTCATCTGCCATTTTGTTGCCCAGTCACCCAGTTTTGTGAGATCCTTTTGTAGCTCTTTGCAGTCTGCCTGGGACTTAATTATCTTGAGTAGTTTTGTATCATCTGCAAATTTTGCCATCTCACTGTTTACCCCTTTTTCCAGATCGTTTATGAATATGTTAAATAGGACTGGGCCCAGTACAGATCCCTGGGGGACACCACTATTTGCCTTTCTCCATTCTGAAAACTAAGAAATGGTTCGGTGGAAGAGGTAGGGCATGACCAGGGCACGTTTTACATATTCTGGAAGTACTACTGTATTATGAGCTTAAGGTTTGTGAGAATCATGGATAATGGAGAGATCACACAGGCTGGGTGGAATGTTAACAAGAGCGCTCCCAAAGATAAACGTTGCAGTAATCTTGATTTTCAGAAGAGGGGGAAAACTTTTTTTTTTTTAATTTGTCCAGAAGCAAAGTTTTGTTCTTTGAGTAGATGCAACGGTGTATTTCACTTACGTGTATTCCATAATTGCAGCCCTCATCAAGACTCATATGAGCTCCAAAGCTCCTGCAGCATCAGTATCTGTAAAAACAATGGCTAATATTGAGAACAATGGGAGCTGTTGGGTGCTGAGCACTTTTGAAAATCTGGTGCCCAAACGGGAGCTGAGTTCTACTGAAAATCAGTCCCTTAGTGTTAGAAAACAAACTGGAGAGACTTAAGCCATCTATACTGCTGTGTAAGCCCCCAATTCAGGAAAGCACTCAAGCCCATGTCTGTCAACCCCTGTTCAGTATCGCACTTAAGCACATGGTTAAAACCTATTAACTTCAGTGAGACTTAAGCATGTTTTTAAGTTCTCTCCTAAATAGGGATGCTGTCTTGAGAAGTGGCCTAAAAGATGATTCCATGTCTCTGCAATAAAACTGGGGAAAAAAGGAATATTTAAAATGCTTATGGCAATTGTGGGCATAGAGCTGACAATCTGTCCCTCAGGGGAAAGAGGTGGTGGGGAACCTGCCTAGAAAAAACGAACAGTTGATCTTGAAGACTGTTTTTGCTGAATTTGTCCCAGAATGTTCAAACAGAAGATAAATAGCTTCAACATTCTAACCTCACTTGCGAGAGGGAAATCTGTGTGGCTGGGTTGTTCTCTAACTGTAAAATTATATTTAGGCTTGGAAGGATTAGTTTTCTATCGGTAAATGTCAGTAAACATCAATTTCACTGTACACACAGAAATCGATGAAAAAATATATCCATCGATGGTAATCAAAATGTACAGATAGGTAAAGTAAGAAATGAGCTGCTTGAGAACTTATTAGAGTTTGGTATAAGGATATTTGTGTGTTTTAACTGTTATAAAGCTTCAACTTTTCAGAATCTCTACATCTACCATTATTAAATATTTATTTCCCCCTCCCCCATTGTGTAACCCCCATAATATCCCACAACTGTGAAAATTTAAATTGATTTTAAAAAATGCTTAAAGCCCATAATTTTGCACAACTTTGAGAACTTAAAAACTTATAAATCTGCAAAAAATGCTTTAAAATAAACACGAATACTGTCTATTGAAACTAAACAAACAAAAATTGCCAAACCTAATTATATTGCATTGTTATCACCAGAACTTTTAAAAATCATACACAGGAATAGTACTTACTTTAAGTGTGCATACAATTCAGATTCTATTGCTACTTTGGGTACTTGCGCTCAGTTGGGCTATTTCCAGGCAGTAAAGAATATACTTTAGTTAGGATTCAAAATACAGTGACATCTATTTTTCCCTAGTAGGCTTCAGTGGGACTACTCATATGGCAAAGCTTGGTACCTTGCTGGATCAGAACCTAATTTTTTCCCTTTTGATACATACTATAAGCAAATAATTTAAGCAAACATAATGTATTGTATACATTTATTAAGGCAATATTGTCTTGTTGTTAGGAAGAGCAGTCTTTGTTTCCTTATGGACTTGATCACCAGGGCCATATCCTTGTTTCAAAATGCTAAAGTGCCATGACTATGTATTGTAGACAAAGTCAGCAACTGAATACCTTTCAGGTTCCTGGGTTTATTTGTTGTTTGCTAGCTATCATAATCTGTATGTAGCTTTTCTGTTTACAATGGCTTATCTATTGTTTCAAATGGAATAAATTAAAATACATCCTGGTGTATTTTGTAGTTATGTCTAATTTAAATGATGTCTTAAGACTGAAAAGGGTATCAGACTTATTGAAGATATGGTTCCGTTTGAGTTCACACTGCCCTTTTGACTCAAGGACTAGCCCAGACCTAGCCCACTAAAGTCAATGGGAGTCTTTCCATTGGCTTTAGAGGCCTGTGGATCAAACCCTTAGTTGCTAGGGTTAGCATTCTGGCCCAACTGAAGTCAGTGAGAATTTTGCCATTAACTTGAATGAGGCCAGGATTTCACTCTTGGAGTTATAAATTGAGGAATTTGTGGCATGATGGTAAGACTGGAAGGAGAAATTCCCTTCCAATACAGAGAGAGTGTAAGTTTTTCTACAGGATGGTTGCTCTCTCCTCCCCTTTCCCCCAAGTGGCACAATTAACAGTTGATGGAGTTAGCAAAGTGTCAGAAGCAGGTTCAGAAAACATCAGCAACCATTTCAGTGTGTTACTTTATACTAAGAGGGGAGAGGAAAATGCTGCTGGCATGGTGTATTTCTGCATTTGGGCATCTTTCTTGACCTCCAGCCAGCCACTCCACACACTGCCGCAAACATCTAGCAGGGCACGCTTGTTCTTAGCAGTCTGATAGAAAAAGGGGCCAGATGATATTAATTTTGTCTGGGATGATACTGACCTAAGTTAAGCATGCTGTCTGCGATGACTTAATAAACCAGGCTTCTAGAACAGTACGTACACGAGAGAAGACAGTTGGTTGTCATGATATAACNTTGAAAGGATAAATTCCCTTCCAATACAGAGAGAGTGTAAGTTTTTCTACAGGATGGTTGCTCTCTCCTCCCCTTTCCCCCAAGTGGCACAATTAACAGTTGATGGAGTTAGCAAAGTGTCAGAAGCAGGTTCAGAAAACATCAGCAACCATTTCAGTGTGTTACTTTATACTAAGAGGGGAGAGGAAAATGCTGCTGGCGTGGTGTATTTCTGCATTTGGGCATCTTTCTTGACCTCCAGCCAGCCACTCCACACACTGCCGCAAACATCTAGCAGGGCACGCTTGTTCTTAGCAGTCTGATAGAAAAAGGGGCCAGATGATATTCATTTTGTCTGGGATGATACTGACCTAAGTTAAGCATGCTGTCTGCGATGACTTAATAAACCAGGCTTCTAGAACAGTACGTACACGAGAGAAGACAGTTGGTTGTCATGATATAATGTATGGAAGGAAAAGCTCCCAGGAATTACTTACAACACTTCATCATACACACACTGATACTCATGTTAAATGGCTTTTCACAGTCAAAATCAGCCCAAATCTCATTAATGATGAGTGGCTGTTGTATGACAGGTGGTATGTATTACTGTTTTTAAGAATGAGTGATAAGTGTAAAATGAGAAACACATGTTGCTCGACAGCTTCAGCTACCATGTATCGAAGAGAACCAACTTTCCCCCCTGTTGGACAGCATCCTGTTTTAATAACCTTAAGATGGAGATCATGAAATATACTGGGGTAGGAAACACTGGACAAACATAGACTCTGATGTAAGAGGATGCAGCTCTCCCTCAGCTCACTCGGGGTTTCACCTGTTTGTGCCAGGGCTGCAATTGGCCTTTCTAGTATGAATATTGATCAGGCACATGGTTTTACTAAGAGCCCTTAGCCTGTGGAGATACACAAGTTTAAACAATGTGTCTTGAAGGGAATGAATAGCTTAGATCAGTGCTTTAGCCAATGGTTGACCTACACAAAATTTATAGTATTCCTTAAATAGTCTGATTTCCTTCTAAACATGTTTCTATAGTGTTACTTTCTTCATGAAATAGGTTTCAGAAACTCTTGTACATGCACAATAATTGGAGGGGGGGGGGGTTAGTATAAACAATTCTTTTAATTAGATGTAGATAATAGGCTTGTGAATACTAATTTTTATTTTGCTGATCTGCAGCCAGATAATTGTCAGAATCAAGCCTGACCATTTCTTGCAAGATGAGGGTGTAACACAGTAGCAAGAGCACAGTAGTTACAAAGTCTTTATTACTTTTACAAAACATATTGCATGAACTTAACTACTGTAATGTGAAACATTATAACATTAAGCTGCATGTGGTCAGAATAAATGGATCAAATATATTTTGTGATACAGTAGTAGCCTTGAAAAAATAAAATCATGTTGATTTGCTTGCTTGCTTGCTTACTTGTAAAGTGAGTTTGCAATGTGTAGTAAGTGTAAACTAGGGACATTTCTATGGCATATTCTTTTCTCTTATGGCTGAGATAGGGACTGAAAAGCACACACGTACTTCATTTTGCTTTTTTGTATACAAGCTTAACATTCATAATACAGCAAAATATTATTTTTGCTTCTTAAAATCAATCGTATTAGTTATTCCCTTGTTGAATTTGGTTCTTATTCAAATACACTAACTGCTGTCCTTGAAAAGAAATTCTGGCTCAATTTCTTTAGAACTCAGCCTTTCTTTAGTGCCTTGATAACAGCGTTATCTTATTCCGTAATGCTTCACCATACAGAGTAATCTAAAACCCAGGGAAGCATGCCAAAAGATGCTAGAAAAAAAGGCGTTTACAAAAGGCTGGACTTTTTCCTCTAACATTGCAGAGTTTACACTGCTCTCTCTTATTCAAAGAAAATGAATAATTCAAAATAAATTTGGAAAGTAAACAGAGCAAGATTTGTTTTTGGAAAAGTGCATTAAATTTGATAACGTATTTTAGTGGGTAAAAGTTCTTTCCTTTTCAATTTTGTCAGATAAAATTGGATTGCACTACTTTTTACTAGCCAAGGTGTGTGTGTGGGGGGAATTATTGCACCTTGTCCTTAGTCCCATCTGACTGAGGCCATAATAGGCTCTTGAGGACATGTCCTACTACCGTATTATGGCAGGTTTCCCCAGTCTAAAACCTCCCCTCCTCACCCAGAGCCATGGTAGCTGAGCTTGGTGCAGTGAGCTTGCGTGGAGGCTAAAGAAACTCTCCTCCATAGGCTTCAAAATGACAACAGACAGTCTTGGTCACAGGTCCCCAACCCTGGAGGCTGGCATTGTCCCTACCACTCAGCTTTCCCGTGGAGGCACAAAGCACCCCTGCTTCCCCCATAACCCATTCCTCCCAACCGCCAAATCCAGCTGCATGAGGATACATGGGGGGACAAATATCTTGTATCTGAGGTCCTCCATCATCAAAGGGGGGTCATTAGGGGTTGCCCCACAATAAGGAACCATCATCAACCATAACATATACACAAGGAGCAAGAACCCTATTCTACCCTTAAGAGACTTCCAGAGTGAAGTCATCCATCTCCTTGCTGACCTATCACAAAGAAACAGTGGCTGTCACGAGAAGACCCCTGTATTCAGGGTGAGAGTCACCCTCCACCTTACGATTGTCCCTCCGCAATCTTCCCATGCAAGATAAGGACTGTCCATGTCAGGCTTATCTACTTGCCCACGCTGCTGCAGCCACCATCCCGGTGCCTCTTAGAACAGATTCACTGCCTTCCCAGCACCCTGAAACGACAGCCACCCCTTCTGTCCCACTAGAGCTCCAATGCCTTCTGGACGCTATGTCAGGCAAGTGCCAGCTGGCGATGGCTGGGGCTGAAGAGACAGATGTACCTTTGGGAGCCTCTCTGCTCCAGAACAGCAAAATGACAGGGTACCACTGCCAGAGCCAATCCAGAGGGAAATAATCACCTAGGCCTTCCCTTTGCTCAGGTCAGTCTTTCTCACTCCCTGTGTGTCCAGATGGCCTGTTGACTGAGCAGTCTATTCCACAGGGAAGGTGGTGTCTCTCAGGTTTTGTCTCCAAGACAGTAAAGCTGGCTCCCCCTATACATACATTTTCCACAGATTGAGAGAGCAGACTTCAAGGCCTCCTTGTTATATCTTTTCCCCTCCTGATGGTTAACTACAGCCCAAGTCTGGCACTTCAGGCCAGTGGTTGGAAATGGCCTGATCTGAGTCCTTGTCTTCAGGATGGATCATTAACTTTTTCTGCCCTGGCCTGGTGTGGGAGTGGTGTACATTCCATCACATTGGCTTTCCCCACTTCTTAAGAACATAGGAACGGTCATGCTGGGTCAGATCAATGATCCATCTAGACCAGCATCCTGTCTCTGACAGTGGCCAGAGCTCACTGCTTCAAAAGGAACGAACAGGTCATTACAGAGTGATCCATCCCTTCTCATCCAGTCCCAGCTTACAGCAGTCAGAGGTTTATGGACACCCAGATCATGAGGTTGCATCCCTGACCATGTTGGCTAATCGCTGTTGATGGACCTATCCTCCAAGAACTTATCTAATTCCTTTTTGAACCCATCTGGTCCTAGTGACTTGTATCGGTTTGTTCCGAAATCTCCTCTCTTGACATCTCAATCTGGGATGGTTCCTCAGATTTGTCACCTAAAAAGAATGGTTCAGGTGTGAGAATTTCCCTCATATCCTCTGTAATGAAGCCTGATGCCAAGAATTAATTTAGCTTCTCTACAATGGCCTTGTATTCCTTGAGTTCTCCTTTAGAACCTCAATTGTCCCAGGGTCCCACTGGCTGTTTGGTAGGCTTCCTGCTTCTATGTATTTAAAATAATACAGTTCGTTTTTGTGTTTTTAGCTAGTTGCTATTCAAATTCTTTTTTGCCCTGCCTAATTATACTTTTACACTTGACTTGCCAGAGTTTATGTTCCTTTCAATTTTCCTCATTAGGATTTCACTTCCAATTTGTAAAAGATGCCTTTTTGCCTCTAGCCACCTCTTTTATTCTGCTGTATACATGATTTTTTTTTGTTCTCTTACTGTTTAGCTTATTTAGGGTATATATTTTGTTTGAGCCTCTATGGTGTTTTTAAATAGCTTCCATGCATTTCACCTTTGTCACTGTTCTTTTTAATTTTCATTTAACTAGCTTCCTCGTTTTGTGCACTTCCCATTTTTGATGTTAAATGATACTGTTGTGGGTTTCTTTGGTTGTTTTCCCCCTGAAAGGATGCCCAGTTTAATTATGTTATGGTTGCTATTACCGAGAAGTTCACCTATATTCTATTCTTGGACCAGATACTTTGTGCCACTGAGGACTAAGTCAAGAATTACCTCTCCCCTTGTGGGTTCCAGAACCAGCTGCTCCAAGAAGCAATAATTAATGGTGTCTAGAAATTTTATATCTGCATCCCATCCTGAGGTGACGTGCATCTAGTCAATATGGGGATAGTTGAAATCCCCCATTATTGCTGAGTTTTCTGTTTTTGTAGCCTCTCTAATCTCCCTGCGCATTTCACAGTCTCCGTCACCATCCTGGCCAAGTGGTCAGTAGTATATCCCTACTGCTATACTCTTATTATTCAAGTATGGAATTTTTATCCAGAGAGATTCTGTGATACAGTTTGATTCATTTAAGATTGTTACTATATTTAACTCTCTGCTTTCTTTCACACATAGTGCCACTCCTCCACCAGCACGACCTACGCTGTCATTCCTGTATATTTCGTACCCTGGTATTACCATGTCCCATTGATTATCACTGTTCTGCCAAGTTTCCATGATTCCTATTATGTCAGTATGTTCATTTAATACCAGGCCATTTGCCCACCTTAGTATTTAGCCTTCTTGCGTTTGTATACAAACACTTATAAAATGTGCTAATATATAGTTGTGTCTTCAGATGATGTAATTGAACAGGACTTTTTTGTTTGACTGTTTCTCTTCTGTTCCCATCTGTACTTTATCAACTTCTCTTCTCTGCTCTTTACTAGGATATAGAGTATCTCCTTTAATAAATCCTCCCTCAGGGATGTCTCTGTCCAAACCATGTGCTCCTTGGCACCTGTCGGCTTTCCCCCAGCCCTTAATTTTACATGCCAACAATCTGGTTTTGTTTTGGTTTAGGTGGAGCCCATCCAGTCCTGAATGAACTGTTCCCCAGTTCATAATAAACCTAAATCCTTCCTCCCAACGCCATTGTCTCATCCATGAAGTGAGATCCTGCCGTTCTGCAAGTGTGACAGGCCATGTGTATGGAACTGAAGCATTTCAGAGGATGCTACCGTGGAAGGCCTGGACTTTAATCTTTTACCTAGCAGTGTCATTTTGTCCTCCAGGATCTCTCTTGCCTTTTCCTATGTCATTGGTGCCTACATGTACCAAGACCACAGGCTCCTCCCCAGCACTAAACCACAATCTATCTGGATGTCTCAAGAGGTCTGCATCCTTCACAGCCGGCAGGCAATTCACCAGGCAGTTCTCCTGGTCATCACAAATCCAGCTATCTGTATTTCTAATAATCAAATCTCCCTTTACCATTATCTGTCTCTTCCTAATAAAAGGGGTCCTTCCCCCAGAGAGGTATCCTCAGTGTGAGAGAATACCATGACATCATCTGGAGGGAGTGTCCCGATTATGGGATCCTTTCCTTTGCTCAAGTTTGATGTTCTTTCCCTAGGGGCTAGTCTCCACTTATTAGTGGATCAGCGCTCCACCAGGGGTCGATTTAGCGGGTCTAGTGAAGACCCACTAAATCAACTGCCGATTGCTCTCCCATCGTCTCCGGTACTCCACGGGAACAAGAAGCATAAGGTAAGCTAATGGGAGAGTTTCTTCCGTTGACCCAGCGCGGTGTAGACACCGCAATAAGTTGACCTAAGGTACGTCAATTCCAACTATGTTATTCACGTAGCTGGAGTTGCGTAATTTAGGTCGACTTAGCCCCGTAGTGTAGACCTGCCCTGAGTCCGTTCTACTGTGTCCCTGAAAGTCTCCTCTATGTGTTTGCCTGTCTCCCTCAGCTCCTCCAGTTCAGGGACTATGGTCTCAAGAGTCCATATGCGGTCTCTGAGGGCCATGAGCTGCTTGCACTGAATATACTCATGTGCCTCCTGCTCACAAGGCAGGTAACTATATGTGCTGCATTCAGTGCAATAAACTGCGTAGCCCCCACTCTGCTTCTGGACATCTGCCTGCATTATTTGAACTCTGGCAGGGTTTTAAAAATTATTTTGGGGGGAGGTGTTATTGGCTTAAATGTAGCGTATGTTTGTTAGGCCTCACACACGCTGTCTCTAAACTTCCCTGTTTGCTTCTCCTGTTCGCTAGCTCCTCTGGTTGCTTAAAAGCTCACTTTTTAAACCCCTGTTCTCCCTGAGTTTTCCCTGCCCCTTTGTCAAGGGATCCTAAAGAGCTTACAAATCAAAGGAGAGCACATTAGAGCGTCCTTAGTAAGCTCCCACCCTAGGCCGCAGGCCGCTTAGCTCAGCACACAATCCCCAAAACAGACCACACTATAACCTTCAAGCAATAAGTAAGCAGAGGACAAACAACCTAACTGACAACCTCACCCCAATGATCACCAGGAGAGCTCCCTTGCAAGACTGGTTGCTAGCTCTTTCCCCCGCCCGCCATTCCTTCTCTGCAAAAAATGCTTCTACAACCACTTTGTTCTTATCTTAATTAAGAAAGACTCAGTGATGACTGTATCTGCATTTCTATTTAATACAAAGTCAGGTATCGTGTCCTGCAACCTGCAGCCCCTGTGAATGAAACCCCATTGACACACACATTCTACAAGAGTCTTCCTGGGGAGGAGTCCCAGCTATCCGAGGCTAGCTAGCTGTCTGTCTACTTAAGCTTTAGATCCAAGGGCGCCGGAATAGGGGGGCCAGGGAGTCATGGCCCTCCCACTTTTTGAAAGTGGACAGGCCTGGCCCCATCCAGTTTTCACCAGGGGCCTCCCCGCCCCTCCTCTGCCCCCCGAGGCCACACCCTCCTGGCTAGCCCAGCAGCTGGAGTGCCGCACCGCAGACCCTCCACCTGCCCAGGGCGGGGGGGGGGGGGGGGGGGGGGGGCGAGAGCAGCCCCCGGCCCATGTCCCCGTCCCCCGGGCTCCCTGCCCACAGCAGGTGGAGGGTCTGTGCCAGGGACCCACACAGCTGCCCAGCCGTGTGACTCTTACCATGGCCGGGCTGCGGCTCCGAGGCCCTGTCCCCCAGAGCTGCACCAGCAGCTGTTGGGAGCCGCGGACCCTCCACCTTCCCTAAGTGGGGGGGCTGAGGGGCAGTGGGCTGCGCTTTGCCCCCCACACTGGGCAGGTGGAGGGTCTGCGGGTCCTGACCCTCTCCGGCTTCCAGCTTGGCTGGGGGCGGGGCCTTGGGTGGAAGGGGCCACGGAGGGGGCAGTGGCCCCTGGCCCCCCCTAATAGGGGAAGGCTCCAACACCCCTGTTTAAATCACACCCACCTGTATGGTATCTGAGCACCTTACAGCACCGAAGTAGTCCATGTAAGAGATCTACACGACGGCCAGATTTTCCACTTCTCTCACTCTGACCAGAGGCAGAAAGCGTTCATTAAGACCTCGTCTCTCTCTTCTTGCCCTTCTATTCTTATTCTCCTTTGCTCTTCTGTTTCTCCCCTGTCCTGCCACAAAGAAACAAATCCTGCTGGTGATGGCTTAAATATCTTGAAAAGTCTCACTCCAAATGTCGTTTTTAAATCCGCCCTCCCCCATAAGTAGCAAAGCCCCTCCTGGAAAACCAGATTCTGGAATAATCTCAGCCTTTCCACTTGTAGGGTGCTGGATCTGCAATTTATCAGTCAGCTCAGAAGTTCTGCAAGTTGTTTCTTACCACTCGCCCTTGTGAACAGTCCTGAAAAGCTACACAGCCTCCGAGATGCAGAGTTAACCCGGCTTGATGCCTGTATGGCTGCTGGGGTATTGATATTCTGTTTTAGTTTGGTCAGTCAATAAGGTCAAGGGGTTTAAAGTTTATCTGGTTTTCATTGGTGTTTGCCTGAAGTAAAATAGGTATTCAATTAAATTTTCCAATATTGAACAACCATGGAGTGGTAGCATCAGCTCTTTTACAAATGGATATTAAATTACATCCTGTAAAAGTGGCTGAAGACAATACCCAGCAATAACATGACCTAGTTATGTGTTTATTGAATTTACAAGACAATGAGATCCAATTTCTTTGCCAGCTGCATGGTAGCTAATGGTCAGTAAGAGAGCCTCAAAATGAGAAGATCTTATGTTCTATATGGTGGACTCAAAGCTGAGTTTCAAACCTTCCCCCACCTGAATTGTGGTTCCAATTATAAGGAAAAGCATGCTTCATGTAAGACTAACAATGCATTGGTCAGTGTCAAATGATTCCATTTCCATAAGGAAAAACCATGTGCAGTGATGAGGAGCCTATTTCTATGCTGATGTGACTTCTTGGACTTCGGTTATGTCACCCCCAATGTACACCAGCGTGAGAGAGTGGAGAATGAGGCCTGGGAAGACAGATGCAGAAGCCTAAAATGGTGCTTCCTCTTCAAACTGACAGTTGTATTGCAATCACCAGTCTTAGCCACATCATGCAAGCTCTTTAGCAAAGTGGTCTGTCCAGCTTGCTATTCTAAGAACTCATTATGATAACCAGCAGGATGGAAATTCTGTGTATTATATTAAGTATTCAGTGACACATTATTTCAGAAAACAAAGAAGTCAATTAGATCTTTCTTTCAGAGCCTGAAGAGGGTTTTCTTTCAAATGAAACAGTACTGATTGTTTTCAGTCAATTCAAAAGTAGGCATTGACGTTCCAAAGAGTGATATTTACCAGAAAATTTAAATTGGAGGCACAACATGAAAATTAATGTTTTATAATAAAACTTTATTTGGTTGCCGTTTTCAGAGTGAGTGGGCTGAGAGTTTAGCCCTGTTTAACATAAATACTAATACTGTGTATTTCTGTAGCATATTTCGTTTGAGGATCCCTCATTTCTTTCACACGCGTTAATTAATTGAGTCTAACAACATTCCCCTGTGGGGTAGGTGCATAAGCCAGATTTCATTTGCTACTGAAATGAAGACATTGCTGAGGTGCAAAGTGGCACCCATATAAGTGTGCACAGCAAAAGTATGTAACTGTTTAGGACAATAAGTGAAGAATGTGCCGTACGATTATAAAACTCCTGCTTCTAGTTCTGAAGGGCGATGATATATTGACCTTAAATCCGGACTGGATGTTTCCCCTCCTGGGCCTTAGGCTAGTTTAAAGTTAGAGGGAACAACAAAGACACATTTCTCCAGCAGGGTGATTTAAAGCGGGGTGGGGGTGGGGGAAGCTGCTTTTTGAAGCTGCTCAGAGGTTTGAAATGTTAGAAGTAATCCTGAGAGGCAGGTGGTGTGTGTAGGCTATATGTACACACACACACACACACACACACACACACAAGTGTGTCTGTGCATATGTTTATGAATATTTGCATATAAAATTAAAAAGAGAAATTCCTTCACCTGCCACTGGATTTTGATCATATTAGGGTGAAGGAAAGCAGCCAGGTAGACAACTGTGAAATGTCTAGTATATAAATAGGGAACACAGTGGCTACTTCAAGCCTGGGCTGATGTTCTGTGCTGTGCATCTAAGAGAACTCGCAGCCCAGGGGGAGGGAGGGGACTAGGGTGACACCTTCCCAATCCTGGGCTGGAGAGGCCCCCTGGCATCACTTAAATAGCACTGGGGGTCTGTCTAAGTTATAGCAGCTTCCTGGGGCTCCCCTGCTGCCTGGCGTCTCCACAGCACTGCATGCTGATACCCTGCCCCTGCCTCGCTCTTCCTTTGGCCAGCACCACCCCAGTACACTCTCTATGCTAGACCCTGCAAGGTGATCCTCAGAGGGCAGCCTTACACCTGTCTACTGCAGTGCCGGCCCTGAGGCAATTGTCACCCAGCTGCAAAAGGGGCTTTTAGGGGCTCTTTACGCCTCTTCGGGCCTTTTACATGGCATACAAAGAGTGAAGTGGGGGAGAGGATCTCACCCCAATGCTTAACCCGCTAAGCCATTCCCTCCATCTCAGTTCAAACCAAAGACTTTTCTTTCCAAATAAGATAAATACGAAATGGAGAGAACCTTCAGTCCTTTACACAGGCAAAACTTCCATCATGGTCAGTTGCTATTTGGGCTGTACAAAGGTCCAGATCCAAAACCAATCTGAAGTTTACTGGAAAGGCCCCTATTGACTTCAGTTTTGAATCAGGCCCAATGTCTGCCAATCCAAGCCCACAACTTCCACAGATACCCTATAAATCACCACCACAGAGCTATATATTTATATCTAGGAAATTTAATCGAGGCTTTGTTAATCAACTGGCTGCTGCTCTTTTCCACACCAGGGTAAAGTATTTCAAGAAGGGCTATAGGCAGGTGAATTCCATGTTGACTAGCCCTAGTGTAGGACTGAATTCAAATATTTAGAACATTTTGAGACAGGCTTGCAGGGTAAAACAAGGCATTTTTCAAGTCTGCTCATGTTTCAGTTAGGTTTAAACTACAAGTGATGATTGATGTATCCTCGTTTGATGGTTATCAGGCTAAAGGTGCTTTGCAGTGGACATTCGTACTGTCTGTTCTATTCCTGGCTCCACTAATTGTAAAAGTACAAGTGAGAAAAACAGTGAGCTTGACAGGAGAACTTTACAAGTGAAGTAATCTTCTTTCATAAAGTAAAGCACCATCTTTATTTAAAATTCTTGGATTCCCTTTCTCCTTGGCCCGAAGCTCTAATCATTGACAATCTCTCTGTTAGAAGAGTGACATTTTAAAATGTCATTTCTATTTACTTAAGATGGAATTTTGCCAGCAGTATTGATGTAAGGATTTAATTGTCTTTAAGCAAATTGACCAAATAAAATAATAAATAATAAATAGAGTCCATTGACTATGGGTTTGTGTATCTTTTATCGTAAGCCGATAAACTTGTAGGCAGATTCCCAGCTTCTTACTATAAATTTCTTTTTGAGAATTGTAGCGGTAGTAAGAAAAATAGATTACTCAAAGGAATCTTATTACTGTTGTTCCCTGGTGTATCTTTATTTTTCACCATTGGGATGGGTTTTCGTTTGGTTTGCAAAAGCTGGCAGTTACCATTGGTGACATGAAGACACTGATGGCCCTTGCATCCCTCATTGAAATGAATGGGATCAGCATTTCTGGAACTCGGACTATTACTGTAATTCATGGATGTTACTGTAGAGCCACTGGGGTGAGTTCATTCCCTGGGTTCCTCCGGCGTCTGGTGGAAGGCCCCAGGCTGCAGGTTCCAAGCTGTGGAAAATCTGCCTGGAGCAGTGCCACAAGGCCAGCAATGCACTACTCCATCAGGGGGCTTAGAAGCAGCTGGTGCAGCCCAGAAGAGGGTAGGCTGGTTTGGCAGGGGGCCAGGGCATGTGGGACATGCACTTGTTCAGAGCATCTCTGGAGGCTCCCCTGCAGGTTTCTTCTACAATATGCAGACACAGTCAGGGTTCAAAGCAGCCCTCCCCTGATGAACCCCCTGTAGGACAGTGGATAGCAGGGGTGAAGGGGGTGGAGTCTGTGATCATGGAGGTGAATCAAGCCTGATATCTACCCACATTCTTTTACCCTAAATAACAATGGGTAACATGGTAGGCAGCGCAGAGCTGGAAGATATGTAGCTGGCAGGGGTCGCTTGCTGGTCTGGTGTGGTCCTGCCCAAAGGTGTGAGCTTTCTGCCAAGTAGTGCATAAGACTAGCAGATATTGGCATTCAGTGGGGCATAGGGACACCTTGGCTGTGCCATGTACCGCGACCCAGGTGGGGAGGCAGTACAGAATCCACTGCCACTTCGCCTGAACATGCCTCCATGCAGGGAGGATTCTCAAGGGGCCAGATCTACTGGCTTTCCAGCCTTCCTGGGCTATCCCAATGGGGACCTGGATCTGATCCATAAAGTGCTACGTTGGAACTCCATGTATGTGTAATTGGTTAGGTACAAACCACTGCCCCTCCACCGCCTCCTTTCATAGCATATTACTTGTAGAAAGGTTGACAGATTCTAACTTGTGTGCCAATTGGTTACAAAATAGCTTTATTACATTGGTTTTTTTCTAAAAATCTGCTTAAAATACGTTTTTAAATCTGAAATATTCAGGTAATGTACAGTAGGAAATGCTGTTTTTTTCACAATGTGTTGAATTGCTTATGGACAAATTGAGTGGATGATCTGGGCATCAGCTTTAATTCTGAAATCAGTTTATAACATATTGTGGTACGGCAGGGAATTTGGATTGAGGTTTACAGTTCCTAAGGGTATGTCTCCATTACAAACTGAAGTCGAACTATATTAGGTTAAGGATCAGAGGGGGAGCCGTGTTAGTCTGGATCTGTAAAATCAGCAAAGATGCCACAGGATTCTTTGCTGCTTATATTAGGTTACTTACAGCCACCACAGTCATTACTGCCGTGGTGCATGTCCACACTACCTTCCTTGGGTCACTGGTGCACGTCCTCACGAGGAGCGCTTCTGCCACCTAAGATGTACAGTGTGGGGAGCTGAGAGCCCAGTCTCTCAGCTCCACTGGCAGCTCCCTGTCAGGAGCCTGGCTGCCCCCCTGGTTTCCAGGGGGCCTGCCCCACTCTTCGGCCCCCGTTCCCTGCCGGGAGTGTGGGGGAAGTCACCCAGGGCTTCTGGCCTCCTGTTCTCTGCTGGAAGTGGAGGGAAGACACCCAGGGCTTCTCACCCACCAGGAGTGGGGTTTATCTGCCCTGACTTCTTGCCCTGCCCACTTCCCACCGGGCAGCCTTGTCCATTTCATAGCTCAGAGAACCGTGAAATTGACAAGACAGCGGATGTAAGTAACACAGTGTCTACACAGACACTGTGTCACCCTAACTATGCCAACATAAGCTTTATGCCTTTTGTGGAGGTGAAGTTGTTATGCTGGTGTACTAGGGCACTTATATCAGCGGGTGGAAGGCTGTAGTATAGACACCGACATAATTAGGTTGATGTAAACTGTTTTATGTCGACCTAACTGTGTAGTGTAGACCAGCCCTCAGTGTGTGAGGTAGAGGTGGTCGGGGGGTTGGTTCTACATTATACTGAATGAAAACATAGTGTGCTGTTTATAAAGATACTTGATTTTAAAGCTGTCCATTGATGTTTTAGGTACCCACCTTAGTCCTGAGTCTTAGTGTATGAAATGCTGACAGTTTCATTCTATTGTCCTGAAGAACATGTGTACTGAAAAGTGCTGAATGACACTCTTGGTATGGAAACTATGTTGTACAGAAGACAGGATGTGTAACAGTGTTGAAAATCTAATCAGGAATGCTTCATGGGGCTGCAAAATCATTGCTGGCTAAAACATTTTCACAGGAAAGTGAAGCTATAATTGCCCAAGGTCATGATTGCAAATGCTGTGTTACTGTGCAGCCTCCTGGACTGAAAGGAATCTTACTGTCCTGTTGGCTAACATTTACATTCCGTTTTCCCTCTTGTAATGTAGCCATTACATGGCTAAAGGTTAGAGGACTGAGCAGAAATTCTGATTACAGTCAACATGATCAGCATTCTCCACACTCAAATCCCTAGCATGATTACATTGTGTGTGGCAACAGCACTTTTCTGTATTGGCTGTGTAAGCAGGACCCTTTCCCAACCTGCTCAGTCCATGTAGTCTCTACTATATGTAAAGCCCAAACTCACCCTCTTCCTGGTATGCAGTTTTATTAACAAAAAAAGCAACAATAAGACAGCATGAAGGTCAATTACAAGATTGCTCAGTCTAGACCAGGGGTCGGCAACCTTTCAGAACTGGTTAGGGTGACCAGACAGCAAGTGTGAAAAATCGGGACGGGGTGGGGGGTAATAGGAGCCTATATAAGAAAAAGCCCCCAAAATCGGGACTGTCCCTATAAAACCGGGACATCTGGTCACCCTAGAAGTGGTGTGCCGAGTCTCCATTTATTCATTCTGATTTAAGGTTTCGCGTGCCAGTCATACATTTTAATGTTTTTAGAAGGTCTCTTTCTATAAGTCTATAATATAGAACTAAACTATTGTTGTATGTAAAGTAAACAAGGTTTTAAAAATATTTATGAAGCTTCATTTAAAATTAAATTAAAATGCAGAGCCCCCCGGACCGGTGGCCAGGACCCGGGCAGTGTGAGTGCCACTGAAAATCAGCTCGCGTGCTGCCTTCGGCACGTGTGCCTACCCCTGGTCTAGACCCTCTTCCCACTGGGCCCACCCTATCTCCCTTGCTTGTGAGTGGGGTAATGAGTCACCTACCTCAGTGAGTCAACAAACCCAACGTAACCCTTTCCCAGCTGGAATTCATTACCAGTCCGTTAACCTGGTTTTCAGTTGTTGTTTTTTTAAACCTTGGGTTTACTAGAACAAATATGCAAAAATAATCTCAAATATAGTCTAGCAGGCCGAATTTTGAGGTCCTTAGTAAATTTTCATTCAGCCTTACTCAAGCAAAACTCCTCTTAAATTAATAAAAGGGGGTGTGAGTGAAATTGATTTTAGGATTTGTTCCACCATTGAACACTACCACCCAAAATTCTGAATCTTCACAGAGTAGCAGCCGTGTTAGTCTGTATACGCAAAAACAACAGGAGTACTTGTGGCACCTTAGAGACTAACAAATTTATTGTAGCATAAGCTTTCGTGGTCTACAGCTCACTTCATCGGATGCATGTAGTAGAAAATACAGAAGGAAGATATATATATATACACATGAAACAATGGGTGTTACCATACACATTATAAGGAGAGTGATCAGTTGTCAGCAGGAGAGAAAAATAAGTGTTTGTAGTGGTAATGAAAATGGCCCATTACCAGCACTTGCTGGAAGTTACAAAGTTACAAAGTTCAGTCACCAGGTTTGCCGTGACATTATCGGGGATACTGTTCCTGACGGCTTGTAGTCCATCTTTGTGTGGAATGTTGGTGTAGAGGGCTTCTACATCCATAGTGGCTAGGATGGTGTTTTCAGGAAGATCACTAATGGATTGTAGTTTCCTCAGGAAGTCAGTGGTCCCTCGAAGATAGCTAGGAGTGCTGGTAGCGTAGGGCCTGAGGATGGAGTCTACATAGCCAGACTCGATTACAGACCTAAAAGTCGCAATATTACAACAAAAAAACTTCAAAAACAGACTCCAACGAGAGACTGCTGAATTGGAATTAATTTGCAAATTGGACACCATCAAATTAGGTTTGAATAAAGACTGGGAGTGGATGGGCCATTACACAAAGTAAAACTATTTCCCCATGCTTATCTCCCCCCCCCAGTTCCTTATATCTCCTTGTCAAGTGCTGGAAATGGGCCATTTTCATTACCACTACAAACACTTATTTTTCTCTCCTGCTGACAACTGATCACTCTCCTTATAATGTGTATGGTAACACCCATTGTTTCATGTGTATATATATATCTTCCTTCTGTATTTTCTACTACATGCATCTGATGAAGTGAGCTGTAGCCCATGAAAGCTTATGCTACAATAAATGTGTTAGTCTCTAAGGTGCCACAAGTACTCCTATTCTTTTTGTGAATCTTCACAGTTATAGTTAAGGCTGCGATGGCAAACCACTCACAGTTAGGAAATTCAGAGCCAAAGACTCCACGGCTTCCTGAACTGACCCTTTTTGTACATGTCCCTGCACATGTTCCAATTTGTAAAACTGTTCTTTGTTCTGAGACCCCTGGCAAGACAACCGTATGTGCTGCAGTATCTGTTGTAAACCTAGCAGGGCAGAGTAAAGGACACTCTAACAGGCTTCACTCCGTGTGTTCTGTTTGTATCGGTGTGCTTCGGTAAGTATTTTCCTGACGCTTTTGGATGTTTCATTTCTCTTCTCTCAGGCTAACACTAGAACCCTGTCGCCTTGTTGTCTTGCCGTGTTCCTGATGTCCTGTTCTCACTGTGCCTTTTCAGCCCTTGTAATGGTGATGGGTCTGTGTCTTTCTTAGGTGCCATCGCTGGAGTGCCTCACTGCTGTTGGGGGAGGGATAGCTCAGTGGTTTGAGCTTTGACTTGCTAAATCTAGGGTTGTGAGCTCAATCCTTGAGGGGGCCACTTAGGGATCTGCAGCAAGAAAATCAGTACTTGGTCCTGCTAGTGAGGGCAGGGGGCTGGACTCGACTCAATGACCTTCTAGTTCTATGAGATAAGTATATTTTATATTACCCTTTGCATTATTAAGAAGGAAAATATTATGAGCCAGAGCCTCAGCTGGTGTGAACCAGCGTTAATGAAGCTCTACCAATTTACCCAAGTTGAGGATCTGACTCTCCATTTTTCCTAAGTCAGTTCTATATGCTGTGAATTCTCCCACAGCGACCAAACTAACACCATAAAGAGGAGCAGACTGGTGAGATTACCAGGCAAGAATCTAATTGCCAAGAAGATTTCAATAACCTCCTGTTAATCGGAAGCCCGACCACAGAGATGCTTCATATGACAAAGTACGGGACAGATTGGGGCTGGGTCTCTGCGATAGCAGTGAATGGAGGAGAGGAAGTGTCCGTGTGAGTGAAGTCCAAAATGAAGCTGGCTTTGCAGGAGGGGGACAGCAGACAGCCCTGTCTGCTGTAGCACCTTGCACCAGCGGGGCATGCTTCCAGCAGCACTGACTGCAGCTTGGGCAGTGTCCCTCTTCCCCTTCACCAGTTGGCTCAGACCTTTATACTGTCTAATTGTTCCTACATGACGCTAGGTTTAGGCTGGAGGGATTCCTAGCAGTACGGAGTGCCAGAGGCGAGGGCCAGTTCTCAGCTCTGCTCTTTTGCCATTTCCAGATGGTTGTGACTGCCAAGGAGTGCCCTGAAAACACCACTGCTGTGATAATGGGGTGCGGAGGACAGACTTACTCCTAAGCCATTTCAGGTGTTGTAGTGATTGGTGGCTTGACTTGCACCAGGAAGTGAATTGGATTGGCAGTCTGTACAGAGCATGGAACGCAGGTCCTCTCTCTATTGGTCAGGTCACAGCAACGTGTGTTGCAGTTTCCTCAACTGTAAAATGGGCATGATACGTACCTCTCAAGGATTTTGGAGGCATTATTTAGGCAATGTATGTTCAGTGCATTGAACGTGCAAAGTGCTACATAGTGTTATAACAGTACAAGAATTGTGCGTATTTCGCAAACACCCCAAGACATTGGTGTAAACAGTCACCAATGATTGGATACCAGGGAAGCAGTCCGTTTCCAGTTTTTAGCTCTCACCCATTTGTCATGACAGGAGTGATACAGCCTGCCCCTAAGGTTCCCAGAGGCTTAGAAACAGAGACATCTGCTGGGGTTATGAACTGGTTAGTGGCTCAGCTCAGCAGCAGGGGATCCTGTAAATTGATCAGATCTGTCATTACCTATAGGTTTCACAGCTGTCATGGGGAATGCTGTATTTGCTGTACAACTTCAGGGGTGATAGACTTAAATACGTATTTGGATGATATTGTGTCACAGGACTGGAGCAGAAGATGATCAGAAAGTCAGATTTGGTTGGTTGGTTGGTTTTCAGTTGGAGTATGTTAGATTTTGGAAATGTTCTAAGAAAAGAGGGTGATTATTTTTTTCTTTGCCTCCCTTGAATTTAGTATGAAGTGTCTGTAGAGACAAAGCTGAGAGGTTTGTGCCACATTTTACTTTCCATTCCACTGGCATATTCTGACAGCAAATGTTCTCCCAATTATACCCATGTCTTTGGTTTCAAATTTAATCTCTCCTATGACATATATCTTTTAAACCATATTTGTCTGTCACAAACAAACCTTTTCCCACCCTCTTTCTGTATCCCACCTGACATCTTGTGCAGTGTTCATGTTATCTGTGACATGGTCCACGGTGCAACCTCATTCCTTTCCATCCACACCTCACTCAGCCATGGATACTACATGTTGCTAAGAGTTAGGGAGCTGCAGTATTTGCAGTCATTTCTGGTTGCCTTTCTTCTGCTTGCAGTCAGGGACTGATGCCTACACGTGCCTTTCTCAGGCGCTTGGTTGCTTTTGTGCCTGATAGATCCCTTGCCACTGTGATGGTGAGGCGCTTTGGGGAACCTCTGAGTTGTTGGAAGTTCTCTTCCTCCTCAGAGACGGAGAACAAATGTTGATGGTGAAAAGAGGAGGGGTTTGGGCTGTTTTTAGGTGTGTGTGGGGCCAGGGGGAGTGCTGAAATGGTAAGAACACCACCCCCACAGAAGCCCTTAATGGCATAGTGACAAATTGACTGTTGCCCTGCACCTGACCTGGTGATTTACCTCAGTGCAGAGTGTGTATAAAGCACCTCCATTCTGATCTGGACGTACTTCTGGTTTGGCAGTGGAGATTCAGGCCCACGGTGTCCAGTAACTGATGGGAGAAAGGGCTGGGTCAAAACCAAACTGTCCCGGAAAAGAGAGCAGCATGAGTGTTAGAAACTGTGTATTGTCCTGGCAGGGACTCCACAGCTGATGTGCACACCTGCACTCCTAACCATATGATGGGGCATCCAAAGCCGGGCTTGGGCCGGTGGCATCACACTGTTGAACTGCACTCAAACAAAAAGATCCCTCTACTACAAGACACACATCCCCATGTCAGCTGTATCTCCCAGCTGCTTATGAACACATAGTGTATGAGCTGAACCATTTAGCATTTTTTCCCTTCCTCCGTTTCAGTTTGACACAAGAATCGGCAGCACCAGCTGTGATGAGTCTTTTTTTTGTTGTATTTCTTTCTGCTGCTGTCAAAGAAATCAGTATGTTGCCTTTCTATGTAACCTATCAGCTTTAGCTCTCTCTCCTACCTTTCTTTTTCTTGAACCATTAACTTAACCTGGAGTGATTAGGGAGTGCATTGGCGTTTCAGTGTGTGAGAAAGGCAGTCGGCTCAGATGCCAAAATAGACTTGTTGGACCTGATTCTCTGCACCATTGTACTGGATGGTGAAACTCCACTGAGGCTAACAGTTATACCAGTGCAAACCCAGTGTAACGGAGTGGCAGTCAGGCCCAATGAGTTTAGAGTAATATCATGCAATCACTTCATTAACAAATGCAAAATGTGATTACTGTATGGAAAAGAATGAGGCTGAGAAACGCTGTATGTTTTGGTGCTGCCGTATATTTTAAGGAATGCATTTTCCATTATGAAATATGGTCTATATTTAATGCATGTGGTCTAGGTATATATGGTTAATTGGCTGCACAGCAGACTAAATATTGACTTACATTGTTGAAAGTGCCAAGTGCAAAATTTGCAGGTGTCCAACTTGAGACAACTTACATTTTCAGCAAGTGCTGAGCACCCGCCCCCTGGGAATCAGGCCCCTTTTTAAAGGCATCTCCCAGGCATCTGATTATTGTGGCGCCCAAAATCAGTAGGCATTTTTGACAATTTAGGACAGCGTCTCTAAAGCTGTGAATCAGATCTGCCACCTTCATAAATTTGTCACAAGGGAGAACAACAATTATTACTTTCCTGTTTTGTTTATTATTATTTCCACTTTTGTATGTTAACAAGGTGAGAATAGTATAAAAGAGCCCAAAGGCAAGAGAACTTTAAAGGGAGACAGTCAACTTAAACTGGTTCAAAAGTTACACTTTGTGTAAACAAGCTTTTTGTGAAAGCTAGAGCCAATAGGCAAGTTTTCACATTTATTTTTCCGATTCCCGTGCTGTATTTTTAACACAAATAAGTATCTTCCAACTGTGTTTAAAACCCAAATACTGAAGCACTAACAACCGCAAAGTGAAACAAGATTAATAGATTATAAGGTTACAAGGGACATTGTCATCATCTAGTGTGACCTCCTGTGTTACAGGAAGCTGACTTTCTTAGCCCAGCTGAGAAAAATGCAAATAATAATAATAAAATAAAATAAACAAAGGTCATAATATCGTCAGGTTTTTTTGTTTGGTTTTGTTTTAACTTATTTCTTATTTTCGTAAAGAAATATATGTGTGTATATTCTGTAGCATTATTGTGAATATGTGTATTCAGCTTGGTGCACTGTCGTCCTCTAGTGGTAGCTGGGCCATGGGTAGAAGTCGATGAGCCTGCTACGACCTTGTTTGACAGAGGTGGATCTTCTAGTTCAAGTCTCAGAGGCCCATGCTTTAAGATCCAGAGGTCTGATGTTTGATCCCCACTTCCAGTGATCCTGCAGACCTCCCAATTCCAGAGAAGGGGTGTTCCATTCACAGTTTAAGTTAAGAGAGTCTCTTTATGTATTTTTTTCTGAAATGACCAAAGGAATTTGAATTTGTTAGGAACATATCTACAACAACATGCACAGGCTGCTGGCATTACGATAGCCCTCCATACTGTCAAGTCACAATACGGGGATCTTGGGCTCAATCCCTTTACTCTCTGAGTAATCCTTACTCCTGCAAATAGGCCTAATGATTCATACGATTGGGGCTCTGCAGGACCATGCCCCTTCACATGGCATTTTTAAGGCTGGGGTTGGAAGGAAAGTATGTCTATATTTTGCCATCACTGGAGTTGTTTAGGAACAGGTTGGACAAACACCTTCAGGGTTGGTCTAGGTATACTTGGTCTTGTCTTGGTGCAGGGGGCTGGACTTGATGACCTCTCAAGGAATCTTCCAGCCCAATGTTTCTGTGATTCTCCCTGTGTTTTGTTATATTATTTTATTTGCTATTTTGTTACTCTACGGAAACCATTTTCTACCACAGAGACGTGCGTGGGGAAAGAACAGGTTGGATTAACCATAAGCATCAACTGTGGCAGCTGCCTGCCAAGCCAAATGGTGTCCCATGGCCACGAAATTGTGAATTTTGCAAACTATGACAGTTTTTCTTCACTTTGGACTGGGAAAAAATTATATATTTTTCTCCACAAACATAGCACGCACTTCCCCACCCCAGCCATCCCCCATTTCCTCCCACCACCAGCAATACCATTTTCTCCCATTCTCCTCGCTGTGCTTTTGTTTGACTGCTGCCAAAAGCACCACCTTTTCTCAACGCCGTTATACGGGGGGTTTGACTTAGGGGATACATTCAGGCACTCTCATAGTTTCAAAAGGTAATTGACAAAGAAAAGAACCCAGGTGATGCCGCAACTGTAGAAATGATCTCAAACTCATTTATTACAGCACCAAACATACTGCATTGTAGTGGTACAAAAGAGACAAAACAAAAACTACCCTTCAAGGTCCCCAGTGCTCCATCTGCTCATCTTCGTTAAGACATGTTTTAGCTTGCACAAGAAATGTTGGGCCATGTCCTCTCTTCCTATAACTCAGTGTAGCTCCATTGAATTCAGTGGGCCAAATCATCAGCTAGTGTAAGTCACCTTAATGCCATTGGAGACAATGGAGCTATGCCAATTTGCTCTTCTGAAAATGTGGTCTTAAGATTCTGTACACCTCTCTCTTCCTTTCCTGTTACTAACACAGCTGTGTGAAGTGAAGCCTTAATTCTTTTCCCTGATTAAATTTTGCAAGATAAATATGTTCTGCTTTTAGATGAAAGTGAGCATCACTAAACTGGACATATTTATTGAATTACCTCATAGCAAAATGTGTTTCCTCCATTTTCACATACTTCCTCTCCCCTGCCCCCTCTCTGGTAAGGAATGTTTTAATCTACTGATGACAGGGAGAAAATGCTACAGTAGCTATGACATAGAGAGAAGGCACTATTCACTGGCTGTTCCAATAATATATATTGTGCAGAAAATACTTTGCAAGAGCTTAATTACTCTTATTTCAAATGCTTAATATATGATAGGTTAAGCCATTGCAGAGAACATAAGAACACCCATGCTGAGTGACACCAAAGGTCCATCTAGCCTATTATCCTCTCTTCCAAGAGTGGCCAATGCCAGGTGCTTCAGAGGGAATGAACAGAACAGGCAATCATCGAGTGATCCATTCCCAGCTTCTGGCAGTCAGAGGCTAGGGATACCCAGAGCATGGGGTTGCATCCCTGACCATCTTGGCTAATAGCCTTGATGGACCTCTCCCCCATGAACTTATCTAATTCTTTTTTGAACCCTATTATAGTTTTGGCCTTCACAACATAACCTGTGGAACTCATTGCCAGGAGGACTGTGCGTTGTGTGAAGATGTATTTCCTCTTGCTTTTTTTTAAACCTGCTGCCTGTTAATTTCATTGGTTGACTCCTGGTTCTTGTGTTATGTGAAAGAGTAAATAACACTTCCCTACTCACTTTGTCCATCTCATTCATGATTTTGAACTCAAGCACACACAAAGGGCTGTTCTGGACCCTTATGAACTCATACATTTTAAATTAGAAATGTAATTAGTCTTTTTTCATGAATGGTGAAGATGGTAGGTCTTAGTATGCATAGTGCTAAATTCATTGAAAATAAGACTATATTTCTGTGCAGTAACTACATGTATGTTATTTGTAATGTGTGGTTTTCACAAGCAGGATATCCTTTTTACTTCACTGCATATACCAGTTTAAGCTAAAGTGCTCCGCTGTGTTTCTTTAAAGTGGCAGTGCCCAGTTCAATACAAAGAGGTCCTTACCGTATATCACTTTGACATAGTTTGTGCCAGTTCATTTTAAAAATAAACCAACGCAACACATAATTTAATCCTCCACTGCCCCCAGTTAAAATGAAATCAAGGAGACAAATCCTGAATTCTATGCTTTTTTTTTTTTTTAAATTAATCCCTACACACGTAAATTCCCCTTGAAGTCAGAGTAAGGCCTGCATATATGTTGAGAGCTTCAAGATCTGGTCTGGCGTGAGCAGCTCTGCATTAACTAATCAATGTGTGCGTGTGTCAGTACGGAAACACATTCCAGCGTCAGGCTTCCTAAGGGAGTGTTAGAAATGACTGGGGATTCGGTTTGGTTGCTAAAGCCTCAGCCACATGACTGTGGATGTGAGGTGCACTGCACCGGCCACCCTGGCCACAGCTGCTCTTGCTCTTAAGAGTACAGATGTGCAGAAGAGGCAACCAAAATCCGTGGGAGACGCATGCATAAGTGTCTTTACAAGGGGGCAGCATGTGCTCCCTCCAGTGCCTGCCCGTCAGGGAAGAGGGATATGGTTGGGGTATGTAATGCTGCCCTCAGAGAGTGAAAATAGTTACATTTTGGCTGCCCCCCAGTCAGGTGTGCAAATGTGGGAAGACTCTTTACATCCTACACATGTGTACCCCACTTCACACCCAGCCATTTGTGTATAGGTGTTACAGACACTGCTATGGGGTTTGTCCTTTAACCATCCCCACTGTTCATATCCTTCTCTAAAAGATCTCTCAGCTGCGTGTCTATCCCATGGCTGACGCAATCATAGGGGCATCGTTTTTCATGACACTTTAATAGGCGGTTTTGTCCTGGCAGTGCCCATCTCCAGTGACAGGGCAGGGAATCAAACTCAGGTCTCCCAGGACTTAGACCAGTGCCTCAACCACTGGATTATCTTTCCTTTTTGACTTAGTGGCTATAAGTTTCAAAAGCTGAAGCTGGCTGATATAAGTTGTAAGATAAAGTGAAGTTTCTTAAACAGTTTTCTGTGATGGTTCCTTTGGTGCGTGGTGGATGAGATGCCCACATTTCAGTATAGCAGCCCTCAGGATCGCATGGAGTGCTTTCTGAATGGGACCAAGGAACAAGTACAATCAGTGTCAATACCTTTGTGTCGCACATTACTTAAATATATCGCTTTCCAGTTAATTATCTTAATTAAAAACATAGAAGGTCACACCTTTGCTTTGGTGGTAACTGTATTCAGAACAGTCATCTTTTATGTGTATCGTTACAATTTGTTAGATTGTTAAATTTGGTCCCAAAAGACCAATCCCTTAAAGAGTAATGTGTCCAGTTACACCATTCCCTACACTTCACTTAATCTCCAAAATGAGTCACAACCAAACATCCCTCACATCCCACTGTTCACTATGTATTTGGCTGCCTCCCCAAACGGTTAGGGGGGCGAGAAAAAGAGAGAAAGAAAAGTTTCCCAAAAATAATTTTGTTTTGTTTGGTGGACACCTTTTGTGGATCATAAAAAAATCCCTTCACTACTGCATGTTATGGCTAATGTAGATACTATTGAGAAAGGCACATCATGCTACACCCCTCTTTTCAGCCCTTTTTAAAGAGGTGTTAGATCTACTGAGAATTATTAAAGGGAAATGCAGCCATAGGTGCTGATGTCAGCACCATGCCGTGTGATCGAACAAGAAATATGGTAGATACTTTAACTCACAAAGACATGAGATACCAGCCAAGGCTTACATTACTGCAGAGCTGAGAGCTTTTCAAAAATATTTTCTCTGAGGAGAATCAGATTTCACTCATACTTCTCTCAGCACAGACATGCCTGAGCAATGATTATTAGCTTCTTTTTCGACCTATGCAATCCACTATTATACAGCTAGTCTTTTAGCTGGCAATATGACAAACGGTTCATTCTTCTTCTTGATGGAAATATTATCAAAACACATGGAGCCTTGATTTAGTTCACCCTCAAGGCAACAACATATCCTGTAATTTTGCAGACTTTTTTTCACCTCCTCATTCTTTAGGGTGAGATACTTCCTGAGTGCTATGAGAGTCCGTTGGCATCCCCAAATTCACCTCATGACTGGATGACGACAAATCTTAATGAACGTCAGGGTTTTATCCCTTTTGAACTCAAACAATAAGTCATTAACATCAATCTAGCCAGGATGATACAAGCAAATATGCAAATTATTTCTAACTAGGTGCAGTCCTTGGGATCCTGCCATGTTGCCAGCTTAGTCTTTAATGCCATAGATGTTGGACGTTCCTGGAGTAGGATGTATTCTGGATATATGGTTATTAGGATGAAAATATTTGCATTACATAATCAGATTAGGATCAGAATTTCATGAACGGCCACACTGAATATACAAGTGACAGACTGAAGCACATCTACAAGTGGGTTCTATAAAGTTAGCCTCAAAATGGGCAAGCATATTTCGGAGACCACTGCTTTTCACCATTTTATCTTTTAGTATTTTTAAGATTTAGCTTATTTTCTTTTTTATGGAGGAGTTATGTTTAAGGGGGTAGGGATAGCTTAGTGGTTTGCACATTGGCTTGCTAAACCCACAGTTGTGAGCTCAATCCTTGAGGGGGCCACTTAGGAATCTGGGGCAAAAATCAGTACTTGGTCCTGCTAGTGAAGGCAGGGGGCTGGACTTAATGACCTTTCAGGGTCCCTTCCAGCTCTATGAGATAGGTGTATATCTCCATATATGAATCATGGTGCAGTCTAATAGGGCCCCACTCTTCAGCTGCCATGTTGGAAACAATAACAATTCATTTGCTAATAAAGTTTTGCAGGATAAACGGAACGCATAATTCAGTTTCATACAGCATTGAACAGACTGCCCGAAACAGTCTTACATTAATTCATCTTGCTGCTTATTTTTAATAGTCACTATAGATTAAGAAGTTACTGCTATTTGTCTTATCGCGAGTTAATAGCATTGCAGACTGTTTTACACAATCAGATCATATGTGCAAATGATGAAGTTTTGTTCAGTAAGAATTATTCACCTCTGATGAGCCAATCAGACAGCATATGGAAATATTTTTCCTGAATGGCGTATCAGCGATGAATAGGTTTTTAGACTTCATCTGCTATTCAGAAAGTTACTTTAAATTTGGGAGGGGCCTGCTTCAGTTTTGAGATTCATGGCCATAAGAAAATATTTCCAACTAATTCTCGTAGACATGTACTAAGTATATAACACTACTTGCTTTGTTTTCCACTAAGGTAGATATTGACACTTATTGTCCCTTTTAGTGAAATATCTTGACTGAGGGAAAAAAAATTCCTCTTGGATAAATTAAATGTAGGTATTCAACTCAACAGAATTCAATAACTGCTTAATGAAATGTTCATCAGGAAATTCACTCACTGTGACTAGGATGAGAGGTATAAATTATTAAAAATCCACAATATGTATTACTGGACCAATAGAGTTTGGGGAAATCTGAACGTAGAGTGTTCCTGCAACTTGCTTGGGGCCAGTAGAGTTGGGCAAAATTTTCCAGAGGAATTGTTTATTCACCAAAAAGTGAAGTTTGGGTTGACCTGAAACTGGTCATGAATTTGACATATATGGTTTCAGTCCTTCAAAAAATGGCTGGAGAAGGTGGTGATGGTGGACCCCAGCTGTGTTCCCCCCAAAACAAACAAATGAAAAACCCTCACAGCTTTAGCTAGATGACTAGGACACTAGCCTGCAATGTAGCACATCTAACTTCAAATCCCTTCAAATTTGCAACGGACACAAAATGGACTTTTTCATTTGGCCAAACATTCTGTAAAATTTCAGATTCGGTTCCACCCAAATCAATCTCCCCACGCCCAAATTATTTATTTATTTCGGAATGGCCGCCAGACGGAAAAATCAGTATTTGCCTCGCTCTAGAGTGGCCATCTAAATGGGATTGTATGTTCACTGAAGTTGGTACAGGATCTTCAGGACTTGCATAATTGGGCCTATAACGTATTTTTGTTTGCTTTTTGTTGTTGTTGATTTTAACATAGGCCTTCAGAATCAAGAGGTTGAATTAAGATTCAAAATAACATTTTTTCCCTAATAAAATATAAGGGCCCATTTTTAAACTTCTGCATGCCTAAAGCTTGGCAATTAAGTACATATTTTAATGAGTCTGAATGGAATAATAGAACACCAGGAGAAAACATTACTTATTTATTTGTATTGTGGTATTAATCAAGAGGCACCAATCAGGGATTAGGACCCCATTATGCTGGGTGTTATACAGACATATGACAAAAAGATGGCCCCTTCCCCAAAGAGCTTAAAATTAAGGTCAGGTCTACACTAAAAAGTTAGGTTGACCCAGCTACGTTGGTCAGAGGTTTGAAAAATCCACACTGCTGTGCCATGTAGTGAAGCCGACCTAACCCAGTGTACACAGCGTTAGATCAATGGAACAATTCTTCCGTCAATTTAGCTGCCATCTATTGGTGGGTGGATTAACTGTAGCAATGGGAGAACCGTTCCAGCCGCTGTAGTGAGTGTCTACACTGAAACGCGTCAGCGGCACTCCTACAGCATTTCTAGTGAAGACTCAGTCATCATAAAAAAACGTACTAGGTGACTTGTGAGCAAAATGTAACTGTTATTATCACACGGGTGTTGTCCTAAAGACTCTCTAGTGGACAGCAGATAGTGCTCAACAGTGGGCATTCTAGTTCCTGATTAACTAAATACTATATAGAGTTTACTTTTGATATTACTAAGTAAAAAAAACCAACCCTGTGTTCTCTTATGTTTAGTGTTAGGTTCAAAAGAGCAGACTAAGATCACTGTTTACATGTGAAGGACCACGTTAATAGTGTGGAAAGTTTGACAAATCAATCAGATGAACAGAAAGCTAATAGAAAACACCTATGAAAAAAGCATTGGTTTCTACACCATCCTTAGATACCACATTTAAGAGTTTATTTTGGAATATGTCCGGTAAAAGCATTTGTGGATTATTGACATTTTCAGTCTGCCCACTTCACAGTGAAATTCGTTAGGAGGTGATAATTTTGGAATCGCATTATAGAAGCCATTGTAATATGAGGTGCTTGAGCGGCACTTTCATTCACTGGTGCATGGGTATTATTTGAAAAACATAATTTAAAAACTGAGCCACTGAGATTACGCCTGCCTCTTATTAAATGAAGGATTAGCAGCACTTCATTTGCCCAGAGAGACAGATGGCTGTCAGGCATTTTTGCTGTATAATACATAAAGATTTTAATGAAGACTATATTGAGGGTGGAGATATAGATTGTGTTTGTTTACTGAAGCACTTTTATATCTTCATGGCAATATGCACATTTCAAGCTAAATGTGCCCCACAAGAGGTCTTGCCCTGTTGCATCCTTTTAATTGAAGGAACCATGCCTATGAATAGATCATACAATGGGTGCTGTATTGGGGTAAATACAAACAGGAGGGAAATCCTGCCCTTCAATGCAGGTGGCCAGCACATGGAGGATGAGCAGGGTTGCTGCTCAATGTCTCCGCTGCAGCAGGAATCTGCCTGGCGATGGGCAGGAGGCCTTCCCAGTGGGCCCATGGGCAGAGGTCTCCAAACTGTGAACACAGTGCACTGCTTGTGCCGCTACTCTGACCAGAAGCAAAGTGCACGCTGGCCATCTGCTGGCTAGAGCTTGCTGCTGATGTAAGAAGAATTGCCGGCAGACTGCAGTGTTGTGTGTGTCCGTATTCCGACTACAGGGCCTGGGGAGCCCCTGGGTCCATTGTCTGGCGCACTCATGTCCAGCCGTGTAGTGTCCTGTGTTGCTGAATACACAGAAGCAGCAACTCCTTAGGTTTTCTTCCCCCCGGCTCTTTTTGCATCGGTGCGGGATTGGGCAGGATCTAACCTTGGCGGTGTGGCTTTAATTATGTGTTGGGAAAATACAACAAAGCAGAGATTCAGACACACTGAGGGTTTCAAGCCTTTCCAGTTTGTTTGCCAAAATAGTTTGTGCCGTCTGTATGTTGTGCTACCTTTTTCTGTGGGTTTTTTATAAGCTTTCTGTGGTTTTTAACTGCAGATAAGAAGGAATCGAGTATGTGGACTGCCCGGGCTTATGTCTGTCTATTGAAAAGCTGCTGTGGAAAACTTGTGCTACTTTCCCTCCAGCCTCCACAGTTATCTAAAAACCTCCCAGTGAAACCCCCGTGTTCCATCACAGGTTTGGGGCCAATATTAGTATTAACGATCATATCTAAACAGATCTTCCCAGGCAGAGTAGGGGTCATGAGGAGGGTCCTGTATGGATGTCTTAGCCCCACACCCTTCTTCCTGTCTTTTGCCTGTCCATGCCCACATTTGCCTCAAGGACACCCACCACCACCTGTTGAGAGTTAGGAAGAATCTTTGCACCTGATTCTCATCTACACTAGAACCCCTTTTTACTGGCAGAATTGGCTAAAGGGGCCATAGTTTATGTCTATACTTAATCCTGGAGTGTGACAGCAGATCGAGTAGCATTCCCAAGCTAGCTTTCCTCTGGCTAGTTCTGGTCATGGAGCAGTGAAGCCATAGCAGCGTGGGCTATCCGAGCCCACCCGTAACCCTGGATAATTACTCACAAGGCTAGGCTGCAGTGAAGCCTACACTGCCATAGCTTTACTGCTCTGGTAGCTCAGCTGGCTTGGGCACGTCTACCCAAACTGCAGTCACACTCTGTGATTGCAATATAGACGTACCCATCGTGTGAACGAGACTCAGACCCTTTCCCGGGGGCAGGTTATCCTGTAACCTATGCAGGGTTTCTTAGGCACCTGGTGCAGGTCACTAGCAGAGACTTGACTAGATGATCTATCAGTCTAATAATGGTACAGCTGTTGGTGTATTCCACACTACCAAGACTCTTCCTAGCTATGGTAACTTCTCAGAAGGCATTGGCTGCTGGGTACGCTTTGGTCTCTTGGATTTAAATGGATGATTTACTTACTTGAACCTTCTTTGGACTCAATCCTGCAGAGTGGCCAAGCACCTAGGCTTGTTTCTGTTTGGGCTAGAGAGTTGAGAGCTGTGGGGAAGAAGTTTCTGGTCTTCACATCCACAGTCAGAATCCAACAGCTGGTATCAGTATCCAAAATGAATAACAATATCAGCCTTCCATGCAGACCCCAGTGCCACTCTGTGCACTGCGGTGTGACGTGCTCATTTGGTACTCACTTGCAGACTCTGCGTCATATGTTTCCCTTACATGTAAAAACCCACAGAAGGGAGGGGGGAATCATTTGGAACAGCAAGATTCATCACATACTCCCACCCTGCCTCTTTGTGATGTGGGGTTGGCTGTGGATTCTTAGCTGCCATGTAATGGAGCATGAGGAACGCCTGGGATCTATGGGAAAATGAAAAGCCTGTGGGTCTCTGGCCATCCTTGTGCAGCAGCCCTGACTCTATACCCCTTCCAGCATCCTCTCCAAAGCACTGTCAGAACAGCTGATGTGATGCTATTGGATGGACAAAGTCTGCAATCTTGTAGGGGGGACAGTATAACCTCAATGGTGGTCATAGGGACCATGTTGCTCTATGCAGCAGCATCTTACGTGACTGAGACTAGCGTAATTTACTCAACTACCAGAGGAGAACAAGTCATAAAGAGCAACATGCTATCCCGCACTTGCCCCTTTCTGTCCAGCCACGTCCCTTTTCCCAGTAGGCATCACCGAACATGTGTTGTTGGCATTAGTGCTGATTAGGTTATGTGCACTAAGAGCAATGGACGACACAGTAGTGTTTCACTTCTGCATGTTAATGGATCAACTCATTTGTTCTCCCCTACATGCGTGGAGCAGAACCTAATATGGGAGCCCAAGATTGCATCCAGATCAATACAGTGGACAATACAGTCCCTAACCTCAAATGAAGACTCTTCACAAAAAATATTTAATTATGTGTTTTTTGTGAAGGACGCTAACAGCATGTTTTGGATTGTTACTGTCTGATGTGGGAAATAAGCTAACATGACAGGAGAAGTCTAATACAGAAACCAAAATGTGTATCTGTGATACTTCTCGGGGTTACCCGCAGTGTCCAGGGAATTGCTACATCTGCTTACAGCGTGACAGAGCCTCCTCTGCTCACCACTGGCAGAACAAGAGCTCTGTTCTGGGCTCCGCCTGCCCCACTCTTTCTGCCTGCAAGCTAGAGATTGACACAGCCCACTTCCTGACACTCTGTACTCAAGTGCTCAGCCCCTTGTCTTCTGGACATATTTAACATACCCGGGGTGAAAGTAACTTAAAGGACTTACCGGTACACCGGAGTCCTGAGCAGGAGGCGGGGCCTCAACCAGAAGGGGTGGGGCCTCAACCAGAAGGGGCAGGGCCTTTAAATCCCCAGGCCCTTTAAATCAAGATTTAAAGGACTCAGGGCTCTGGCTGTGGTAGCAGCGACTGGGAGCCCTGGGCCCTTTAAATCAGGGCAGGAGCAGTGGCTGCCGCGATGGCCGGGAGCCCCGGGGCTCCGGCGGCGATTTAAAGGGCCCAGGGCTCCGCTGTGGTAGAGGCGGCCAGAGCCCCTGGCCCTTTAAATCACCGCCAGAGCGCCACTGCCAGAGCCCCAGTGTAAAAGGCTGCTTATATATAAATAAATATCGAACCACTCCTTCAACTCTCAGCCCACCCTCTTTCTCAAGTCCCCCACCCCCAGTGTGCGGCTTTGCAGTGCACCAAGAACGTTAACAAATGTGGGCTCTGGCAGATCAAGGTTTGGACCTGAGGACCCCCAGCCACCTCTTGTTTATATCCAGAGTTCAAGCACTTCCCCTGCTCTCAATGGTGGCTGTTCACCATGGAGAGAGGTGTAGGATGTAAACCAACAGGCATTGGGATGGCTGATGCAGTCCTTCACTCCCAGCTCAAACAGCTTTACATAGAATCATTGAATTGTAAGACTGGAAGGGACCTCGAGAGGTCATCTGGTCCAGTCCCCTGCACTCACGGCAGGACTAAGTATTATCTAGACCATCCCTGACAGGTGTTTGTCTAACCTGCTTTTAGAAATCTCCAATGATGAAGATTCCACAACCTCCCTAGGCAATTTATTCCAGTGCTTAACCACCCCGACAGGAAGTTTTTCCTAATGTCCAACCTAAACTGCCCATGCTGCAATTTAAGCCCATTGCTTCTTGTCCTAGCCTCAGAGGTTAAGGAGAACAATTTTTCTCCCTCCTTCTTGTAACAACCTTTTATGTACTTGAAAACTGTTATCATGTCCCCTCTCAGTCTTCTCTTCTCCAGACTAAACAAACCCAATTTTTTTCAATCTTTCCTTGTAGGTCATGTTTTCTAGACCTTTGATCATTTAGATTTATTTTTTCTAAATATCATTTTTATGATGGAATAAACAGAGACTGGATGATCTGTTCTTGATAGCATTTTGTCACTAAATAAAATCCTTAACTTGAGTTAAACAAAGGGATAGATAGATAGATAGATAGATAGATAGATAGATAGATAGATAGATAGATAGATAGATAGATAGATAGATAGACGGGGTGTATGTGAATAGATAGATAGATGGTTTGGGGATGGATAGATAGATAGATAGATAGATAGATAGATAGATAGATAGATAGATAGATAGATGTAGTGTATGTGAATAGATAGATAGATGGTTTGGAGATAGATAGATAGATAGATAGATAGATAGATAGATAGATAGATAGATAGATAGATAGATAGATGTAAATTTTTAACTCTTCTTGAGGGGAGAGGAAAATGGAGCCATCCTCTCTTAATATACTATCCGGTGTGACACCTTTTATAAAAGCTGGAAAAGCACAGGACACAATTCTTTAGTTTTAAACCTTCCCCCGCCCGCTGTATTCTCCTTAAACAATTCATCCTTGAGTTGTCTGCTCCTGTTGTGTGTTTGAACGTGTAGCAAAGTCTCACTTTTCCAATCCAAGGACAGTTATAAAACTGGAGTGTTATTAAATATTCAAACCCAAACGAACACAGCTGGCACAAGCCCCATTGCTGCTATGTCCTTTCAGAGCATACCAAACTCTGGTGCAACCACACCCTGCTCTCCAGAACTGCCCTTATCTTCAGCTGAGCTCAAATAGAGCAAGAGGAGGGTCCTAAGAACCTGGGCTAAGGTTTAAATTGATGAAATGGGAGAGCGAGGGACCAATCAGCTCCCTCACCTACCCTGGCTGACCAATGAGTGGATAGAGTCTCCAGAGGAGGAGGGGCCATCTTTGCATTCCTCCGGTATGTGCTCCCCTCTCTCTTCTACTGGGGCTCTCTCAATCACTTCAAGACCCATCAAGTTTCCCAGCCATTGGGGCCGGTACCTACACCCCTGTTATTCCCTTGTGCGTGCTACCAAAGTGGAGAGTTCCATGCAGAACTGTACGTGTGACACAGTGATGGTTGTCTCCTACGTGTGCCTTATGAATGGCTGAGCAGAACTAAACTTGCTTCTAATTATATATTAGGAAGACAACAGTTAATGTTGTATTCTGCTCAAGTGGGTTAATTGTGCTGGAGACTATTAAGAGGCAATTTTCAGAGAGACGGCCATTCAGTGCTATCAACATGTTTTTTTGTTAATGGGGACCCTGGGTGTCATCATGGAATCTGTGTATTTATTGTGGCAATAGGGTGACCAGATGTCCTGATTTTATAGGGACAGTCCCGATTTTGGGGTCTTTTTCTTATATAGGCTCCTATTACCCCCCACCCCAGTCCTGATTTTTCACACTTGCTGTCTGGTCACCCTATGTGCCAACTATGGAGATCAGATACTGTCCTTGTGAGGAGTACATGTGAACTATACTAGTCCAAAGAAACATTAGAAGGAATTGGGGTATGGAGACAGTAACATGTCCCAGGCTTGTACAGTGGCTCTTTGAATTGCTTCTATGCTAGCATAGTGATGTTGATATTAATGGTGGCCATGCTGGAAACAGCACAGGAGGTGTAGGGGTTACCGTTGATCCGTGCTAATGAGTGCAGTAACAAGAATAGGTGTAGCAGGACTTGTAAGAGAAATAAACATGTCTACAGTTGCTTGAGTTGTGATGAAGTGTTAGGACAACCTCAGTGATATATGCAGCGTGTGAATTTTGTGAACTGAAATCTTTATCGTTAAAGTACTGTAGCCCATTCAGACATTGCAACTATGACGCAGACTTCTCTGAAATTAATGCTTTCTGACCAAATTGTTAAATTCTGTGAAGGGCAGTGCTGATAGTTTTTAAATGTCATTCCATAGTACACTATGAAGGAATCAGAGATACAGTGAAAACTGCTCAGTACGTTTAATTTTTTTCTTATTATTATATGATACGAGAACCAAGGGACACTCAATGGGTTAAATTCTCCAGGCTTCCAAGATACCTCAGTGCAACTCCTTTAAAGCAATGTGGAGTTGCACCAGTATAATCAAGAGGAGAATTTGGCCCATTGAAATTCCAGAGCAGTAAATTTAGATCCAATAGAAGGACATACTTATTTGCTTGACCTTTGGAAACCACCAAGCAGGAGGTGGTCATCTACTGTGGCTGGCATTTTAAAAGGATTGGATACGGTTACAACCACTAATAATGTGTAGTTCGGCAAGATAAGTGTAATGAATTCTTCACAATGGTCAGCTGGTCATGAGTAAATTCTCTCCTCCAGCCTGTTTCCCCCTACCTATAGCATTGCACAATTGTTTCAGTGCATTATGAAAGGATTTTGCCATCCTCTGAAGCATAAATTCCTCTCCACTGCACTGCCAGCAGTACAGTAGGAAAGATGGATCAGTAACAATTCCTATGGGGCTAGAAGCTTTGAGACACATCACCTATGCCTTTAAAAAAAACAAACCTCATTTTTCAAGAAAATGAATTATGGCCAGCTACAGCCAGGTGTAGTGTTGGCAGATGCTGTGCAAGTTTCTCTGTAACTGCTGGGTCCACTTGGTTTTAATCCTGACTGGTCGCATCAGTGCTTTTGCAGGGCTAGTGTCACCCTCTCTCCTGCAGAATCAGCCATGTAGCTAAGTCCACTGAGGCCTTGACTGTGGACAGCTCGAGTCATTTCACTTTTCACCTCAACCTGTTTTAAGCTAGAGATGAGTCTGAGCCAAGGCCCCACATCCAGAGACTGCTGAACTTCGGAGAAATTTGCAGCAGGATCCGACCCCTATGGGTGGCTCATGCTTCTTTCCCCGCCAGGAGCTGTAGATTGAAACACCATATATAGAAAAATAGATAGAGATAATATTCAAAGCCTGTTCTTGCAATTTTTCTCTTTGAACTTGGAGAGCTGACAGGATCATTCTCATAGAGGAGCCACAGCCTGGAAATGCCTGTTACGAATTCTTGGCAGGCAAAAACAAAACACATGTACCTTCCTCTGTGGTACTGTCCCTTGTCCTTGGAAGTGTCTCTCTCTGTTCTCTGAACCTCACCGTGCTGCCAGTAAATGTTCACTTCTCTCAGAAACAAGTGACATCCCTCAGTGATATTCTACGGGTTTTGTTGTCCCCTCCACCTCCAGTGGATGAGGCACCAAGAGCCCAGCAGAACAGAATTTGGGTAGCACGTAAACCATTTCCAGCCTATGGCCCTAGATAGATGTATTCTTATTTTTCTTTTCAGTGAAACACCATGCACATTGCTATATAAAATATGATTGTTAGCAGTAACAGTAGTATTTAGGTTGTAAGTCTACTTCTGATCATGATGCAGATTCCCAAGATTAAGACTGGTGCATCTTTACCTATGACTACAGAAATCACATTATCTATAACACAAGCATTAACACGTCATAATTTGCCAACTCTTCTCATACAGTGACCATAGGTATCTCCTAATTCTAAGTGCAGGGAGGAACTGTTAATTTCAGATGTCTCTGAGGCTTTCAGTGGTGCTCTGTAAAATGTTGAATTTTTAATGGTGAGCCATTTGGTGTGTCTTCTGTTGACTGGACTGTGGCCTGTTCCCTGCACAATTAGCTATAGCTCTCATTCAGAGCGAATTCATGCAAAGTGTTCCTCTTGCCTCTCCTGTTGTCATCAGTTTTAAGATGTGTTGTCTGTTTTGTTGCTGTTGTGTTAGATGGATCACAACTTCTTTCTTAAACTTTGATACTGCAGCAGCTGACTTTGTGTGTCTCTTATTTTCTCTGGTGGGGTCATAGAATGTGTTGGTTCTTTACCAGGGCTGTTTCTTGTCTTCAGTGTGCTTTTCTTCCCACGAAGGAGTGATTTTTAACAGATACAAGCATGCTAGCAGTGTCATATAAGCTACACAACTAAAGCATGCATTACCATGCACCAGTGACTTGGTTCAAATTGACTGCACAACTAGTGACCTCATACAGTGCAAGGTCGTGACACAAGCAGGCAGGAAATAGGTCAATGCCTCATCTACTGTAGGAACATCAAGTTTACCTGATGACAACAGCAGTTTGAGAGCTGATTGTTAAAACCCCTGCCTGTATTGTGGTCTTAAGGAGAGGAAAGGGGCCCGCTATCTGCTGATTCTGTGCAAGGGGGACTGTGACCAGAGTCCCTTGGGAGTCAACTGAGGTCACTCAATTAGGGTGAACTGCAAAGAATGGGGCAGACAATCCCCAAAGCTGGTGGATATTCCAATACTTAGATTTACCAAACCAGCCCAAAACAGCTTCTTTATTACCTCACTGATTGCCCAGAAGCCAACAACACAGTTCCCTTAAAGTAACCCAGCCTCAGGCCTCCACCCAGACACCCAAGTCAAATATGCTGAGGATTACTGAAAATCTTATTCATCATATAAAAAAGTTCTACCAATCCCAAAGGATCTGAAACATTACCTCCCAGGTTAATGAATATTCCAGATCTTACCGAAATACATGCTTACAGACAATTCTTATTAACTAAACTAAAATGTATTAAAAAAGAAAAGGGAGAGCGAGTATGGTTAAAAGATCAGTATACATACAGACATGAGTACAATCTTGAAATTCAGATTCATAGCAGAGATGGTGAGCTTTGTAGCTGGAAAAGGTTATAGTCCAATGTCTAATATCATATTCAGGGTGTTCCAGTTTAGGATTGGGATCTCAATCTTGTGACTCAAACTTCCCCTGATGAAGCATAAGTAGATCTGAGATAAAAAGGATTGGGACCCAAGGGTCATTTATAGTTTTCTAGCAGCCACTTGACCATACAGTCCTGGGTGAACAATAGGCTTTTGATGTAACCTTCTGTTTCCTAAACCTCACCGGTAATTAACTACATGAATTAACATAAGATAATTTATCCATTAAGCAGTTTGTGATAAACTTTAAAGAGACATATAGACAATGACATTATTGCACCCAAGATTCATCTAAATGTTAATATTCCCTTTTGATATCTGAATCAATAGCTACAGTGACAGACAGGAACTGTCTGTTTACATGGCCAGCATCTATAAGTAAACACATACAATTAGCATCAGCTCTAATTTTCTAACAATACAGGTTTGCATTTCAAAGTTCTAGCCTATTTAGCATCGAATGGCCCTAATTACTATTTGCATACTTTCTAACATGTGTTTAAAGGTTGGCTTTGGGTTAGTTAGCCTGCAAGCTGCTTAACCCTTTCTGGCCATGTGTTATCATTTGTATAAGATTCGTTGTAATTATATAACAGTGGTAGCAATAATGATTTTCATGGTTATATTTTAATTAGACAACATCATATTTAGGAAAGGTGCATATAAAATGGAGTAGTGCAGTGCAGTGGAAGGGAAAGTGTAGGGCATCCATCTCTTCTAAGACACTACACAAGGCTTCTGGGTGAAAAGTCTATATCTGCTCTCCAAGCATGGGCGGCGGGTGAACAAGCTGTTGGGGGAGGCTAGCTCCCGGCCCCTCCCCCTCTGCCCAAGGTCCCTCCCCGCCCCCACCCCGTCTGCCCTCCCTCCCCTGCCAGAGCCCAGAGTACCCCCTCCTGGCCCCCCATGAACCCTCAGTCCCAGCCCCGGAGTACCGAGTGCCCCCAGCCCCAGGGCGCTCGGCGGGCGGTGCGCACTGGGTGGGCGTCACAGTTCCAGCACTGCCAGTGCCGGGCAGGCAGCGTGCCGTAGCCCCAGCCCCCCCAGCCCCCTCAGCCCCAGGCCGTGTCAGCACTGGCACCAGCCTGCCTGCCCCAGCCTCTCTGCCCCGGAAGAGCGGGAAGGGAACTGGAACTAGGCAGGAAGTTCCTCGGGGCGGGGCCATGTCAGGCTGTTTGGGGAGGCACAGCCTCCCCCGGCCTATGATACCCACCGCCTATGTCTGCAAGGGCCTGATCCAAAGCAGATTGAGTTGATGGGAGTCTTTCCATTGACTTCAATGGGTTTTGGCTCAGGCCGTAAATGCTTCTTGGCATAGGCTGTAAGGTTATGGCACCAAAGCCTTTCAGCAGTGTACACATGTGCTGAATAGGTTTGTTCCAGCAGTGAGGGGATCAGGTCTGCTAAAAAGGATGAACCTCATTGAAAGCACTATAGTGCCTGATAAACAAAATAGATGTACGTTACAGGAGATGGGCTTTTTGGTAGCACATTAATATTAGTAACATGTTAATATTTTACAGCCATAAATATTTACATTCATATTTACAAACCGGGGTGTATTTAAATCCTTCCCATTGTTTTGTTGTTAATGAGGGAGGCCATCATGATGATAATGATTTTGTAAGTGCTGACAGCATGCTTGGTTCTGTACAAGACCGAGACCCAAATCCTGTGAACACTTAGGTACCTGTGTGACTTTACTCACAGGAGCAGTCCACTCAGGGCCAGTGGAAATACTCTCCTAGGTAAAGTTGTGCAGGTTCATTTGATTTTTCAGGATTTGGGCCATGGATATCAAGACAGTCCCTATCCTGAATAGTTTATTCTATCTAGAAATCTGTTTCAACCCTATTTCAATTAATAAAAATCTTATTTTATGCTCTGGGCATGATCCAAAGGCAATGGAAAGATCTCTGATTGAGTTCAGTGGACTTTGGATCAGGCCCTGATTGCTTTTAAGATTGTAGCACAGCTAAGTCATGTGCCTGCATTTTATCTAGTGTATATCAGAGGAAAAGATGTTTTACATATTTATATATATATATAACGTTCACAAAATATAGCAATAACTGAAGTAAATTAATTATACTTCCTTTCATTTGGAAGAGGTATAGAAAAGTACCTGGCCAATACAGTACCATTAATCTATTCTCTTTTCTCCTTTCTCTCTTTACTTCTCTCTCTACAATAGAAGTGGAACAAAAAGGTAATTAAATACCTTTCAAATTATATATATTACTTATTTATAGGCTAAGTTATTTAACAGTTTAACGTTTAGTTGAAATACCTTTGTCATTAATTCTCACTTTTTTTTTTTTTTTGTTAAAGTTTATTTAGTTTCTCTGCTGCTCAACTTCACAAGATAATATATATATATATTGCTGAAAAGATTTACTGGTCTAGTTTTCTTTCTCAATCTTCTACTCTAAAAGCATGATTTAAAAAAAAAAAAAGACCCTGTAGACACAGTGCCCCATACATTAGCTACTGTAAAACAGTGTCACAGCTTCATTGGCTCCACTGGAGTTCTATCAATTTATACTAGCTGAGGATGTGGCCCAAAATTTCGTGTATCATTTGAATTTGTGATTTTTCCCATGTTCTCTCTTTTTTCAGGGGGCTTAATCAACTTCTGCACTGTTGAAAATAATTGGTTGACTTCTAATCAAGAAGTGATAATTCAACTGCCCTGTATACCAGCCCCATGCTAATAGAAATGTCCAATGGGACACTTGTGCCTGCCCAGTTGTTATGTTTCAGGTCATCTTCATACCGCAATAACACACACAAGAACATGGACTCAATTGTAATATGTGATGAGCCCCCTCCAACTCACATTGACGTCAACGGCAAAACACCCATTGACCTCACTGAGAGTTTGGTCAACCCCCTTGGTATTGTGCCCAGAACTCACGTAGCTTTAAGTCATTCTTCCATGTCAATCTGAATCAGCACAAGGGTCCACCACTGGATCAGTTGCAGGATTAGGACCTCGGTGTGCACTTGAAATTTACTTTGTCTCCATCAATTTGTTTTTTATATTGTAATATCCCGTAGCAGTCCCTGTATGCCAACACACATACATTTGCAGTATATTCTTCCCTTAATACAGATGCATAACTCCAGTGAATGAGAGTTAAACAGGGCATCAAAGGGAGAATGTAAACTAGACTGCACTGTAGTTTGCTGTCACATGCTGCAATCATTTCACTGCTTGCCAGGTTGTGCTCTGGCCCACGCTGTGTGTACTGCATTGTAGCACATAGTTCTCCTTCAGCTTATCAGTTAAAGATAAGATTTAAGTGTTACTTTAATTCTTACATCGGCAGGGCACATGTTCTGTGCCTTCTCCTAACCTCTGTCCATGCAACGTATCACCCTAAAATCAAACCGAGCCAGTTGATCCCTGTCCCATTTCCATTCTGAAGTCTGAGCAGCAAAGCACAGCTAGCCAAACCGTTCCTGTATGCTCCTCTCATGTAACCGTAGAAGGTATATGTTTTAAGTTTGAATATTACTGTGTTTAACAGGACATTTTTAACTGATTAAAATCTAGACTTGGGTTCCTCTCCAGTGAACTTTATTCTTTTCCTTCCTTTCTTCCTTCCTTCCTTGCTTCCTGTCGTTTCTTTCTCCTCTCAGTATTCATCCATTGTTCATTTTTAATTGTGTGGACTGCATGTTCTGTGTGTTCTGTAGCAGCTTCAAAAATCGTATTGCTAGTTATGGCCCATATTAGGGTATTTTTGTCTTCCTATTTGCTTTCAGTGTTCCTTTGAGTTGATGAGGGATTTGCCTCTGTTTTGCTATGGTACCTTTAAAATATTTAATTCCACCGGGCTGTAAGGATGGGAATTTTTTTTGTTTTAATTTCCATTTCTAGGGCAATCTTCAGCAGACTGTTCAAACTAAATATGTAGAACAATTCCCCAGAAATTTACCCCTTCACCTAGCAGGTATAGATATAGTATAGAATATAATCTGAAAATACAAACCCATAAACCCCTTGGGAATACATATTCATTTCAGCGTTTAGAAAGGCGAATAGTCCAAGTAAGTACACCAGTAAAAATAGATTCCAAAAGCAGTAAGAGAATGAACTCATGTTGATTGAAAAGGCAGGAAAAATCAATATGGAGGAACACGTCCTGTTCTAGACCATTCACTGCCCGTGGTGAAGGTAATCTGCAAATAGACTACATGTGTTGTGGGCTGATCATACTCTGCTGCAGAGCTATAAACGATTAGAAGTTAATGCCAAACCATCAGAGCTCTTTTTAACTTTCTTTTTTTGTGTTTAACTCTTTTCCCCTCCAACAGTTTTTCTTTGTCCCGGCCTACTAAAAGGTGTATACCAGAGTGAACATTTATTTGAGTCAGACCATCAGTCTGGGGCTTGGTGCAAGGATCCTCTACAGGCTTCTGACAAGATTTACTACATGCCCTGGACCCCGTACAGAACTGACACCCTGACGGAGTATTCTTCCAAGGATGATTTCATAGCTGGGAGACCAACGACCACCTATAAGCTCCCTCACCGGGTAGATGGCACCGGATTTGTAGTGTACGATGGGGCTTTGTTCTTCAACAAGGAGCGAACCAGGAATATAGTCAAGTTTGACTTGAGGACAAGAATAAAAAGCGGGGAGGCTATCATAGCAAATGCCAATTACCATGACACCTCTCCTTACAGGTGGGGAGGCAAGTCCGACATAGACCTGGCGGTGGATGAGAACGGGCTATGGGTAATCTATGCAACAGAACAAAACAATGGCAAAATTGTCATTAGCCAGTTAAACCCTTACACCTTAAGGATCGAAGGGACGTGGGATACAGCCTATGACAAAAGGTCGGCTTCCAACGCTTTCATGATCTGTGGGATTTTATATGTGGTGAAGTCGGTGTATGAAGATGACGACAATGAAGCCACAGGAAATAAGATAGACTATATTTACAACACTGACCAAAGCAAGGATAGTCTGGTGGATGTTCCCTTTCCAAACTCGTACCAGTACATCGCTGCTGTGGATTATAACCCCAGGGACAACCTCCTTTATGTATGGAACAACTATCATGTGGTGAAATATTCTTTGGATTTTGGACCACTGGACAGCAGATCAGGTAAGGTTCTGTGCTAAGTTTTGCTTTTAGCTTCCATTATATATAACCTGAAGCTGGCTTGTTTTTTCTGTGAAGTTAAAGTACATTTCTCTTTGATTGCATGTGTGTGTGCATGACTTAAGGCCTAGTTCTCCTCACCCTTAATGCTTAGCTGCTTCAAAGAGACACTTTACTGTTTACAGAACATTTTCTTTATAGCTTACTTTGAAAATAAATGGAAATGGGAATAAATTGTCAGTGATAAGCCTGAGCCAATCTCCAAATGTCCAAGTTCCTGTTCAGATAATCAGAATCACCAGTGGAGATGCCTGTTTCATTGTATTTATTCTATCCATGAATCCCCCTTCCTTTTATGACCATGCCAGAACATTACTTTTGTAAAAAATAGCTCAGATGTTGCTCTCATTGTAAATACCATGGGGCAGATCCTCAGCGGGTTTAAATCAGTGTAGCTGCAATGAAGTCAATTAAATGTTGAAGAATGACATGAGCTTAGAATCTGAGCCCAGATATGTGCGTGCATATGTGCGCACGTACACACACGTTTTGTTTGTTGTCCTGTGTATTCGTGATTAATTTCAGAGTAGGAAACATGATCCACACTGGTTTTTCTTATTTCTCTGGGTCATTCATGTTGCTGTTCTGTTAAAAAATAGTTTGGGCTGGTCATATTGTTTAAATCTTAATAGAAGGAAATTATATTCCATCACTAAGTAAAGATGAAAGCTTATGCTCCAATACATCTTTTAGTCTATAAGGTGCCACAGGACTTTTTGTTGCTTTTTACAAATCCAGACTAACACAGCTACCCCTCTGATAAGTAAAGACTGGAATCCAAAAGAAATCCAACTTCCAGTGGATTTCCATCAGACATCATCACCATAATTATATTTGGCTGATTTTTTCATTAATTTGGATCAAATTCTTACTTGTTACATAAGTGTAAATCCAGAATCACTCCATTGTCAATGAATTTGGCTCTAATTCACTAAATCATGCAGAAGTCTCAATTATTTTCTTTTAGGTTTTAAAGTGTTTACTCCTATACAAACTATATGCAATAATGATTTAAATTCAGTTTATCTATGATATATTATATCTTTCCTGAATGCTGAGCAGGTAACAGGAAAAGCAGAAATCATATAATTTAGAAGGCGAATCATTTAGTTATTAATGTGTTATTTTTTTCTCCTAAAATGTTACCATTCTGTTAAATACGATGACAAAGAAAAGACTATGGGCATGTCTACACGAACACGTTAGTTGGCAGAAAGCTGGGGTATGAATCTATCTTGCACTAGACTGAGGCACACTCACTGTCTCTGTGGACCCTGATACCACACTGTAAAAGTTCCCTAAGCACTTTGGTCTGCTCCCGTGTCCAAGCTGGGTAGATCAAAGTGCACTACAGAACTTTTAGTGCACCACAGCAGGGTCCACGTGAACGCTCAGGACTTGTCTGTGCTGCCCCGCAGTTCAGACTACAGGCATCTGAATAGCAGTGAGCACCAAAATGCTGTGCTGTAACTCCCTGTGTGGATGCTGCAGGCGCAAACTAAAAGGTTCCCAGGTCACATTAATGTCGTCGTCTTCTAAGAGGACTAAATTAATGGAAAGTAGGAACCTAACTGTAGGACAGTGTAAGACATGCCCTTCGAGGACGGAAGGCCAACACGGAGTAGATTTACACCCCAGCTTGCTGTAAACTTAAGTGGTTCGTATAGACAAGTCCTGAAGAAGTAGTTCAAGGTCTTTAGGTTGCAGGAGAGGAGTAATACAATGTTCTGATCCCTCTGATCCATCCATTTCTCTGTATTCAGGCTGTGATTAGTGTGCATAACAATACTTTTAGATAAAGAGATTTTAAAGGAAATTGTGACTTTGCAAATCTGGGAATAAGCAGAAGTGAAAATACGTTCCAGCCCTACAGCAAAATGCAGGGAAATGAGGAGAAACATGAGACAAAAGACCCAGAGTTGGTACTGTGAGAAGGAAGAACAGGGAGAATTTAAGGGTATTGATCTATGAAAGATTTCAGATGGGGAGAAAAAATGAAAAGTATTGCTTCACTCCACAAGTTAATGATGAGCACATACTTTGTGAGTGGTGGAGTGAAACGGAACAATATGTGAGTTATTGGTCATCCGAAAGGAGCAAAAATCAATTGCATTCTTTTCTTATTCTAGTTTATTTTATCCTTTTTGAGAAATCTTTTCCATATACTTCAACGGAGTCTCTGCTGTCCCCTTTTCAGATGGTGGCTGTGGACAGTAATTGAATCTGTTACAAAAAAATTAATCTCGCCTTCAGTGAAAAATGAGGTGGTTGCAGGTTTGTGAACAAGAGAAATATTTTTTTTTGTTCTTTCCTTTCTGATCTCAGAAGTTCAGAGTGAGAGCTGAGCAATCTTTGGGGCTATTTGGATGCTGTGCTTAGTGTTGCTTCATTATAGAGGTAAGGGCTATTTGTGACATTTTGATCTGGATTTGAAGTTCCCCTCATTTTAGAAGAGTTTCGGTAAAAATTAAATATTGGGTGAAAATTAAAATTGCAGGTAGAAAACATTTCACTGGGGGGAAATATTTGTTGTGGAAAATGGCAACAATTGTCTGAGATTCACTTCAGGTAATTTTGCAGTTGCAACAGGGGATTGACTGTCACCAGCTTTAGGCCTTCCCCTTCCTCCCCCCCCCCCCCCCCCCCCCCCCCCCCCCCCCCCCCCCCCCCCCCCCCCCCCNACCTCCTGTTTGCAGTTGTTCCAAAGCATGGAATTTAACCCTGAATTTCCTCTGTGAAACATAAAACTAAGCAATGATACATAGCCATTGATCTCCCTCACCAGGGCGTAGGGGTGGCCAGATTTCTTGCCTTTCTCAACCTGTATTTTTTTTTTCCACGCTGTGGAAAATCTCTGTCACTTCCTGTTTGACAGAAACCATCTCAGAATACATCATCCTGTGATGTCACAGGTCCCCAGGGTTGCTTGGGACTTGCGAGGTCATTGATCCTAAAAAATGATGCGTTCTCAAATAGAGAGCCAGATGGGCCAAGGACCCTTCACAAAGGCAAATAAGTGAACTTGGCTGCAAAATTCCCCACACAGCCTCATTGCTGGGGTCATTATTTTACTTCCAAATCCAACACACTCTCTCATTTCTGAGTGAGTGGGTGAGTCGACATTTACTAGACTTGTACACTTGGATGTGTTTGTGGATAAGGGAGAGAGAATCTTCATTCTGTAGAGCATGTCTGTGGTTCTTTCCTTCTCGTGAGTTAAGGCCCAATATACTGCACTTTGAAGTCAATGGGAGTTTTTTACGTTGACATCAGTGGGTATTGGATCAGGCCCTAAAATGTCACCTTTAACAAGGGACAGCACAACAGCTGAGGAAGCGGACAGCAATAACAGCTGTAGCAGTCTGGTAAGCAGTGAAGGAATCTGATCTCTCTCTAAGAAAAAATCATGGATAGCTTAATATTGAGTCTTTGCTTTCCTTGAGATAATCATTCTTTTTACCTTCTCTCAAAACAATCTAGAGGAATAAGTCTTTTAATTGCATCAGTTTGTTTCCCCCCCCAATTAATACTTTTTTGTGGGGTTTAATTGAAAGGTGCATCTCGAAATGTAGCTTGTATACACATTGGAGAGCACTGCTATAAAAATGTTTTCGACATGTGATTGCTGAAATGAAACAATAGGCCTTTGCTCCTTGCAGGGGATCAGTGGCAACGCATCATAGGAATTCAGCAGCTTGGCCTCTATAGTGATTTAAAGAAGTAGACAAGGGGGCACGTTGAAATCTTAGATCTGTAGCAAAGTCAAGTGAAATTCAATTGAGCTGGAGACAGCCAGTTCAGTGCTTTTTACAGAGTGAAACCAAATATTGATTTTTTTCTCAAAAACTGCTAATTAAATGCTGCATTTTAAGGAGTTTCCTCCCTTTGTTATTTTATTGGGAGCTGGATTCAGTTACTGTAAAGGAATCTTTTGAAGAAAGGTCTGCTTAGGGTCCACAAAACCTATAAAGCTGATTGTTAACCCATATCTCCAGGAAGTGATACTGGATAGAAGGAAATGGTCTATCCCTCCTGTTCTTCAGTCTCTACAGGGGCCATTTGCTTCATGATGCCTGTCGGAGGATTGGTCCCTTCTTATATCGATCTTCTGCTAGTCTGTTTCCTTGCCTGTTGGGTGGAAGTAACATTGAAAACGACTCTTCGCTTCCATCAGTATTCTCCATAACAAATGCTCCAAGAACTTCAACTAAAATAATAGTGTTCATGTTCTGGTGTACCACTTGCAACATTATGCTCCAGAATTGAGCTGAGGACAAAATGTTGTGAGTGGCACACATGAAGTGAAGACCCTTTTCTGTACCTTTTATGATCCTAACATTAACCCGAGCTATTCATTCTGATCACCCCCATCTGGTGACCCAGCTGGCATAAATAATCTGAAAAACCCCACCCTTGTCTCCTACTGTACTACTGGAGTAAAACAAGGATGGTGTTTGGACAGTTACACCCACTGATGGGGTGCTGCTTATACTCCACAGCAGCAGTGCTGCCCCTGCATCCTCACTGGGGAGCAGTCCTTGAGAGCTCTACTCGTTATGTGAGGTGCTTCGCTCTGCTCTGTACCCCTGTAAGAGACAGATACAGTCTGGCCTGCTGACATTTGAGGCTGTAGGTGTAAGTAAATGCTAATCAGCGTGACTGAGACCTGCAGAATTGATCCCTGAAGCCCCAGCCCGTCCCATAATAAATGCTGGGATTAAAAATAATTAACGTTGCTTGTTAGGATTCAAGGCCATGCATCAAATTCCACTCTGTTACCGCAGTGGGAATCCAGAATAATCTCACTGGTTTCAGCAGAGTTATTCTGGATTTACACCAGTGTCACTGGGAGCAGAATGATTCTACCAGCGCAATCTGTCCAAAAACACGTGTTCACCCTCTAGAGAAGAATTTTCGGTTGTATTTTAGGTGTAATTCATGCTGGGACATACATATGCAGGGTTCAGGGTCTAGTCTAATGCAGTCCTTTTTGACACCGATGGACTTCTGCCACTGGTGAAAGGTGTGTGTGTGAGGGGGCGGGGTGTGTGTGTGTGTGTGACATAGTTTCTCCTGACCTGTACACTCTTGCAGTAAGGAGTGTAGGGCTCTCAGGTGTTGTATTATTGCAGGGAGTTAGTTACATGTGACACGGTGCGGGACAATTTTGAACAGCTACAGTCAAACCAATGAATTCTCGAATCCATTTCTCAAGACATGTCCAGTTTCTGTTTTCTGAGCAGGTGAAACAGTATAACATATATTCTGCTTACCTCTTCTTTGGGAGAGCTGAAAACTAGTTGGTTTAAGCTATGCCATCACTGCAGTTAACTGGAGATATCTACACTTCAGTTAGCCTAGCTTGAGTCAGAGCAGCCACACTGCAAAATAACTCTTTGAGCTGCACTGAGTGATTGGAGCAGTTGCTGATTTGTGCTAACTCAAGCTGTCGCTAGGGGCCAGCAGGCTTGAATTTAAAGTGCCATCACACTCGAGCTAAAGATTCTTGCCTGTGCGTGGGTGTTAGGTTAGGGGCAGCACTTGAGTTAACTCTGCAATGAAGACAAGCCCTTGAGCTCACCCTGGATACAATGGTGGTGACATTTGTTGGCAGGGGAAACATTTTGAGGAAGTGTCAGTTGTTGTGGGTGCACCCTTAGTTGTGAGAGCTTTAGCTCTCTGGGTGTTAAAATGCTTTGCTTTCTCAAGCTCTTACTGGGTCAGGGGTTCTCAAACTGGGGGTCAGGACCTCTCAGGGGGTCGCGAGGTTATTACATGAGGGGATCGCGAGCTGTCACCCTCCACCCCAAACCCCGCTTTGCCTCCAGCATTTATAATGGTGTTAAATATATAAAAAAGTGTTTTTAAGGTATAGGGGGGGGGGTCGCACTCAGAGGCTTGCTGTGTGAAAGGGGTCACCAGGACAAAAGTCTGAGAACCCCTGTACTGGGCTCATCTGCTGCTCCTAGCGCTTCAAGAAACAGAGGTGGATGGAAATGCCCACAGTTGGTTGGAGATTGCCTCCTTTACTCATGGCAGTGGCTCATGCCTTTGTCAGTCAACAGCCAAGCTTCTGTGAGGTGTTCTAGCCAGGCTAACTCTGAAGGTCCTTGAGCAGCGTGAGCTATTATTGAACGGGGCTGCCTGGCCTTTTAGGTAGGATAGAGGCCACCAAGAGCATGTTACAACTATGCTGCCTAATCCACACTGGTTGCAGATCCTTTCTCTGGTGTTGATTACTATCTACAAACTCTAAATGGTCTAGGTCCGAGTTACCTTAGGCCAGGTCTTCACTGGGGGGGGATCGACCTAAGATACGCAACTTCAGCTACAAGAATAGCGTAGCTGAAGTCGACGTATCTTAGTTTGACTTAGAATCACTTACTTTGCGTCCTCACAGCGTGGGATCGATGGCCTCGGCTCCCCCGTCGACTTTGCTTCCGCCTCTCGCCAAACTGGAGTTCAGCAGTCGACGGGAGAACGATCGGGGATCGATTTATCACGTCTACACTACACGCGATAAATCGATCCCCGATAGATCGATCGCTACCCGCCGATCCGGCGGGTAGTGTAGACATACCCTTAGAGACCACTCATAAGCCCTGATGTGACACCTGAAACCTGCCCTCCTTAGGGTGAAACCTAGATTGAAACCAAGATTGGCTGGGATGTAGAATTATCTCCTGCTGAAAATCTCTCAGAGTCTAAGCACATCTATTTTTAGAACATGATGCAAGATTCACATTTTCATTCAGCCTTTTTTTAGTAACTGTGAGTGTTGGAATTTCCTTGGCAGTCAGTTTCCTAGCTGGAAACCCTCCACTCTGATTCTGGTCTGTTCAGGACAGCTGATTAGCTTGCTTTAGTGGGCTTAGAAATATATGCTTCCTGTTTTGGAGGAAATGTTATATTGTCTTGATCTAAGTTATGTCCAGGAGCCCATCCATTACAGTGCTGTGTACATGACAAACGTGAAATTAATAAATAGTTATGCCCATCTGGTAACATGTAGCATTCATATAATGCCTACATGTGTGTTGGAGACTTCTGTATATTGTATATTAGCACTGTGTTTTACCAGGCATGCAGTGAAATGTGGTACTAAACTATTGTACCTACCTTTGACATTTAAAAAAATGCACAGAATGCATGTTAAACTTTTATCCCCCCAGGTTTGTGTTTAATATTGCAGTATGCTCTCTTGACATGTGATGGCAACCATTTAATTCAGTAAATTCTCCTGCTTCTTCTCTGTCTTCTTTTTTTTAGCAGTTTTACAATGCAGATAAGGTGAACCCTCTGTCCTTAAAATATGCTAATTAAGTGCATTTGCGTCTCAGTTAAAAGATGTGGCAGTGTAGTGATGAATAAGAACTTTAAACACATATGACACCTCGTTAAAATGTAATTTTCACATCATAACTCTGAGCCCTTTACTTTGACAGCTGAGTAATGTGAATGGTGGGCAGAGAATCTTGAACATTTTCAAAGCAGTCACGTGCTAATAGGTAGCTGAAAGCAGCTTCCTGCATTGTTCAGCTTGAAACATCCTTGCCAGGGAAATACATCAAGAGAGCTGTAGAATTTTAAATCACACTTGTGTACAGGATATGAATTGCTACAGTTTCAAGATCCCAGGGTGATAAGACACATTTCCTGTCTCTGAAATTTAATCCAGGCTGAATTTTCCAAATCCATACTGAACCTTGGTGTTGTACATCTCCTTATGCTGGATGAGGGCAATATTTCAGGGGGCTGGTAGTTGTTAATTGCAGATGATTCTGTATTTTTATTTTCCAGTTGCTTTCCTCTGAGCATCCCTAGCTCTCCTCTCCAGCTCTTCTTCACCGCTTGCAGCGGTTATAGGAAGCCCAGCCATTGCTTACAGTAGCAGTCACATGGGTGTTTATGATTAACTAAATTGTTGGCTTATAGTCTTTAATATCTCCCTTTATGTGACGGTGTCCCAGTAATTGAAGAAGGTTACCCTTTAAATAAATCGTGTTCCTTTCTGCTGTGTAGCCAGAAGGGTATGTCAGTCCTGGCAAGGTCAAGAATTCAGTTCAACTGACTCACTTTGTGAGTCTGGCTAGCTCAGTTGGTAGAGCATCAGACTTTTAATCTGAGGGTCCAGGGTTCAAGTACCTGCTCAGGTAATAAGCTATTCACTAAGTTCTTAAAAAAATGTATATCTTCTGAGTCCTCTTTGACATTACTTTGTGGGGGAGGGATCCCCAGGGTTGTGAGTTCAATCCTTGAGGGGGCCATTTAGGGAACTGGGGTAAAAATCTGTCTGGGGATTGGTCCTCCTTTGAGCAGGGGGTTAGACTAGATGACCTCCTGAGGTCCCTTCCAACCCTGATATTCTATGATTCTATTACTGTGGTTGGAATGACACTGGCACCTTAGTGTTAATTTGTTGTTCTAGCTACTTATTTAAAAGCATCAAGCTAATGAGATAATGCCCAAAGACCAGTTAATACATTTGTTGGACGTTATGGCGTATCTGTCTTTTTTTCTTTTTCTATTACTCATTAAAAACGGTGCTTGTTAAAAATGATAACGTAGTACTATTGGCAGCTCTTATAATGGTCACCCTGCCATTCAGCAACCGAAGCTGGAGTGGGAACTTTCTTCTCTTCTGCCTTCTCATGAGAACTCTCAAATTCCTGCAGTGCGAGATCCCCAATATCCAAATGCTCCTTTTGTGGAGCTGCTCAAGCATTTTACTAGAGCTTGGCTCGCACAAAGTGAGCGTCTTCTCGGCCTGTCCAGTAAAAACAGATGTGTGGCTTCTTGCTCCTCCAAAATAAAATCATCCTTCTATAAATGGGGCTATGGAATGGGAAATAGCTTTGCCGAGGGGAGATAGAGGGTTCGTAGTATTCCCTCAATCACTACTCTTCTCACTGCACCTATTCACATCGTCCTCAAGAAAATGTCACAGTAGCCCAGCCAGTTGGAGAGCTGGACATATATTTTGCTGCTTCGAAGATCCAGCTGTATCTCTCTGGGGTTTAAATACCACCATTATAAAGAAATGTAAATTCACTATCTAAAAATGACAACAAATAGATAAATGTGTTTTCCTTTCACCAGTTACTTATGATCATTTGTGTATATCCACATGCTAAACCTCCCCAGTATAGTATGTTTTAGTGAGGGCTGAGGTTTGATGATCTTTATTTTACCCCAGAATAACTTTTTCATATCAGCTCCAAACAGGGTGGATTTGATTTAAATCATGACTTAAATCACTAGTCAGGAAGACTCAATTTAATCATGGATTTCTACATAAAAGTGCATTATTTTGGTTGTTATAACCTTAATACATATTCTTCACAACTCAGAGATAGATGTAGGTTTCATTTTTAGAAGTTATACACTATACATTTTTAAAGTGATTTATTTTGAAAACTTTTCACATTAGTTTTACCGCTATATCAGAAAATAAATGATTGTTTGGTTATTTCATTTACAAAGGTAATTGAAGCAGATATTTATGAAGTCATTGGGAGGTGAACTATCTCCACTTCAACAGGTTAATCATTAATATTTGGAGGATTTTCTTGCCATGCTGTATTAGGAGGAGAACATCACCAGACAGACATTTAAATTGTTTTATTTAACTAAAACCACAACATTATGTATTCTGGATTTTTTTTCTTCAACAGCAAACATACAGTATTTTAACAAAACTAGCATATGAATTTTTGAATTTAGTTGAACATTCAAGTTTTTTAAAATCGGGTTTGTTTTTGGTGTGACTTTCTTTAAAACATCATCAGCAAACATATATTTCTTGAATGATTCACCCTTAACTCTGAAGTATATTATAGTTGGCATTATGGAGGAATGATTGCTGGATGTCCATGTCATAGCCATCTCCTCTTCTTCAACAGTTAAGGCAGTGGTTCCCAAACTTGTTCCGCCGCTTGTGCAGGGAAAGCCCCTGGCAGGCCGGGCCAGTTTGTGTACCTGCCGCGTTCGCAGGTTCGGCCGATTGCGGCTCCCAGTGGCCGCGGTTCGATACTCCGGGCCAATGGGAGCTGCTGGAAGCAGCACGGGCCGAGCCGCCACTTCCAGGAGCTCCCATTGGCCCAGAGCAGAGAGCCGCAGCCACTGGGAGCCGCGATCGGCCGAACCTGCAGACGCGGCAGGTACCCAAACCGGCCCGGCCCGCCAGGGGCTTTCCCTACACAAGTGGCGGAACAAGTTTGGGAACCACTGCGTTAAGGTTTGACCCTGGTAGCGAGTATTGAGAATATTTGCAAGAAAATGAGCTGGATATAATGCTTGTCCCATTCGGGTTTTTTTAATGCTTGTAATTTAACTCTGTCATTGCATATTTCTCTTTTTAAGATCTCATTCAGTTCCTTCCAAATTTCAACAGCGTCAGCAATAAAACAGCTATTTCCCTGCATTTTGTTCAAGGCTACAGAAATAGGCCTCAGGGTACTCAGCATGTGTTCAACATTTCTCTTAAGCCCAATGTTGAGAACTTGGGCTGTGACAGTGCCATCTATTTTTTCACAATTTTTTTCACAAACTGTCATCAGATTAGGCCAGTTCTTGATATAGTGCTCAAAACAGTCCGCTACTGAGTTCCATCGCATGTCTTGTTGGAGAGTTAGCTTGGTTCCTCCCACTTTTTTCAGAGCAGCTGCTGCAAAGTGGTTGTTATGGAAATATTTTGCAATTTCAGCAACATTGGCCTTTATTTCTGGAACACTTTCTCATCCTTAGTGCTCAAAGCACTAAAGTCTCTAAGTGTTATTATCCAGGATGGCTTGATTTAAATCACAGATTTTAGTCATGATTTAAACCAGCAAGCAGGAAACCTTGATTTAAATAATCACTTTTAATCTTATTTTTTATGTATATGTTTTAGGTTTTTTTCCTAAAGAGGAGTTGATTCTCATTGGCTAGTAATCATTCAAATGTTGACTTGCAACTAAATACAGCCTTTACTTTAAATCTGGGGCTTCTGTTTTGCTAACCAGTAGGATATATACACATTTATTTAAGCAGTTATATAGTTTAACATACTTTTTTCTTTATCTTTGTTTTAACATTTTTGATTGTTAGAAAATGGTGAATGATGCATTTCTTCTTTACTAGACAACAATTAATTGTTTACTTATGATTTGTGTGAAGCTGCATTTGGATTAAAATTGGAAATAAATTAAAATGCACAAAAACAGCTTTTAAAAAAGTATTCTTTATTATTGTTATTATTACTTAAAGAAAACTTGCTTAAACGTGCTGGGATATATAAGGAAAAAAGTAAATGTATCAAAACATGTTTTGCATTTAAAACTAACTGATTTCTTAAACAAAGGAAGTATTAGCTGTAGTTTGTGAATTGAACTGATTGTTTCTGGTCACCATGTCCTTCCAGATTTTAGAAATATTAGATCTCATCTGCCCGCATTTAATTCTTTTCATAGATTGGAAGAAGAAAACAAGCTTTACTGCTTTTTCCCTCAGCGTCTCAGCTTTGAATGAACTAGTCATTGAACTCAATTAGTTGAATAAATTGAAATGAAGAAAATATTCTCTGCTCCTGAAAAAGAGCCTACTGCTGTCTTAAGGCGATTTAGCACTTCAGCAGACTCCTGTTCCAGGTGCTTAGACAGTTCAGTGGTCTGACTTTCTTTAAAACTTCAACAGCAAACATGTGCTGCTTGTTTTTTATTATTGTTTAGTTTAAATTGCTTTGATAAATCATAGTGAGTTTAGGCTGTAACATAGAGTTTCAACATTCCAAATTCACTTTTGAATGGGTTTATTTTAAGGAGAAAAATATATTTCATTTAAATAAAAAAATCCCTAATTTAAAAAATATTGATTTTTATCCACCCTGATATTATCCCACTTTTACAACCTTCCTAAGGATAGAGATTTAACATACTTTTTGGCAGAGGCACTGTGTTATAGTGGATAAATCCACCATCGCCTTGGAGATCAGGGGTCTGTTACCAGTTCTGTTACAACCTGCCTGTGTGACCTTTGGGAAGTCACTTAACTCTGTTACTCACTTGCTGATCTAGAAGATGGACCTTCCTTGGCCCATCCCCTCTTGGACTGAGGAGGCATTTTGGGGGAAATTCAGGAAGTAAAGTAATCACGCGCAGGAGCGCCGCCAGCTTTTTCGGCACCCTAGGCGGCGGAAGGTCCCGCCCCCGAAATGCCGCCCCCGACAGCGGCGGCGGAAGGTCCCGCCCCCAAAATTCCACGGACTGCCGGGGCGCTGGCGCCCCCCAAATAGCAGTGCCCTAGGCGACCGCCTAGGTCGCCTAATGGGTTGCACCGGCCCTGATAACGCGATTGAGGTCAATGGGACTCTGATTTCACCCTTCATCCCTGAGTTTCCATTCATGCTCTGGCTGGTTCAGAGGAAAACCCATTTTTGACCTATGCACCACACTGTAACACTGTATTTAATCACACACACACACAATTTAAAAAGAACATAAACAAAGGCCAGCTCCAGTGCCTAAAGAGACAAGAAAGAAAGAGATAACTATATCTTTTAATGTGCACTTTATTTTTGAAATAACAATGGTGATAGGTGTCTTATATGAACCTAGGCAGAGAAATAGACAAACAGCAAAAATATATTTTTCATGTGTTTTCCTCCATTGGCTTCAAGGAGAAAGAATCCTAACTAATTGTTAAATCGAGTAAATTTCTTAAAAAATTTTCTCTTCCTGCCCTTGAAAACTGGCTCTGGTATGAGACAGTAACAAAAGCTGCCTATATTTCAAGTGATTTTTGTTGGCCAGATCTAGAAATATTAGACATTTTACAAATGGTGTCATAAAGAAGCCAATATTTCCGCCTCCAAAAGTACTTACTCCATTCAGTCTGAATTTTCAGAAGATATTCTGGTTTTCAATGACACTTAACCCTAAAAAATAGAAATACATGTATTTATCTACTCACTTTTTTATTGTTGCCAAGGTGCTTAAAATCTTCTTTATAATTGGACTGTAGCCACAACTTTAGCTATGGAGAGGAGACCCACTATATATAATAAAACAGTACCACACACTTGAAGGCCCAGAACTATGAAATCTAAGGCCTCTAGGTCCAAAAAACACAGATCTCTATCCCTGGGCCTAAAGGGTGATGTCTGTTTGTTGGAGAAATAAACTTTTGTGTTTTCCCCTCCAAGCTTCAAGCAACCAAGAGATGGCAGTTTAGTTATGCACAGATAGTCCAAGATTCAGCAATGCAATTAAGCGCTTGGTTAAGTGCCTTGGTGAATCAGGGTGGTGATGGGCAAACCTGCGTCCTCTGAAGTCATAGTAGAAAACTCCTATTACCATCAATGGAAGCAGATTTGTGTCCCCAAACTGTCCACTACAAAATTTGCAAATAGCCTGGCTAATTTAGAACTATTTTTCTCCAAATGTAGCTGACACACCAGCTGTCAAGGAGGTGCAGTTTTCACAAGAGCCTAAAACAGTTAGGGGCCCAAATACCCATTGTAAATCAATGGGGTTTAGGCCACTAACTCCCTTAGACACCTATAGAAGTGCCAACCATACTTATATGGGAAGTGTTTTAAAGTGGTACTACTAAGATTGTTTTGAACTAGAAAGAGAAAAAGAAACTTTAGACCTTTTTGCTGCTCTGGCATTTAAAAGGGGATTGAAAGTGGGACTAAATTTACAGCCAGTGTCTGGCACCTTCACAGTGCCAGGGAAGTGGAAAAGGCCCTCAGTGTAACAGCTAATATGGTTCTCTGTGTTCGTACAGTGCCTAGCACAATGGAGCCCCATTCTGGTTGTGGCCTCTAGATGTCACCACTTCCATTGTTAAATAAAAGCAATAATGGAAGAGGTGGGAAATAAAGTGCATCAGAAGTGACACGAAATGTGTTAAGTTAGAGGAAAAATGTGCACTCTTTCATTGCAGAACAAAGCTGTGTATGTGCATTTTTAGTGCACCTTTCCACCAGGAAATACATCTGTTTGCTACGGCTTTGGACCCCTCGTACAATGAGTTCCTTGACGTCCTGCAGTGGTCACTTCCAAACTTCTTTTTATATCCACTGTGTTTTTATCTCCTCAGTCCACCTTGCTGTACCTAACTTGATCATAGGAGTCTAAATAAAAAAACCCACATCTGTGATGACTCAAACCTTCTGTCACCTAACACAGAGTCTGTTCGAATGGGTTTACGTCTTTTGCATTGGAACGATGTTCTCATCAACAACAAAATTGGAACTAGAATGTGAAGGGTTAAATGTCACCCCAATTCATGCAAATAGACGTGCCAGTCAGCGAACAACAATATGTAAATTTTGCAGAGTGAAAGTTTCATCTAAGTAAGAAAGAAATGTAGGTTAGGGAATCTGTTCAGTAATATTCAGCATACAGTAAATGTCCTAAAAATGGAGGGTGTTTTTTTCTATCCGTATAGAGATATCTCTATAATTACTAGTTAATTATATGCCCTTTCTTTGTACTCTGAAATTTCCCTTTCAAAGTAGCAAGCTTCTGATATTCTTTTTCAAAACACAACAAAAAATGTAGATTAACCAAAGGCTCCTGCAGAAGGTAACCTTCAAACCAGTGTGTGGCTCAAAGAAGCCAAATCAAGCATCATGTTTGTGCTCCCCCCACCCCTCTTCTTTCCCTGAATGTTTTCAAAATCTACTACAACTATGATGCCTTGAACTAACAGTCACATTGTCTTTTGTTAGTGAAGGAAAGCTCTGTCTTTGAAAAGCCGTATTTAAATAGATTTAACCCCCCCCCCAAACTCCTATATTAAGGAGATGCTAAGGATGTAGTGTTAAGCACTTTGAAGCCAGGGAATGCCAAATTTAAGGTTATACACTCACCCTTAGCCCCATTATAATACTGTCTTTCTTCGTATGATCGTATGCCTCTTTTCCATATATACTGTGTTTCAACAGCCTTAGATACACAGGGAGAAAATACCAGGTATTAAAGGACTCTTTAATCTAGCAGAGGAAGGCAGAACAAGAACCAACAGCTGGAAGTTAGAGCCAAGCAAATTCAGATTAGAAATATGGCATATATTTTTAACAGGGAGGGTGACTAACCACTGGAACAAACTGCCCAGGGGAGTGGTGGATTCTCCATCTCTTGGTGTCTTCAGATCAAGACTTGATGTTTTTCTGGACATCGCGCCTCAGTAAAACACAAGTTAATAGGCTGAATATGGGAGGAACTGTATGAAATGTATGGCCTGTGCTATGCAGGACGCCAGATTAGATGTTCTAATGGTCCCTTCTGGCCTGAAAATCTAGGTGCGAGCTGTGGGTGCTGTTTAGTACTCTGTTCTACTCTCTGTGCCAGGCCAGAAAATGAGCCATGTGTAGCTCAAAAGCTTGTTTCTTTCACTAACAGACGATGGTCCAAGAAAGGAGATTGCCTCACCCGCCTTGTCTGTCTAGAGGCAATTAGTCATTTATATGAAGAGAACACATTAAACCTTTCTCACTCAACATAATTTAATTGAGTGCGCAACACAGAGTAGAAGTGAAGATGTGCTTGCATTTACAGGCTACCTAAAGGCCTGATCCAATTCAGACTGAAGTCAGGGAGAGTCTTTTTTTCATCGACTTCAGTGGGAGGTTAAGTTTGCAACCAAGGAGCGGGTTCAGGACGTAGAGTTGGCAGGTTCAGAGCCTCAGACATGCCAAGGAGGGAGCAGCAGTGGCAGGAGCGTGTGGTGGTAGGGTGGAACTGACTCATTGGTGGGAGAATGAACGTGTGCCTCAGTAAATTAAATAAATATTCATCTTCCAGGGTGTGGCTAAAGGGAAGAAGGGAGGGAATGAGGTCCAGTTATTTTTTCCTTCAGGCTACAAGGCTGAGTGTGTCTCGAGGACGCATTTCAATCCCTGAAATCCTTTTCCAGGCTTTGAGTCGTAAACAAAGTGCCAGAACCTTCCCAGCACCTGCCTCTCCGCCCTCACTTGGTTCATGGGGACTTGTGCTCTGCCAGCTTTGGGTTCTGGTATCTGACTCGAGTAGCGCTGTCACTCTCACTTTTCAGAGTCCATCACTTTCACCTTGGGGTTCTGATCCAGTTGCTCCAAGAACATCCTTCAGATGGACAGTCAAAGTTAGGTAAAGAGTCAGTGAGGTCAGTTACATGTAACTAACTCTCACTCTTGTAACAAGCAAATATTTGGCAGTTGTTCATATTTTTCAGTGAGGAAAGGGAAAGTGTAAGAGGAGAAGCCAAATATGTCCCTTTTTCTATAGCCATTAGTCACTGTTCATACTGAGTTTAGGCACACTCCACCAGCTAGACACATTGCATTATCTTTCCCCCGCAAACCACACTCCCGCTTTTTCCTCCACAGCACCACTTACCTCTTCCAGCTTTTCCCTTATGAAATCGCACAGCTCTGTGTTCTGACAAAGATATGAGCTAGAGAGCCGTTCATGCATGCCTTGAATAGCTGGACTGGACTCACACAATTAGATGGGCAATTGAATTGTAGTCAGCTATACAGTGTTTCAAAACAGCTCATCATCAACTAGTGTTTGGGAAAGACACCGGGAATAGACTTATAACTTCCTAGGGAGTGAAAAGCTCATAGCGGCTTTGCTCTTCTCCTAGCATATCTACAATCTTTGCCCTTTTTAATTTCTCTCATTGTACCTTACGGAATCTATTATTTTAGGTGAAGAACAGATTCTCGCATCCCAGGCTTGATTAGGGGAGACACTGATTATTGCTTTACAGGTTCATTGTTCGGGTTTTTTTTTGCTAAACCTACTGCAGCTGCTCAGTAAGGAGCAAATGATCACATCATTCCTTGGTCTATTCCCTGTGTCTTTCCAAAACATAAGCAATTAAAAGCTATTGTTTAGTCCTGTATAGCTGCCTAAAGCCCAATTGCTCCACTGCCTGTGTTAATTTATTCCACCCAGTAGCGGCGCCAGCTTTGCCGGCGCCCTAGGCGGCGGAAGGTCCCGCCCCCGAAATCCCGCCCCCAACAGCGGCGGCGGAAGGTCCCGCCCCCAAATTTCTATGGGCGGAGGGGGCGCAGGCGCCCCCAAAATAGCAGCACCCTAGGCAACCGCCTAGGTCGCCTAATGGGAGCGCCGGCCCTGATTCCACCTATTCAAGGCAACTACTATGCCAGCACCAATGGGCATGAAGGCAGGTGACTTGCCCATCTTGTGTCAAGGCCTCTGCCTAGCTTCTGTAGTTTTCAGCTCTGCTGCTTCTTTCCTTTTTTCTTCCCTTTTGAATCACAAACAGCTGATAGCTTTGTGAGGATACAGAGAAAAAGCAACTCCCTAAAATGAAATACCCAGTTTGCTTATACTGTGCAAGTCTGTTTAAATTGAATCCCATGTTATAGTGAAATTGTCCTTAAGTCTCATTTCTGCTCAGTGTATTTTAATCAAGCAAAAATCCTGTTATATTGAAGAAATCCTGTTATTATGAGCAAACACTGGGTTGTTTTAATGGACACAACCCTTTTAAGTAAGGCTTTGTCATCTGCGTTGCCCCTTAATCACAAATACACAAGTCATTTCAACATAAAAAAGCAGGACATATATTGCAGGTGACTTGAATTCGTATGGATATTTGCTACCCACTCCAGCATGTAGCATCATGTTTTGCTTTTCTGATGTCTTAGATCATCCTCCGATTAAATTAAATTTGCTTCGTAGCAAACTGAAATTCACCATGGACTCAGTCCTGAAGTGCTCAGGCAAAACTTCCACTGGCTTCAGAAAGTTTGCCTGAAGTGCTGAATAGAAATTGTGCAAGGACGTCAGGCTTCGGTCCTGTAAGAGTGTTTCACTTTATTACTTTGCGTACATGCCCAGCTAACAGACCAACCATCCAATGTGCATGGACACACTAGACCAATGTTTTACCAGTGTTATTTCACATCACAAGTTCTTTGTTTTCACATAGCTGCTGTGCCAAATAGATTAGGAAGGTGTATTTTAGGTTGCCATGTGGACAGGAAGGGCAGTCTTTCCCTTTCAAACAGCTTATGGGGTCTTTGACTGGCATTTCAAGATCCTTTGCTAGGTGGTCCCACCTCTCTCGGAAGGCTTTAAAGTTGTCAGTAGAGGAGGAGGAATCAGCAGTTGTGGCCACCTGGAGAGGCAGAAGTTGAAGGGGCAGTTTTTATGGTGATCAGAGCTTTTTTATACCTCCTTGCATCTTTCTCTTTGTCACTTGGGAGGTCATTATTTAGACTGGTGCATCCCTAGGATGAGGAGTATCGAACTGACTCTCTCGCATGGTTAGGATAAGTAGGATGAGTTTTGGATCACTTGCTGTAGATGTTGACCTCTTGGCAATACATCATGAAGCCCTAATCCTATTCCAAATGCTATTCAGGTCAATCCGGCAGCCTGGATCCAAGTCAGGTGTCCTCAGAGGATAGCGTGTGGAGACCTGGGACCGCTTGTCCTGTGAAATCAGAAACTGAGAACTCTCTGTTCTAGTGAGAAAGGAAAATAGATCGTTATATTCTTGAGCTCACTGTAAGAAACAAAACATCCTTCAGATCCCAGGGCCGCAGCAGAACTGGACGAGCAGTAGGAGACTCTGCATCAATCTCCAGATCTGAGAAAACCAAAACCAAGGACGCCACAGTTTGAGAAGCAGCAGGATCAAGAGACTTACTATTGCTGACAAATGCCCAGTCCTATGGCCCTTACAGAATTGCTTGGCCATGGCCTCTGTATGTTCAGGCATGAAGACAGTGTTCATCTCTGTCTCTTTTTTCTTGAGAACCAAGGACAGTGGCACTGAGGGCATCCAACACATGGCTTTGTGAGTGTTTTGTCTCCAAAGCAGCCCTGCATCTGCTGGGACCTGGTGCTTTGAAGGGTTACCTTTCTTCTGGGGATGTGAGTGTCTTTTGCAAACGTGAATGAAGTTCTGCAGCAGCCCTGCAAAGTAAGTAAAGAAGCATTATTCCCATTTTACAGATGGGGTAAATGATGTGTAAGGACATTGACTTGCCTAAGCTCAGACTGCAGGTCACTGGCAGAGTCAGGAATAGTATTCAGGAGGCCTGACTTCTGTACCCTGCTTTACCCAAAAGAGAGCGCTATCCCAACCTAATTATTTACAGTCCTTGTGTTTCATTCACGGGAAGGAGTGCTGCTTGCTGACTCAGCTTGAAGTGCTCACTCATCCGCTGAGCTGTTTAACCAACAACCAGCTGCATCAGATGTTTATACTTCTTGACTTTGTTCATTAGTTTAAAAAAAGAAAAGCTTGCAAATCTGTGGTGCAGTGCTGCAGAATGCCGGTAGTAATGAAGATGTTAATTAACAATATTGAACAAGATTTCGAGAGATGAGTTTTAATAAGTAGTGCTAAAAATATTCATTCATTCAAAAGTATTCATCCCCAGAATGAACACAATGAGCACCAGACAAATGAGAACAATGCTCAAGGCCCACGAGCTGTTATGTTAGAGGTGTTTCATTTCTGAGTCACACGAGAAGCAGGAATTTCAGACTGGCTCATTTAAAAGCTGTTTTGTAGACGAGAAAGTAAAGAATCAGCATATCAACCAGGTGCCCTGGTCCTTTCATATCTCTGGCTGGTCCTGTCTTGCCTCAGCTGGCTCCAAGACCTTTGAGTGGGAAACGCAGACAGTGTGTGTTGTCACAGACTAATTTTCTGTCACTGGCACCTACAACCTGGTGTCCTCCAACAGAACCCTGGCAGTGAATAATCTCTCTTCTTGTCTGCCACAATGTGTGTATGTGTCAACTGTCCTCCTCACCGGGCCTGAGCACACTTCCATCACTGATGGCAAACAGGATGAATCAAAAGGCAAGTGACCTGCTAAATGATTTGTCAAGCAGAGTTTCCTTTCACACAATGTCCTTATACCTAATGCTCCAGCTGGGTCACATGAAACAAAAGAGCATTGTTTACATATGGGTTCCAGTCTTTTGTAAGTGTGTGAATAGAGATATAGAAATCAATACTTGATCAGTCAAATCTACAGACATTTCCACAGGACAACCTCCTTAGTGCTCTGTAGCCCAACACTCTGCAATCCACTCTATTGAAAACGGAAGCCCCCTCCCCACATTGTCAAATGGCAGCAGCTCAGGTCAGCACTAACCCATTCTGTTCTGATCACCGAACTGCAAGCACGCTGTCAGAGAGCCTCCCGGGTTTGCAGCGGAGCGCGAACAGATCATGCCTTTTGCAAAGCAAGCTGCTTCCTGGTAGCATGCAGGCCAGGCAATAAAGTTTTCCCACAGTGCACCACGGTCCTAGGGCTAGAGCGACCACATTTCAGGGCAGGGGCACTAGGGACTCTGGGATACGGTTACTTTGACTCAGGTCTGCGCACTGGAGTGTGGACGCCAGAGCCCTAGGTTTGAGCAAGGGTTAGAAAAGTCCTAAAATAGGGTCTAAATACAACATGAGGAGATAACTGGGTCTGTGGATGAGGGGAAAGCTGTGGATGTGTTATTCCTTGACTTTAGCAAAGCTTTTGATACGGTCTCCCACAGTATTCTTGCCGGCAAGTTAAAAAAGTATGGGCTGGATGAATGGACTATAAGGTGGATAGAAAGCTGGCTAGATCGTCGGGCTCAACGGGTAGTGATCAACGGCTCCATGTCTAGCTGACAGCTGGTTTCAAGTGGAGTGCCCCAAGGGTCGGTCCTGGGGCCAGTTTTGTTCAATATCTTCATTAATGATCTGGAGGATGGTGTGGACTGCACCCTCAGCAAGTTTGCAGATGACACTAAACTGGGAGGAGTGGTAGATACGCTGGAGGGTAGGGATAGGATACAGAGGGACCTAGACAAATTAGAGGATTGGGCCAAAAGAAACCTGATGAGGTTCAACAAGGACAAGTGCAGAGTCCTGCACTTAGGACGGAAGAATCCCATGCACTGTTACAGACTAGGGACCGAGTGGCTAGGCAGCAGTTCTGCAGAAAAGGACCTAGGGGTTACGGTGGACGAGAAGCTGGATATGAGTCAACAGTGTGCCCTTGTTGCCAAGAAGGCTAACGGCATTTTGGGCTGTATAAGTAGGGGCATTGCCAGCAGATCGAGGGACGTGATCGTTCCCCTCTATTCGACATTGGTGAGGCCTCACCTGGAGTACTGTGTCCAGTTTTGGGCCCCACACTACAAGAAGGATGTGGAAAAATTGGAAAGAGTCCAGCGGAGGGCAACAAAAATGATTAGGGGGCTGGAGCACATGAGTTATGAGGAGAGGCTGAGGGAACTGGGATTGTTTAGTCTGCAGAAGAGAAGAATGAGGGGGGATTTGATAGCTGCTTTCAACTACCTGAAAGGGGGTTCCAAAGAGGATGGATCTAGACTGTTCACAGTGGTACCAGATGACAGAACAAGGAGTAATGGTCTCAAGTTGCAGTGGGGGAGGTTTAGATTGGATATTAGGAAAAACTTTTTCACTAGGAGGGTGGTGAAGCACTGGAATGGGTTACCTAGGGAGGTGGTGGAATCTCCTTCCTTAGAGGTTTTTAAGGTCAGGCTTGACAAAGCCCTGGCTGTGATGATTTAGTTGGGATTAGGTCCTGCTTTGAGCGGGGGGTTGGACTAGATGACCTCCTGAGGTCCCTTCCAACCCTGATATTCTATGATTCTATGATTCTAATGTAAATGCTCAGGCCCAGGACTCCCTAACATGGGTCAGCTGACTCAATACCCACTAACCCTGGGCTTACATTGAAGTGTATACAGACCCTCTGTCTTGCATATATCTATAGTAGTATGTATCTTTGTTACAACTACCCCAGGCTTTCCAACTTGTTCTTCCCAAGGAGCTTTCATCCTACTAGTGTTTGACATAAAGTGCAACTACACCTCTACCTCGATATAACGCTGTCCTCGGGAGCCAAAAAATCTTACCGCGTTATAGGTGAAACCGCATTATATTGAACTTGCTTTGATCCGCCGGAGTGCGCAGCCCCGCCCCCCGGAGCACTGCTTTACCGCGTTATATCTGAATTCGTGTTATGTCGGGTCGTGTTATATCCAGGTAACGGTGTATCACAATCCTCCTTTTCTTAGAGCTCCAGTCTTGTAGCAAACCTGTGCCTAGCAGTCAGCCTGTCACTGCCCCTCTGCTCCTTTAACCCGCTACCTAGCCCATCCTTCTGTTCTAGAACTATTCCAAGTCTAGAATGTGCTAGTCTGCCCACTACCACATGCTCCATAACCCTCTGACGGGGGGTGGAGGGGGCATACTGATGAGGGGTTGTTGTCATCAGTTATTGGCTGGGAGCCTCCTGGCCAAGACCCCTTCCCCAGTTCAGTGTTTCTTCATGGGACGTTCCTGCTGTGAGTAGAGAGGAGTGGAGCAGAGAGGTAATTTGTGTTCTCTATTCTTATACCTTTCACCCTTCCTTGAGGGTCATCTCATGGGAGCCCCCAGCTGTTCCATTGCCAATGTCGCTTACACCCTTCTTTCTGCCAAAGAATGGCCGCTTAACTAGGTGAAAGTCCACTTGACTTTGTTCACACCAGGCAGAGGTTTTGGCTAGCCCTTTGTGTCTGAAGAATTGATATGTGCCCATTTTTCTAAATTTAGTAATGCTATACAGGAAAATATTATAACTTTACATATAATGTTACTGCACATATTTTACCAGGACAATAATGTTCAGCAGAGTGTGAGTTTTCAGATGATACCTCACAAGACATACTTTGTACAGAATTTATCATAGTTTTGTAAAAAGAGTGAAAATAAGAATACAGCATGTCACAATATAAAATTTAATATAAATGTATGTAATAAAATTACATTATTAAATAATAATTGGAAATGTAGAAAGTACACCACAAAGTGACCTAATAAATTAGACACTATATCGGTACTTTCCTTTCTCCTGAAACATATTAACATGTTTATTATGGCAGTGTCTATGGGCCAACCGAGAATGGAGTCCCATTGTGCTAGGCACTGTACAAACACAGGTATCCCTATCCCTGTGCAGATTACAATCTAAATAGACCAGACGGATGCAGGATGGGGGACGAATCAGAACACATCAGCAGAATGACCGATGGGATGGCAGCAAACAGCATGTTCGTTCCACGGTGGGGGGGTTTTGGGATGGAAGGGGGGTGGGTGGAAGGGGATGGTTGTGGGAGATAAAATAAATGGAAAGGGAAGGGAAAAGGTGAGGGGCACAGGGCAGGGAGAAGAGTGTAGGAGGGGCAGGTGTGGGGTGAAGCTGAGACTGTGAGGAGGGAGGAAGAGGGGAGGGTTCAAGCAAACAGCTAGTTAGCACAGGGCAGAGAACGGCCAGTCAGAACTGTAGCAAGGTCTCTGAATGTACAGAGGACCAGGGATCCCTGCTTCGACTGCTTCTGCCCCTGCTGCCTGGAGTCTGGCTGGCTCCTCTCTGGATTTTTCTCCCAAGCTTGCATTGTGACAGGAAGGGGAGGCATCCCCTGGTGCAAGTGCCTCCAGAGTAGGGAGGCTCTTCCATGCACATCTCAGGGTCCAGTGGAGTGCTAGGGGGATGGGGTGTCCCCAGCTGGGCCCCATTTTACCCCTTTCCTGCAGCACAACTGTCCCTGCTTTGGCTGTTTTTGCCTCAGCAGCTGGAGTCTAAGAATATTTCTACAAAAGAAAATAAACCAATAATTGTGTTTCTCACGTGGGCTTTATATTAGAAGAAGGGGTGAGGTGGAGGAATCAGGTTTTAGAGGGGCTTTTAACATGTATGACACAGTTATTCAGAGCCTAATTAATCATGAAATGAGCCATGAACTGTGCTGTGGCTTCTTGAAGGGAGAGCTCAGTCCTCGTCAGAGCTTTTAGATGGAAGATCATTTTACAGTATGTGTTTCTACACGTAAGAGAGTCCCATGTACCTGTCCACACCAGGTAATTGATGTGCCAGCTTGCCAGCTTGTCCCTTACATCTCCAAATATCCCTTACTGAGTAGAGAACATAGATTTTACCTACCACGTGCTGGGCATATGTCACTCTTCTAACAGAAGAGTTTTACCATTGAGTCTGCTATTGCGTACTTAACAATAAAACTGAGTGATGTTCTATTCCGAGCTCAGTCTCCACGGAATGCAACAGTTCTTCATTATAAGGGGAGAACGTGTAATTAATTTTTAATTATTTTCCCCTTTGCCAAAATATCTTCACAAAGTGCAAATTAAATTATTTAACCTTGACAAGCACTTCTGCCAATTAGTCTCTGAAAAAAGTGTGTGTGTGTGTGTGTGTGTGCGTGTGTGTGTGTGTGTGTATATAAACCTGTGGAAATCCAACGGAAATGGGAATGAAACTCAAAGCAGTAGTGGTCTATGTGCATAAACTAGTAAATATTTCACAACTGTCCTTGTGGTATTCTAAAGGATCCCCGTCCTTCCATCTTAATAGTTAAAGATTAATTGAATTTCAGTTATTGAATATTTCTGGTGGCCCTTATGTTGAAGTTTAAGATGGGCAATTTAACTTTGAATTGATTTTCTTTAATTTGAGCTTTGTAGTATTTCAGCATTTACCTCAGCTGTGGTCAAGTTTCCTGAATTATAGACAAGAGTAGAAAGAAATATTCATTAGACAAACACTTGTTTATTAAACAACATCAAGATTGGAAGAGCTTTATATTGACTTTAATGAATGAAAAACTGAGCTAGTAGCAAACAATTATTAAAGACACTTCCAAATCACTCAGGAAATCTGTTTTTTTCCTTTAATCACCACTTCTCAATCCGGCTCTTTGTCCATGAGGATCTCAATACCCATTGAAATCTACTGAACACTTTTCAGTCTATATTGGATCAGGATCTAAGGTCCCAGTCTATGAAAGTCCTCAAGCATATGCTCTTAAACATAGGGTGACCAGATGTCCCGATTTTACAGGGACAGTCCCGATTTTGGGGTCTTTTTCTTATATAGGCTCCTATTACCCGCCACCCCATCCCGATTTTTCACACTTGCTGTCTGGTCACCCTATTTAAACATCTGAATGGTGCGGTTGAAGTTACCGGCCCTGGTTCAGGGAAGTACCTCTGCTCAGGAAGGTTGCTTTAATTTCCTCTGAAGTTTGAGAGGAAAGTTCAAGACCACTTTTAACATTTGACTCAAGAATCCATTGTTGTGGACTGGTTTCCTTGTTTAAATAAAAATAATGTTATTGTAAAAAGATTTTTAGATTATAAAGTCAGAGGGGACCGTTGTGATCATCTAATGTGTATAGCACAGCCCATAGGAGTTCCCTGAACTAAATCTTTTGCGAAAAAATATTCCATCTTGATTCATTGTTAAAAATTGGTACTTTATTTCCAGTTTGAATTTGACTAGCTTCAATTTCCAGCCATTTGATCGTGTTAATACATTTGTCTGCTTGACTGAAGACCCTTCTGTTATCAAATTTCTGTTCCCCATGTAGATATTTATAGATAGGCTTAGAAGGATTAGATTTTATCAGTAAATGTCAGTAAGCATTGATTGAACCAAACACTCGCAAGTCAAAAAATAAATAACTAAAAATCCGTCAATGATAATTGAAATTTACAGATAGGAAAAGTAAGAAAAATGCTGCTTGAGAACTTATTAGATTTTGATATAAGAATATTTACTTTGTATATTTTGAGATGTTATTAACAATTTTTGTTTTATCGGTTTTGTTTTAAAGTTACTAAGTTTTAACTTTTTGAATCTTAGTGTCTACTCTCATTAAATATGTGTCTGACCCTGCCCCCATAATTTTCAATTATATATCTATATCTATATCTATCGATCTATATAGATAGATAGATAATAGATAGATATAAAACCAAATAGTGCCAAGCCTACGAATAGACTGTGATCAAATCACCCCTCAGCCTTGAAGCTCATGAGAGGATTGTATGCTAGGAAAAGGGTATAACTGCATCTCTGAAAAGTTTAATAGCAGATCTGTTCAGCATTGATAACTCATCTTTTAACAGGTTAAATTAGACATTACTCTGCAATTCGCAAAAGTGGAGGAACTGCCATCAACTAACAAGTTGTGGGAATTAATGTGTAAATATGCATTTGGAAAAATGGTCTTTGCAAGTTAGGTCAGTTCCCATGGTGGTCCAACTTAATTTATTGTTATGGCAGATAAGTGTCTACTTGGCAGCTTTACAGATGCAGTATTTTCTTTTTCCATGTATGAAAGATTCATACACAATGTATCTATTACATTAGATACAAACATCATTCCTGCTATTTCCTGTCACCTCTACGTTTAGATTGAGATAGGCCTGATGCTATTTTTTTGTTTGTTTTCTGGCATCCTTCCAGTCATATTATGGGACACAGATGCATTTCCACCCCTTGCGCCATATCTTTTTTGTTTTGTAGGGTCCCTCTGCAGGATTATTGTGCAATAGAGGTGTGGTAGGGAGGTAAAGTTCATTGTCTCTGTTGCATGACGTTGGGCTGCTGCTTCTTAGCTCATAAAGATCTGGAAAGCAACCCCTGACCTTCCCCAGAAGGTGTATAGAAACCCAGGAGCAGTATGTTGGGATAGCTTTTGCTAGGCGCAGGGGTTCTCAACCTGTGAGTTGGGACCCCAAAGTGGGTTGTGACCCTGTTTTAATGGGGTTGCCAGGGCTGGCATTAGACTTGCTGGGGCCCGGGACTGAAGCTGAAGCCAGAGGCCCGCTGCCCGGGGCCAAAGCCGTAAGCCTGAGGGCTTCAGCTTTGGGCAGTGGGGCTCAGGTTATAGGCCTCGTGGCTGGGGCTGAAGTCCTTGGTCTTTAGGCCCCCTACCCAGGGTGGAGAGGTTCGGGCCTTGGCTTTGGCCCTGCTGCCCAGGGCAGCTGGGCTTGGGCGGGCTCAGGCTTCAGTCCCCTCTCCTGGGGCTGTGAACTAATTTTTGTTGTCAGAAGGGGGTCGTGGTGCAATGAAGTTTGAAAACTGCTGTGAAGTGGCAACATCAGAATAAGCAGGGCCTAGGCAGGCAGTTTTGCTGCATTTCGCAATGAAGCCAAGAAGCAATTCTACTCTTGACATAGCGAGTCTGTTATTATCTGCATGCTTTAAGGCAGCAGCGCCTCTTTCTCAAAGCCTGTTTACACGGCTCTCGGACTGTAAATGAACCTTAAAGCAGGAACATGTTTCATTTACACAAGAGCTGATGGAAAAACAATGTGATGGCACAGATTTCTACCGGCAAATACTATTTTGTTGAAATCAAAGCATTTTACAGGCAGGTGTCCATTTCAACAATTTTTTGGATGGGAAAGAATATAAGCGGAATGTTTGGACTTTCTTGTTTAGCTTTTGGTAATGTTGAAATGCTTGGTTTCAACTTTATCATTTTGTTTTGACTTTTATATTAGAATTTAATATTTCATGTATGTATTAGGCGATATTATATTTAATATTTTATATTGTAATGCCTCAACATTATTGAAATTGAATGTTTTGATGGTTCTAAATCATTTTTTTCAGGAATTTCCATAAGCAATTTTGACTTTTCATTCCAATTCTGAATGAAAACAAATGTTGAAATGTCAGAATTTCCCATGGGATGGAAATTCCTTTTTTCCAACCAGCTCTAATTTACACTCATTTTCTGGACCCTTTATGCTGCCAGACAGGTATAAAATGGTCTCGATGTAGATGAGACTCAGGCCCTGTATCTTAAAACCAGTGTACACTTAGCACAAGTAGTCAGGTGGCATGATGTGGGGGAAAGAAACTTTCCTCTCCTCTCCCCGCAGGCTGTGGAGCCATTTTGCGGCTTCTATCATAAACTTGAGGTTTTAAACGCTCCCTTAGCTCCTGAATTCTAATGGGCGGGGGGCAGTGACGGGTGGAGCTACCTAACAGCAAAACCACTTCCTGTACTCTAACGCAGCAGTGCTGCATAGCACCTTGCGGGGGTTCCTCAGTATGTGCAAGGAGTGCACTGCCCTGTTAGGCCTCCCAAAATCTGTCCCCTCCCTTGCTCAGTCCTGTGTGTGATGCTGTGACAGTCACAGTTAGATCAGTGCGCCGTGCGGAGTAGCATGGCACTCCATGAGGTAGTTTCAGTTGGGCTAAGCAGAGAGGGAGGTATTACCCAGCATGAGTAAAGGTAGCAGGATGTGGCCCTATGCTGTTTGCTTTCCAGACTGATCAAGCAGAGCCTGAGTTTGCTGAGCATTAAGGCATAGTGCAAGATCCCTCACTTTTCTCTAGCTTTGACTTTGGGCAAGGGGAAGCAGGCACACAGGGTGAACTGGTGGGTACTCACCCTCCCACCCCCAATCCTGCGAGACATGGCAGGAAGGAATCCCTGTTTTTAGAAATCATGTGTTGTGCTTGTGCCCGGAGGTGAAGTGTTAGGCACATGTTATTAATGTAAAAACAAACCCGTTAGCTGTGTAGTGGGAACAGATCTTTTGTGTTTCACTTGGACCGTACTTGAACCCGAGTTAGCTAACCGTGATTGTCCAGACTTTATTTACAGCCTAATATAAAGCTGTGCTACATATGGCAGGCGTTTCACTTCATGCTCACATGGAGAGATTGGCATTCAACAGTAGATGCATCATGTGCCAGGTTTTGTGATGGCTGGGTGCATCACACTAGCAATTAACCAGCAAGGGGAGCGGACACACACGTAATCAGAGAAGCTGCAGTTGAATATGTCAAATGCTGGGAAAGGAAGCATGAGATATTGGTGGCCAGCGGAGCTAAATATAAATCATAAGCTTAGCAGATTGTGAGCTAGTCAATGTTTGGAGGAAAGACCTCCAAGGAACAGCCAAAGTGCTGCAGGAAGTCAGCCCAGTGAGCTGTTAGCCATCACAGGCAGAGCTGGAGCAGGCACACAGACGGGTATGCATTCAGGATGCTGATGTGATGTCCCACATCTTGATGCCAGGCCTATGACTTCCCAGACAGCCATTGCATCCTGGCCTATACCCAATGTCTGCTGAAACCTGGTGGGCTGAGAAGCTAGTAGGAACACAGCCTCAGTCAAGGCACCACCCACGGGAGCCCTGATTGGAGGATCACCCGGCTCCATCAGTTGGTCCAACCATGCTATTTACTGAGCATGTGCAAGCTGAGATTTTTCAAAGGCTTATAACATGGACAAATTTGTGTAGATTTTCACAGGAAATGCAAAAGTCACATCGCTGAGACAATGGCCTCCCTCCTGCCAAATTGCAAGTTCCTGCTGCAAAGCATGGGGGCACTAGAACGTCTCAATTAAACAATTGTAAGAATTATTTTAACACGGCAAAACAATGTGCTTTTCCCTCGCCCCATTCGCAGAAGTGGCAAAGCCATTTCTGGCTGAAACTTCCGAAACAATTGCAGCCTCAGGCAGACATCCAGCGTGGAAAATTTCAGCCTAAATGGTCAAATTTTGGGAATGTAATAAGTAAATGCAAGCAAGGTCTTATAATGGGAAGTGCCAAGAAACCTTAATAATAGGCATAGCCGCCAACTCCACTTATAATAAAGCAATTTTGATTACAAAATTGAGAGACGATCAAAACAGATAAAAGGGAATTAGTGTAAAATCCAATCTAATAAAGTGTCTGAGTGAGCATCCCACTAGTCCTTACAATTGTTATGTCTCAGTCCTTCCAGCTTCTCTCTCTGAGTCTAATTCTGCCTCCCTTACTCTGGTAATATTCTCACTGAAATGAAATAAGGGGGCCCTTTGGTGAGATCACAGCCTCAGCTCCCCACGTGTCACTGAATTCTCTCTGTTATGCTGCTGTGTCACTTTAATGTTCAGATCTGAACCTTTTGCATTATCATTCTAGCCAAAATCTCGTATTTTGCATCCTCATAGGCGCAATGATATTTTTCTCATTTCACTTCACCTTATCGCCTGCTCCTTTCTGCCCATATTACGACTGTATTGATTGTATTTTAAATTGAATTCCAGACCCCTGGTCTGCAACTGGGAGACAAGGACTAGATGATCAAAAGGTGTGTACTGACGTCAAAATGTTCCTATACAATTACTACTCGACAGCAACCTACCCTTCGGTTAGACATACATCTCAGCACTGATGCTTCCAGTGCAGTCATTCATATACAACAGTTTACTTGACTAAAATGTGATGAGTAGAACTACTGACCTCAGATGTCAGAGACCTCGTATTCAGTAGGAGCCCATCCTGGAAGAAATTAATGTATTTTTTTTATAAATGTTTCAACTCGTTACCTTTTCGTGACTGACATAATTGTCTAATTTCTTTTCCCCCTCTGTAATCAGTGATTCATAATGAACAAATTTAAACAATTTTATTATTTTAGCTCAGAAAAGTATTTAAATGGATCAAATCCTATTAAAAAAAAAAGACTGCTGACCTTTGCTGACTTCTGATGGAAAGACCACAGGTTCACACTTGGATTTCCTCCCCTGAGCTTTATAAACTCCCCATTCACCCAGTACCCCATAATAAACTAGTGTACCAACTTTCAAGATTCTGGGTCAATCGTAACACAAAAGTGAATTGTTACAGTCAGTCAGTCACTGTGTTGCAAGCCTCTGTATTGTATTATAAACCACTGTAAAGTGTCAATTTGTGCATTCCCTACACAATGGTTTCTTCCCTGTTGAATACAGTTCATTACCATTTATATAGCTGTTCTTGTCCCAGGCTGGCATGATAAGGACAGATCCTCAGCTAGTGTAAATGGGTCCAGCTCAGCAGAAGTCAGTGAAGTTGCACCAGTTTGCACCAGCTGAGTAACTGGCCCTTTGTCTTTCAGACTGGGCTATGTCATCTCCTCCTTGGTGTGAGGGCAACTTGCTCGTCACTTGTCTAATTGTCAGTTAAATCAGAGTACGGTATGCCAGCATGTTTTAAGCTCCCCTTGCTATTTATTTGTATCATCTGTAATCTCTCTGTCTGAGTAACTCAGACTGTCACAACATTAATATATGTGTAGTGTATACCATTAATAACTTATATATTAATGGCATCTAGTATGTATATATTGTGCTAACTGAAATTAGCATAATTTCATTATATTCTGTATATTTATGCATTATAAAAGGTTCAGGCTTTATAGTATTTGTGATACTGTATCACATTTGGAAATATATTAACTATATTTTCTGACACTATATTATATATACATATAAGCTGAGTTGCATAATATCCCTAACCATTGTTCTGACCTGCCCAACTGTTGTGCAAGGGAGTTATATCTGACTTAGAGCTGGAGCCTGTAAGGTACTACCTGTCATCCACTCACTGGCAGTGAGCTCGCATAGCACATTGAAGGATAAAATCCCTCAGAACCCCCATATTTGGATTTATACCCTTAAAAAGAAGGCTATGCTGGTTTTAAAAAAAGACCTGGTTTAGAGGGGAAGTGAAGACAGCTGTAATATATATAACAAATGGAAGAAAGGGGAAGTTGATCGTAGTGAATATAAATCAGAAGTTAGGAATTGTAGAAAATTGATACAGGAAGCCAAGGAATACAAGGAGAAATGAATGACTAGCAGAGATTAGAAAAAATAAGGAGTTTTTAAAATATATTAGAAACAAAAAGAATCCTGACAATGGTATTGGTCCATTATTAGATGTAAATGGGAGAATTATCAATAATAATGCAGAAAAGGCAGACATGTTAAATAAATACTTCTGTTCTGTCTTGGGGAGAAAAAACAGATGTAGTCTCATCCTATGATGAGAACACTCTTTCCATTCCCATTAGTATTTCTGGAGGATGTTAAACAGAAGCTACTAAAGTTAGATGTTATTAAATCAGTAGGTCCAGGTAACTTGCATCAAAGAGTTTTAAAAGAGTTGGCAGAGTACCTCACTGCACCATTAATGTTGATTTTTCATTATGTTTTGGTGCACTGGGGAAGTTGCAGAAGGGCTGAAAGAAAACTAATGTTGTGCCAATTTTTAAAAGGGGGAAGCAGGGATGACCCAGGAAATTATAGGCCTGTGAACCTGAAGTTGAGCTTAGACGAGCAGCTGGTACAGGAGTTGGATTAATAAAGAACTAAAGGAGGGCAATGTCACTGAGGCAATTCAGCCTTGGTTTATGGAAAATAGATCCTACCAAGCTAACTTAATATCTTTTTTTTATGAGATTGCATGATTCATTGATGAAGGTAATAGTTTTAATGTAATAGACTTCTGTAGGGCATTTGACTTGGTGCCACATGACATTTTGATTAAAGAACAGGAAAGGTGTAAAATTAACATGGCACACATTAAATGGATTAAAAATTGACTAACTGATAGGTCTGAAAATGTAACTATAAATGGGGAATTTGTCATCAAGCGGGTCTGTTTCAAGTAGGGTCCTGCAGGGATCGGTTCTTGGCTATGTTCTTTACCATTTTTAACAATGACCTGGAAGAAAACATAACATCATCACTGATAAAGTTTGCAGATGACACAGTTTGTGGGAGTGGTAAATAATGTAGAGGACAGGTCACTGATTGAGAGTGAACTGGATCACCTGGTAAACTGGCTGCAAGCAAACAATATGTGTTTTAATACAGCTAAATTTAGGAACAAACAAATGTATAGCTGAAGGATGGGGAACTCTATCCTGGGAAGCAGTGACTATGAAAAAGATTTAGACGGTCATGGTAGATACTCAGCTGAACATAAGCTCCCAGTGCTAATGCACTCCTGGTATGCATAAACAAGGGAATCTTGACTAGGAGTAGAGAGGTTATTTTACCTCTGTATTTGGCACTGGTGCGACCACTGCTGGAATATTGTGTGCTGTTCTGCAGCCCACAATTCAAGAAGGATGTTGACAAATGGATGAGGGTTCAAACAAGAGCCATGAGAATGATTAAAGGATTAGAAGACCTGCCTTATAGTGATAGACTCAAGGAGCTCAATCTATTTAGCTTAACAAAGAGACTGTTAAGAGGTGACTTGATCACAGTCTATAAGTGCCTATACGGGGAACAAATATTTGATAATGGATTCTTCAGTTTAGCAAAGAAATGTCTCACGAAGCTAGAAGTTGAAGCTAGACAAATCCAGACTAGAAATAAGGTGTAAGTGTTTACTGGTGAGGGTAATTAACCAGTGGGCCAATTTACCAAGGGCTGTGGTGGATTCTCCATCCTTGGCAATGTGTAAATCCAGATTGGATATATATATTTTTTTCTAAGAGATCTGCCCTGGGAATTATTTTGGGGAAGTTCTCTGGCCTGGGTTACAAAGTAGATCAACCTAGATGATCACAATGGTCTCTTCTGGCCTTGCAATCTATGAATTGATTTAAAGGACCATGTTGCTTAACATACACCCTTTTTGTATCACCACTGCAATATGTGACTCCTAGACAGGAGCATGGCACTCCTTTTGCAGGCACTTGGATTGGTTCACAGTGAGACAGAGAGGACATTCAGTGCTGAGGTTTCCTTTAAAAGGAAGGTTGCAGTAAATCATTGCAAGTACTCACCCAACAGCTGACCTTTCTGTCCAACACTTGAGGCTGCATAGGGCACCCCTTCCTCAAACATTCTTCCTGACTCCATATCCTTTTTGTGCTAAATAAACTACATGCTGGTGTGATTCTGCAGGATCGGGCATCTGAAAGGCCGCTTGGCTTTCTTCAGATGTTTGCTCCCCTGACAAAGTGCTCATAGCTCTAAGGAAAATGTGAGAACAGCTCTGAATTCTGGACATTTAAGGTGAAACCAGTCAGTGTTGCCAACTCTCGGGATTCTATTGTAAGTCTTGTGGTATTTGGTGTGTTTCTTAAAGCCTCAGCTCCTGGAATCCTGTGATTATGTGAGAACCTTGGGTTTGTTTTTATTTTTATTTTTTAGTTTCTAATCTTCATGGTTCCAGAGAAAACCTTGAAAATATGACCCCAAAAGCCTCGAACACCAGTCAGCAGATAAAAAGAAACCAACAATTATTAGTATTAATTTTAAATGTTCGTGATTTTTAAGTCAATTTCATGATTTTTGGGGGTCTCATTCATGATTTATAAATGCTTGGAGTTGACAATACTGAAACTTACTATGGGCTGGCTATCAAAGTACTGTCATTTCAAGGCTCCCATGAACTCCTGCATTTAAACATACCTTTTGTGGTTGTTGTATGATACCAAAGTTTATACCATTAATATGTAATCATTTTAATCAGTCACAGTGATTTGGGGTGGAACTCTGGCTTTTTTACCCATGAAGCTTATTAATGGATATCAGTCCCATAGACTCAGGGACTGAGCCATTTATTCCTAGATCATGTGTTCTGTAGCCTTCCACACTTCCCCCTCTCTGAGACGTCTCCCCTTTTCTGGTCTCTTGCACTAACAGAGTTTTGTGCTCATTGAAGCCTCTGCTTACCCTGAGCAGAAAGTACCAGTTGTACCAAAAAACCTAGCTGCAGTCTTCGAAGATGTAAAGCTTTTCCTTCATCCCCAGATGAAAGCCAAACCTCAGAATCCCCTCTGTGGCTTTATTTTCCTTTCTTGTGTATATTCTATTTACCTGATGATCATAATTTAATGGTTCCTCAAATATGGCAATTTAAAAAGCAAAATCGATTTCTAATTAAGATGTGTCTGAAAGGAAACAAATGATGCTTGGCTTGTACACAAAGACATCCCCAGTGAAGAGTCCCTTGAACGCACTTGGAAAAGATTGACTGCCTCAGAGAATAGTGTAACCTTGCTACATAAGTGGCACTTTCAGGCATCTCAAGCAGTGGCGTATAAATGAGAGAGACCTTTGGCTTGCCGCTTGCTGTGTGCTTTGTCATGTTTGCCCAAGGACTAATGACCGTTCTTAGCAAGGCCTATTTTCTGCAGATCCTAACTGCGTGTTATTTTAAAGAATGCCACTTATTACCACAGTGTGTTCGCAACTAATTACTTCCACATGAATGGCTTTTTATCTCTTACCTCTATTTTTTTTTTCTTAAGCTGCTTATGCAGCTGAAAGAATTCCTTCACAGTAAGTGCATTGTACATTAATCATTGTAATGTAGGCTCCTGAACACAAAATAGCAGGTTCTTCTGGGTCTCCTCTGTGTGCCAAATCCTGAGGCAGAGATGGCCACCATAGCCAACTTCATCTAACTAAAACGATGCTGCCTTGAAAAACAGAGCAAAGCTGAGGACTAGCTATTGTTATAATGCAAAGTTATAGTGATCAGTACTGTCGATGAGAATCCTGGGATGGGGCGCATCTACCCTGTGGGGCCAACAAGGAAGCCCCATCTGCCCCTACATGTCACTGAAGCCCATTAGCTCTGCACTTACTAGAGAGATGGATATGTGTCAGTAGGACCTAAGCAGAGTGATTGGAGTGGTAATGGACAGTCTGAAGAAGACTTTCTTCATTGGAAGACTTCTCTGATGGTCTACACTTCTATTGGACAAGGTTAGGTTTGAGAACTCCTCTCTTTCTTAGGTATCCATGCTGGAAGGAGGGATCAGCCATGAGGATACATTCCTCCCCAGCAATCTGCCCAGATAAGAAGAATCCCCAAGTCTCCATTGTAGTGCATGTCATTGGAGGCCATCTTCCAAGATTGTGATACACTTTGGCACAGAAAAATCTGTTTCTGTTTAAGACCATAAGAACACAAGAACAGCCAGACTGGGTCAGACCAAGGGTCCATCTAGCCCAGTATCCTGTCTTCCGACAGTGGCCAGTGCCAGCTGCCCCAGAGGGAATGAACAGAACAGGTAATCATCAAGTGATCCATCCCCTGTCGCTCATTCCCAGCTTCTGGCAAACAGAGGCTAAGGGACACCATCCCTACCCATCCTGGCTAATAGCCGTTGATGGACCTATCCTCCATTAATTTATCTAGTTCTTTTTTGAACCCTATTATGGTCTTGGCCTTCACAACATCCTCTGGCAAGGAGTTCCACAGGTTGACTGTGTGTTATGTGAAGAAATACTTCCTTTTATTTGTTTTAAACCTGCTGCCTATTAATTTCATTTGGTGACCCCTAGAGCGTGGAATCACAGGTCAGCTCACACACAGCTTGCTTTCTGTGGACTCTGTAGCCTTTGCCTTCAAATATTTGCTACATAATCCATCCGTGAAGATGACTGTGCTTGGTTAAGTGACTTGGGTTTAAATGACTGAACAGTGTGGGGTTTTTCTATACATCTTAATTTTTACTCTGTGCTCTCCATTGTTCTTAACGTTTAAACACTAAGCATTGCTGCCTTTCCCTCTACTTTTATTCCTGCTCATGAAACACAGGGTGATGGGGTTCGACTTCATTTATTTGCTCCTGTCCCTGCATCACTGGTGGTGATATCAACAGGGCTCTGAGAAACTTATGTGCTGGGCTTATATTTTCCCCCACAAATAATCTTCATTACAAATGTGTATTTTGTGTGGTGAAGGATTTAACAGTAACATTTAAAAATATTTTACTGCTGGGACTGGGGTATTTTCCTTCTGTTGCTTGATATTAGTGTTGGTTAGCTGCTGCCAAGGTGACATTTCCAAGAACAGCCCATTCGAAAGAGGGAAATAGAGAAGGGATACCACAGGGATACTATACACATGCATCACCTTTACAATGAACGACTGACTGCCTCTCTAGCTGTACTGGGAAGCTTTGGTGTAGATTGCACTGTAAATCAACAAGGACCAGCCCTCTTCATCTCCTGCAGTTCTGTCAATGCAGAGTGAACCAATGGACAGGTCCTGGAGGAGCAAAGGAAGAGGTGCAGTTGGTGCAGTCCAGCAGATCAGGGTGCTGAGGTCTGAATGGCAGTTCTGTGCCCCTCCTTTCCGTTATGCTGTCTAGAGAAGTGTGAATTTCTGGCCCTTGGTTTTGTGCTGCTCTGACAGATTCCTGTTCCATAGAGGACAAGCCTGTATCTGTATGTAGCCTTAGCACCCTGATGGCCAAGATGGAGTCTGCTCTGCCGGCAGCTCTGGCCAAGAGAAGGCGCGTGCAGGAATGCAGCAGGGAAAGTCCCTTCAACCCCAGGGGCACCTGTTCCAAACCCCCCAGAATGAACACACACACACCCCGGAAAAGTACAATGAATATAGGAAAGGGAAATGTTTATTTACAGAGGAATGAGAGGAGAAAAATAACAGGGGGAGATATAGGGGGAGCGGTAAAACAGGGTTCCATTCAACACAAGGTCCCACAGGCCCAGTGGTAGCACAGTGTGAAAGGGCAGACACCGAGCAATGTGTCTGCACACAGAGTTCAGGAGTCCTGGGCAAAGTTCCAGTCCAGGGGTGAGTCTTGGGTGATTAAGAGGATAATGAAGAGGTCTGGATGCAAGATCAATGGTTAGCTGACTGGAGAAAATGGCTGAAGATATGGCAGGGGTGGCTGGCATACCAGTGTGTAAATATCTACATTAATTAAAACTACCAAGAGATTTTACTTTAAACAAATCCTGTTCATCCTGCGTGGAACTACCAGTTGATTCTGTTTCCGAGGTCATGTAACATGTAACTGAGGCTAATTTGAATATTAAGTCTACTACAAAGGGAAATATTCAGAACCAAAGCTCTCTCTGTATTAATTTTGCTGTGACGTCTTCCTCTTGGAAGGACCAGGGGCCTGAGGCAAAGTGAGCTGAAGAATTATAAATTGGGCTGAAATGTACCCTCATTTGGAGCGTACTCTGTAGACCCCCCGTGGCCTTAATTTCTTCATTCTCTGTGTTTGAGCTCATCTTTTTCGGAACCAGACAGATGCCCTGCAAGCTGTACAATGTAATGGGTCTCGTCAGCTTGGATCAAGAGGTCAGGAATTCTGACATTGCCTCTGACTCTTGTGTCTGGTATTGGCTGTACAGAACAGTGCGGTTGTAGCACCAGCACTTCGGCATGCAGATTACAAACAGCAACATGAGTGATAACAATGCATAGGAAATCAACATTTTATTTTATTTTATTTTATTATTATGGTAGCACCTGGAGGCACAAATTAGCCCCAAAGAGTTTACAGTAATATCATGGTGAATTTCTATTGATAAATATACAGATTGCAAGAGATGTGGGTCCCAAATTTAAAATTTCTGATATTAGGAAATTGCATTTGACAATCAGTGAAATTTCTTTGCATTGTTGTAGCTGTGTTGATCCCAGGATAGGAGAGAGACAAGGTGGGGGAGGTGATATCTTTTAATGGACCAAGATCTGTTGGTGGAAGGGACAAGCTTTCGAGCTGCAACAGAGCTCTTCTTCAGGTCACCTGAAAAGATCTTAGATATTTCACTTATTAATGGATTAAGTCCTGTGTGGGATGAAGTTTAATATTAAGGGCTAAATTCTGCTCTCATTTACAGATGTGTAATTCCTTTGGGTTCATTATGGCCGCACAGGTGTGATCAAGGGCAGGATCAGGCCCAATGTATATTTGCCAGTCTTGTGCCACATGGAAATGAATGAGCGCAGAACTGGAGCAAAAAGGAACAGATCAGAAAACCTCCTGTATTATTCATTGATGAATGAAGTACTGAGAAAGGACCCTGTGAAGTTTCTAAAGCCCACAACTCCACCAAAAACCCAATTGTTACACTCTGGGTATTAAAGTCCTTTTGAGTTTTTAAATCCGCCACTAAGCCATGCTGATCCTTGTTCTTAAAAATGTTGGTCATACTGGCAAGGAGAGTGTGGGCTCCCCCTGCTGGCTTTGCAGCCTTTAAGGAAGGAAAAAAGGACCAAGTCCCAGAGATTTGACAGTGATGTTGCCAGGTGCCACAAACATGCTGGCTCCCATCAGTGTAGAAAAACTCTGGAGAAAGCTCCAATGTTTGGCAACTGAAAAGATGGTAGATAGGTTTTAAAGGTGTATTGCGAGCCACAGGTGAGAAAAAGAACTGAAACAATTCAGCAATAGTGGAGTATCTTTGAAAGTTGTGTTCAGGCTATTTGGTACCTGCTCATCTTACTGGGAGTGGGGAAAACTTTGTACTGCACATTATTGGATGATATAAGGAGGACTACAGATGCCCTCTCAGTGGTTATGACATGGACATGCCTAATCTTGCGATAAACCTTTATGGTACTTCCAGCATCTGAACATCAAACAGTTATATTTAAAAGTGTCATTGATACAGGTCTGTCTCATCTTACGCTGGGGTTACGTTCCGCGGTTAGCGCGTAAAGCGAAAACCGCGTATAGTCGAAATCCCATTGAGTGTAATGGCGGGCGGAATTGCCCGCACTACAGGAACAGGACATAAATTGCTATTTTTCTCTTTTTTGTTATTGTTTTTTTTGTTTTTGCTGACCGTGTAAAGCCGAAATCACGCATGTTAAATGCGCGTAAGATGAGACAGACCTGTACAGTAAGTTTATAGTTGTCCTAATAATAATCATTGATACACTAACTTTACAGTTATACTTATTCATTGATCCAGTGGGTTTATAGCTTTAATAATTAAGAACTTCCCAATGCTTTAATTTCATTTTCTCCAGGGTGGGAGAAGGAATTGATTTTCAACCTTTGAGAGGAGTCCAACAGAGTTTTCTTTGATCCAGTTAATGAGCGCTGTTATTGGCATCCCAAGTAAATTCAGAAATAAAAGCTCCCCCTAGCATTTTTAACATCACATAAGAACATAAGAAAAGCCATACTGGGTCAGAGTAAAGGTCCATCTAGCCCAGTATCTGTCTACCGACAGTGGCCAATGCCAGGTGCCCCAGAGGGAGTGAATCTAACAGGTAATGATCAAGTGATCTCTCTCCTGCCATCCATCTCCATCCTCTGACGAACAGAGGCTAGGGACACCATTTTTACCCAAAAAATGTTGAGTCACCCCACTTGATAAACATACTCTAGATATAATCTTTATTCCTCTTTATTGGTTGAAGAATCTGTTTTTATTCAAATCCTCACTCCATGTGTGGGACACTGAGGAGGAAATAGCCTGGGATCTTTGAAACCTTGCTCTCTATGTCTTGAAAAACTGTCCATACAGCTAAGGCTACGATAAGCAGTGTCTCAGAGCTTAGTTAGTAAGTGATTTCCTTCTCTTCCCCCCACCCCGCCCCCATCTAGCCTAAAATCCTGGCTCTTTAGAAGGCTTTTGATTGAGAGAGAAAATACGAAAGCGGTGTGCATCTCTGTCAGAGTTTGATCAATTTGCTCAAACAGTGCAGTTTTTCAGCTGACAGCATTTTAGCACTCAGAGGGGAGTTGTCAAAATTTCTCTACAGGCAGCCACGTCCTTCATGCTAAGGCAAACTTTATAGTGTCTTAAAAAAGATAAGGTGGCTTGAATCACCATTCTTTTTAGTTCATGGAGAAAGTGTCCATCCCCACCCCTGGCCCCATGTGACTTCTTTACTGCATAAATGTAATGTTCATATCTTCTCTCTCTCGACTGCATCCTTTAGGCTTAAGTATCTCTCTCTTTATGCTAGGACTTTGAACCACAGAAAAGTTCACCCAGCTAACTGAAAATACTGTCAGGCATGCTGTATTGCCTGCTTCAAGAATGTGGTGAAGATCAAAAGAATTGATTAAAAGAAGTGAGGGTGCTGTGACCCAATTAGAAAAGAAATTACACATTTCTTCTTGCATTTTCTTAATGAGAGTAGTTCATAGAAATACCATAATTAAAAAATCTCCTTTGACTTCTTATTATCCGGCAGTCCCATTTGTATTGCATCATCTCAACAATAATCTTGATGAGCTCACAGTCATGGAAAGTGTGAACTGCCCAGAGATAAACAGTGTGCTGCAAAGATGTTTGCCCAGCTTTCTCAGGGTGACCACTTACATGCATTTTAGTGGATATACCAGGGGTCGGCAACCTTTCAGAAGTGGTGTGCCGAGTCTTCATTTATTCAATTTAATTTAAGGTTTCACGTGCCGGTAATACATTTTAATGGTTTTTTATAGGGTCGCTCTCTATAAGTCTATATATTATATAACTAAACTAGTGTTGTATTGTAAAATAAACAAGGTTTTCAAAATGTTTAAGAAGCTTCATTTAAAATTAAAATGTTGATCTTACGGTGCCGGCCCGCTCAGCCCGCTGCTGGTCTGGGGTTCTGTTCACCTAGGCCGGCAGCGGGCTGAGTGGGGCCTGCGGCCGGGACCCCGGCTGGCAAGGGTCTGGCAGCCAGAACCCCAGACCAGCAGCGGGCTGTGCGGGGCCGGCAGCTGGGACCCCAGACCAACAGTGGGCTGAGTGGCTCAGCCCACTGCCACTCAGGAGTTCCATCCACCGGCTCCTGCGGCAGGCAGCAGCGTGCCATTAAAAATTGGCTCGCGTGCCGTCTTTGGCACGCGTGCCATAGGTTGCCGACCCCTGATATAATGTAATGTAATGTAAAACTGAAAGGAACTGAAATGATAAAATCAAAATGACATGTTTTACCTTCTCAAAACGAAACAAGATGAGGATAGTGGCGGTGGTTTGGAATGTTCATTTCACAGGCAATTTTGAAATTTCAGCTTTTCGTTCGGATTCAGAACACCCCCCCAAATTAGAAAGTGGGCATTTCCCGCAGAACGGAAATCTCTGTTTCCAAACAGCTGTCGTAGCAGGTCCTGCTGGTGCAGGATAGGGGAGTAAAATCATTGCGCAATGATAATGAATTAGGAAAATGAATTCACTGGGCTGCTCATTGAGGACATTGTCTGAGGAAGAAACAAATTCACCAGACTACCCCATTTTTGCTGTCTGCGGGGAGTTGACCCATAAGTCCACCTTAGAAGATGCTTGAGGGAAGAGAAGACCAGACTGTTGGTAATGATAATAGAATGCTAAAGATACAGGAAGATGACTACATCCAACAGGCCTTCAAAGTTTTACAGAAGCCTGGTCACAGCAGGTAGGAAACAGTGAAATGATAATAGTGGGGGGGTATGGTGGCCAGGTTGGAAAGGTGCTATATGACTCTTATAGAGTGCTATATGACTCTTAGCTGTTCATTATTTACTATCCCCAAACACTATCAATNGGGAGTGGGTAGCCCCTCCCCTCAGAGCGCTGCCCGCGGGGCGGCATGGCTCCAGGGGAGAGTGTCTGCCTCCCCACGGAGCCAAACACTGCCCCGCGGGAGCGCGCAGCCCCGGCCCCCAGAGCGCTGGGCGCGCAGCGGCAGCATGGCTCCAGGGGAGGGAGGAAGGCGGGGGAGGGGCCGGCGGCTTGCTGCGCTCGGCCCGGCGCTCTGGCCTGGGAGCGCGGACCCCGCAGCTTGCCGCGCCGGGCGAGTGGGGCCATTGGCCCCCTGCCCCAGCGGGGGAGGCAGGGGCGGAGAAGAGCGGGCTGGCTGGGCAGGATTTTTAATGGCACGCTGCTCCGGCAGGCAGCAGCGTGCCATTAAAAATTGGCTCGCGTGCCGTCTTTGGCACGCGTGCCATAGGTTGCCGACCCCTGGGATATACATTAAAAAATGTATGTGGCTTCTGGTTGTCTTATTTGTTAAGTGTGACTGCTTTGCTTCATTGAGCCCTTTTACTGTTAACATGCTAGAAGTGCAAGTACACCAATGCAAGGGGCCTGGGAAACAGGAATGAAGCACTGGATGTGTTACATGAAGGACTGCAATTATGGTCCACTGGCAAAATGAATATCCTAAGTGGAATGCCAGTGCAGGGTTCAGTCTTCCTAGGATGGACAGGAAAGGAAGAGGTGGTGGAGAGGGGCACTATACATCACTAGTATATACAATGGCAGTGAGGTACAGTTTGTTAATGAAGCCTGTTTGTTAAGACACATACAAAGGAAAATAAAAGTGAAATTAGAATGGACATCTGCTACAGGCCATGAAGTTGGGAAGACAGTGAGAATGACGAATTCCTGGACCAAATCTCAGTGTTTGAAACTACGGGACTCTTCCATTACCATTTCTGTGCTAATGACTCACAAAGCCACCTATCCACTCGTGATCTGTCTCTAGCCATCCAATACAGCATCTCAGCCTGTCTTTCTGAGAACCCCTTCTGAATGGTTTGCCATTGCAATTTAAGCTTAACATGGTCAAAACTGACATCCTGAGCTTTTCCTCCCGAAACCTGCTCCATCTGCGTTGACACTGACATCCTTAATAATAAAGGGACTGTGGCCTATAAACAGGACTGGATTTTGAGTGCTGAGAAGAGAAATGGGTGGATATACTGCAAGTGGCTTTTAGTAACACATTTGGCTTAGTGTTATGAAAACAAAGGCCACGTCTACACTACAGATTTGTATCGGTTGCTCAGGGATGAGATAAATCCACACCCCATAGTGACATAGATACACTGACCTAACCCCCAGTGTTGACAGCGCTTTGTCAGCAGGAGAGCCTCTCCCATCGACATAGCTACCGCCTCTGGCAGAGGTGGATTGACTACGCTGACAGAGGAAGCTCTCCCGTTGGCATAGGAGCATCTTCACTTAAGAGCTACAGTGGCACCGCTGTGCCGGTGCGGCGTTTTACGGGTAGACCTGCCCTTACTCTCTAAATTAATTCAAACTGGCTTGGCGATGGCCACTGGCAAGATTGAAAACTGACCCTAAACAAAGGATCGATTAAGAGGGTGGTAGGTATTGGGGTATAGCAGAGAGCCTTGTTAGCTCTGATTTTATTTAATATCTTAATTATTAATGTAGGAGAGGGAGTAAAGAGTGTGTTAACAAAATTCACAGTCGATGCTACATGGAGAGGAACTGTGAACGCCAATGAGAGGGGAGAAAGATGCAAAGGGCCCAAAAGGGGTAAAGTGTGTGTGCAGAAAACCAACCACGTGAAATTGTGTTTGGACAGTCTGAGATAATGAGATAATGCACCTGGGACCAGATCATCCAAACCACAGATATTCGATGGTAGGGAGAGGCCTGGAAAACTGCAATACGAGAAGAGACCTATGTGACATTAAGGGTACAATCCGGACTGCTGAACAGTTGTGTCCGTTGAGTTCTCCAACATGGGGTGCCTTTTACGCGGCTTCGCCGTGAGAGCCACCACTCTTGGTCTGGTCACATCCAGCCTCCAGCATGTAAATTGCTCTCTGCTGAACCATAGGACTGTTATAGCCAGCCACTCCTGAATTATATTGCAGAGCGACACCAGCAAATTCCCAGTCTTGTCTCCAGAAATGAATGCCTTGTACTTCTAAGCACTCTCCTTCTAGATAATACAAGCTCATAGAAATGGGGTGGGCAAACTACGGCCCATGGGCCAGATCCAGCCCACCAGCCGTTTTAATCTGGCCCTCAAGCTCTCACTGGGGAGCGGGGTCTGGGGCTTGCCATGCTCTGGCGCTCCAGCCGGGGAGCAGGGCTGGGGGCCGCTCCACGCGGCTCCCAGAAGCAGTGGTATGGCCCCCCTCCGGCTCCTACGCGTAGGAGCAGCCAGCTGCAGGGGCGTTGCCTGCAGACGGGGCAGTGTGCAGAGCCGCCTGGCCACGCCTCTGCATAGGAGCTGGAGAAGGGACATGCCGCTGCTTCCGGGAGCTGCTTAAGGTAAGCGCCCCACAGACCCTGTACCTGTGAGCCTCTCCCTGTGCCCCAAACCCCTTCCCCCAGCCCTGATCCCCCTCCTGCCCTCCAAACCACTCGATCCTAGCCTGGAGCTCCCTCCTGCACCCTAAACCCCTCATCCCCAGCCACACCCCAGAGCGCGCAGCCAGAGCCTGCACCCCTTCCCACACCCCAACCCTCTGCCTCAGCCCTGATTCCTCTCCCACCCTCTGAATTCCTTGGTTGCAGCCCGGAGCACCCTCCTACACCCCAAACTCCTCATCCGCAGCCCCACCCCCAGCCGGAGCCCTCCCCCCACATCCCACTCTCCTGCCCCGGGCCAGAGTCCCCTCCCGCACCCTGAACTCCCCATTTCTGGCCCCACCCCGGAGCCCGCACTGCCAACCAGAGCCCTCACCCCCTCCTGCACCCTAACCCCAATTTTGTGAGCATCCATGACCCACCATACAATTCCTATTCCCAGATGTGGCCCTCGGGCCAAAAAGTTTGCCCACCCCTGTCATAGAAAGTCCATCGTTTCATTAACAGAAAATCATATGCACAGATCCTGTTATCTCAACTAGAGTTCCCCAAACACTGCAATCCAAACACACTGGCTTAGATAAAACAATAAAACAAGTTTATTAACTACAGAAAGAAAGGTTTTAAGTAATTACAGATAATGAGGCAGAAGAGTTGGAATTTTGTTACAAGAAAACAAAAGGTAAAATGCAACTAATATGTAACTTAACAGGCTAAGTGAAGTCAAAGTGTGTCTCTCACCACATGCTTTTGCAGTCTTACTGGCTGGATGCCTTTCAGCCAGGAACCCTCCCCCAGTTCAAAGCTGTCCCTTTTTTTCAGGTGTTGTTGATGCCATGAGCAGAGAGAAAGGGAGGAATATTTGGGGACGTCTGTTCCCATTTCTTATACTTTTCCTCCTCTTTGGGAATGATCTCCAGCTGGGGTTCAGGGGACAGAAAGTCTGTTGGCATGGGCACTTACAGCTGTTCCTTTGCCAAAATGTAAATTTCTCTCTCACACCCTTTTTCCTGCCAAAGAATGACCGCTTAACCAGGTCATAATCCATTTGATTTTTGTATCTGAGGAACTGGTTTGTGCCTGTCTCAGTACAGTCATACAGTAGAATGTTATAATTTTATGTATAATGTTGCCACACAAATTTTATCAGGACAATAATGACCAGCAGATTATGAGTTTTCAAATGATACCTCACATGACATACTTTGTACAAAATTTATCATGGTCTTGTAAAAGGGGTGAACATTGGGGTCCAGACGGTCACAAGCTAACAGTAGTCATAAATGTGCAGTGCTATATGGCAGCACAATAGACTAACTGGCTTGGGTTGAATAACACTGCAGAGCAGAGAGGTGATACTGTTCCTTCTCTCTGTGCCTCATTACTACCACCCTTCCTCAGTAGTTGAAGGCAACAGGACTGTTCATGGAGTAAGTTACTATTCAAAATGAGTAGGTCTGTAAGAATCTGGCCCCTTGAGTAGTGCGAGAGTACACCAAGAGTAACGCATGCAGTTCTGGACTGCAGACAATGTTAAATCAATAGAGGCCGTTCAAAGAAGAGCAACAGAAATGGTTAGGGGACCTTGGAAGAGTGATTTTTTTGAAGAGAGATTAAAGAGTTACATACAGTGTAGCTGAGATAAGCCACAGTTAAGTGGGGTCTGTAACTACATGGAAATATTACTGAGGGGTAAGCAGCAGAGACCGAGATTATTTATTTAGGCTGATACACAGAGGTGTAACTAGGAGAAATGGGATCTTCTTAAGAAAGGAAAAGTGCAGGTAGAATATTAAGGAAATCTTCCTGACAATGAGATCTATTGTTTAGTGTCCCCAGGGAAGGAAGGGACGAACAGTCATTTTGGACATTTTAGCTTAGTTTGGACAAAACACTACATGCACCAAAGGCAAAATCTTGCATCAGCAAGAGATGGACCAGATGCCATTGCATAGTGTTGGGTTTTTTCTATCTCTTAACCTGCACTGACCCAATCTTACAGTCCTGTCTGAAGAAAAACTCTCAGTGGAGCCTGACCCACAGCCCATTGGAGTCCCAGTGGACTTTTAGATCAAGACCATTGTCCTGAGAAAGGGCTGCAGGCCATGCTGCCACGATTTTCAGGTTAAGTTCAGTTTTTGAGGTTAGACAAGGCAACATCTGTGAGGCACCACATGGCCTAGGACCAGCTGCTGGCCTGCTTCCTAACTTCACTGCTTGGCCACCAGTGAGCCCAACGGCTTTGGGACTGGCAGAGTGGCCACTGCCCCGGACTGGCTGTCAGGGCTTAGTAGCCCTGTTTATAAGCCCGGCCTCCGCAGCAGATTACCACACCCGCAGCCAGTGATGAGCTGCCAAAATCTTAACAACCGGTTCCCTACCGGGTCTTCGGCGGCACTTCGGCGGTGGGTCCTTCACTCGCTCCGGGTCTTCGGCGGCACTTCGGCGGCGGGTCCTTCACTCGCTCCGGGTCTTCGGCGGCACTTCGGCGGCGGGTCCTTCAGTGCCGCCGAAGACCTGGAGCGAGTGAAGGACCCGCCGCTGAAGACTCAGAGCGCCGCCCGGTGAGTACAGGCCCCACCTGTTTTATTACGTGTTTTTTTTAGTAATCCCTGCCGGGTCCCCGTCAAAACTGTTCGAATTGGGCCCCGCACTTCCTAAAGCCGGCCCTGCACATCGGAGTTGCAAAATTGTATTGGGGGCCGGGTAGGGAAGGCTGTGCCTCCCAAAACAGCCTGTCCGTCCCCCCCCATCTGACCCCCCCACCCATGTCCTGCCCCCGACTGCCCCCCTCAGAACCCGCAAGGGCCGCAAGCAACCCATCAACCCCCCCCCCGCTTCTTCTCCCCTGACCACCCCCTCCCAAGACCCCCCACCCTAACTGCCCCCCAGGACCCCTCCCCACCCCCTACCCAACTCGCCCCGCTCCCTGTCCCCTGACTCCCCCAACCCCATCCACCACCACCCCGACAGACCCCAGGAACTCCACCTACCCAACCCCCCTGTTCCCCATCCCCTGACCGCCCCCCCCAGAACCTCCAACCGCTCCGTGCCCGGCCCCTACCTTATCCAACCCCTCCTCCCAGCCCCGGCCCCCTTACCATGCTGCTGTGTATCGATGCCGCACGGCCGCTGGAGCTCGCAGCCCCACCCCCTTACCTTGCCGCTCAAAGCGGCAGGAGCTGCAGAGCTGCCCAGAGCGCTGGCGCCGGCGGCTCGGTGCGCTGAGGCTCCGCGAGTGGGGGGGTGGGGGGAGACTCCCCAGCTGGGAGCTCAGGCGGGCCGGAGACAGGACGGTCCCACGGGCCGGATGTGGTCCGCGGACCGGAGTTGTTTGCCCACCCGCCCACCCCTTTAACAGTTGGTTCAACACCGGCTTCTAAATTTAACAACCGGTTCTTGCGAACCGGTGGGAACCGGCTCCAGCTCACCACTGCCCGCAGCTGCTCCTACCCTTGTCCAGTCCCTGCTCTAGCCTGCTTCCGGTTCCTGTTTCCAGTCCCTGCTCCGGCTCTGCTGTAACCCCTGCTCTCCTCCAGCGTCAGACTTCTGGTTTCGATCACCGGCTCTCCCTCAGGCTTACAACTCTGGAATACACTCCTGTCTCGGTTCTGCCATTTGTCTTCTGCCCCTCTGGTATGCTCTCAGCTTCTTTCCTGGACTCTGCCCACCCTAGACCCAGCTGTAACCAGTAGGCAGGACTCTCACTTCCATCACTAGACCTGTCTGCCCATGGCCCTGACGGCTACAAGATCTCAGAGCAAGATGAACTTAAATTATCTTTCCCACTGCTGACCTTGCTCTGTGCCATTCTTATTCCCGAGTTCTCATCTCCTTCTGGGTTCAGATTGTTTTTGTTGCTCTCCAAATCCCACTCTCCCTTCATCTTCTCTGCACATACCACTTTTTTCTTTGTTTGTTTTCCCCAGCTAAAGCGATTGGGAAGTGATATTTCCTAGCATAGCAAGCACATCTGGGAGTGAAAGAATAATTTAATGTGTCATGTTTCCTTTAGCATGCTGGGAAAGCTCTGGAAGCAGAACTTAGAAAACATAAAGCCCTGCAGGTCAGCACTCTGGCTCAGTGCTCTGGGGAAAGGCTGATGTAAAGAGACTGCTTTGTTCCACAAACTGCAGCATATTCCTTGGTGCTGTGAGTCAGGTCAGGAGGACAAGATTGAAATATTCCAGCTCTGCAAGACCGAGAAGGATAATTTTCACCTGAGATTTAATTGCTAAAATAATGGGGGAAGGGTTTTCTAACAGGAGGCATTACCTATTAAGTTGTCATTATAATTAAACACACACGCACATCTATCTATCTATCTATCTATCTATCTATCTGTTTTAGGAGTGTGTGTACATATATATTTCTAAAACCCATGGGCACCTTTGGAAATCCGCAGTTCCCACTAAAGTCAGTGGGGGCTGATTGCTCAGGAATTTTGAAAACGGGGCCTCTGGTATTTAGGCGACGTGGACTCCAGTCCTGCTCTCTGATCTGCACAGTCGGACCCACTGCACCCTCACGGGGCTCCTTGGAAGACAGTGGTGTTCTGCATGAGTGCCAACGTCCACCCAGGGAAATCCGATTGCACGGCCAAGACCTAAAGGTGGAATGGAAATTCAAAATAGGAATGATGCATTCTGAGAGCAGGTTAGCCCATTTTATTGTGCTGTCGGTTTACACAGCCACTGCCGGATACTGGCGATATATTTCCATTTCGTTTTCAAAAATGAGAAGCTTGCGTTATGAGGGCTTAACGAATTATCTCCCTCTCTGATCTCTCTTCCTTGGTTGTGCTTTCTTTCTTTCTCTGACCCAGCTCCTCCTTAGCGCCCAGCAATGCTCCAAGCCTGCCGCTTGCTCTGATAGTGACCAATATCATAGTAACTCTGCATCTGCTTGGGAGGCCAGGGCTTGAAGTCAATCTTAGTTCTGTTCCCTAGAGCATCAACCTGCCTTTCTAAACAAATAAGGAACCTCTACCATCCTGGATCCCATAACCAAGGAATCTACATGACTTCTATGAATAGACACCTTGTGTTTCAAATGCGTTTACTTATACTCAACTTATGACAGCATTAAATGTAATACATAGCTAAGCCAACATATTCAGTGCAGCTTTGTTCCTCTCTGCAATAGGCGTAATATCCACGGATAAGAAATGTTTGCTTCCTATGCCTGTCATAGCCTGGGAAGTTTTGGCATACCCATGTGAGATGAACTAGGACAGACCGGTAGTATTTCTTGTGAATAAGGTGCATGACTCTGTGCGTTGGTTTACTATGAGTTACCTTCTAAGGAGTTAGATCAAAAGGGGTTGCTAAGGGAGGAAAGATAAAACAATGACGCAGATAAGAGTCCTTGAGGAAATAATGGGGAAACTGTTTATTGGGGAATACCCCCTGCCTGACTCCAGCCAGGCTAAGAACAGTTCATTCTTCCCAAGACTAAGCCTACAATCAAAAGGCACATGCTAAACTGTCGAGGAACCCAGGCCTAGTAAAGGGGTTGAGAGGTTGAGTGAGTGGCCTGAGGCAGCCCAGGGAGTGTCAGTGAGCGCTGGGAGGAAGAAACAGGTAGCAGCGGCAGTGAGCTTCTCGCAATGTGGTGACGGAGGTGAGTGGTCAGGCTGAAATGTACGAAAGCTGCAAGGAAAGAATAAGGGTCAGGGAAAGGGAAGCGCTTTACCCTTTGCTTTGCATGCTTTGTACCTGGGGGTGAATGAATAAATAATGCTTTGTTTCGAAGAAGCTGTTTTTGAGTCGCATTAACCACCCTCACTGGTCATAGGTCCCCTGAGCGAAAGGGCTGACCTGTCAAACCGATTTGGGCCTGTTGCATTAGCACAGGTGGGGCTGCATCGCACCGATCCAGTCCCAACGTGGTCGTTCCGCTCGGTTCCAGCCAGAGTGAGGTGCGGGAAGCCAGGCCTCGTTACCCACAGGGTACACTGAAGACAGACTGAAAGGCTTCAAAGGCACAGTTTGTCCTGTAAGCCTGACAACATGGTTTGTGGGTTTTCTGTACACTTGTTCCTTTGAGGCGACCATTTTCTGTAATCCTATTCATATAAGTCCAGCATTACTAGATGTCTGGAGAGGGGCAGGGCTCGTAATACATGCAAACATTACTACTCAGGGATCTGGTCATCAGACTATACTGGAAGAGTGCAGTAGACAGTAACCTTTTCCTTTCAAACCTGTGTCTATCATCTACATAATGTACATGAGCTCTATAGCCTCAAGGTGGCTTTAGTTGCTAATGTTGTACCTTTCCAGCCATACTGGTGTGCATTTTATACTTGCTGTCATTCCCCACACAAAATGCAAGAGGTAAAATAGCAAAAGAATAGAATTACTGTATTATTAGATCCCCTCTTTAGATAGGTGGTATTCTTGGATTTCCTCTATAGGAGTCATTAAAGACTTACAGGGGAAAAAATAAGCCCCGTGGGAGAAAAACTGAGAGTTCATGCTAACCAAAGGAGATTTGGCCAATAGGGAAGTGAAGGAAGTGTTTTAAAAATAGTCATTGATAAAAAGCCAGCAACGGAGTACTTGGAAGAATCTGAACATAGGCAGATGAACAGACCTGAAGGAAATTCATCCCATGGTGCATTAGGAGTATTTGTTAACAAATTTACAGCCCATTAATAATAATCCTTTTCTTGAAAAGTCATGAAGAAGTGGGTGGTTTCCAGATGACAGGTAAAAAAAGAAACATGGTGCTAACTTTCAGAGAAAAATGAATGATCCTGGCAATTACCATCCCGCAAAGCAAAATTAAATCGCTGGTTAAATAACAGATCAAATATTAACATAAAAATTAGTTAATATCTAAAGGATTACAAAACCATGACCAAAAACCAGAATTTATTTATAAAGAACAAACTGGATTGCTTTTAAAAGTGGAAGGATTAAATTAGAAGATGAAGCAGACACGGTAAATATAGTGCAATCGTAGATTTTAGTATAGTGTCTCAGGAAATCTCTCTCACAATTGATTCAAATTGGCTTGTCCAGGAGCATGTCACACGGACTGAAAACTAGTCACATGGGCTGAAAACAAAGCCGCAGGGACCAGTCTTAGATTCAGTGCTATTTAACTTCTTATTAATGATCTGGGAGAGGTGGCAAACAATCTAAATTAAATTCACAAATGATGCTAAATTGGGAGGTGTTGGAAACATCAGTGGGGAGTGAAGTAATACAAAAGAACCGAGAGTGGTTAGGAATATGAGCATGAAATTAAATAAAATTCCACTTTCAGAAATGCAAGCTAGCATCTCTCAGAAAATGAGACAAATACCATAGGTGATCAGTGGGAGGGTGAAATATTACCAAAAGGAGAGCTAGATTCAACTGAACAAGAGTTTGCAATCTGATATGATGTCAACCAAGTGTGGTGCAACGCTCACCTAATACGTAGAGGCAACATGTAGCAGAATAAGAAATAAAATCTCTCCAGTCCAGTGGATAGAACACTGGACTTGGACTGAAAATCAGTGTTCAGTTTGTGGTTCTACCACAAGCTTCCTGTGTGATTTTGCCCACATTAATTAATCTACTCTGTGCCATCTGGAATTGGGAACAATGCTTCCCTACCTGCCATGGGTGTTGTGAGGATAGAATCCATTAATGACTGGTGGGCTTAGATACTGCAGTAATGAGGGATGGATAAGTACCTTAGATAGATAGATGAACATTTCATAAGGAAAACACACCGAAATAGCTTAGTTCTGGCTATCTCTTCTCTAGAAACTGGAGGGAGTTCAGAGAAGAGTGACAGAGCAGACAGTCTTCCTGACTGCAAAAAGAACAGGCGTACTTGTGGCACCTTAGAGACTAACAAATTTATTTGAGCATAAGCTTTCGTGGGCTAAAACCCACTTCATCGGATGCATGCAGTGGAAAATACAGTAGGAAGATATATATACAGAGATATACAATATACAAATACTCACCAGAAACCACACACCACACAACAAAAACACTAACCCAGGAACCTATCCTTGCAACAAAGCCCGTTGCCAACTCTGTCCACATATCTATTCAGGGGACACCATCATAGGACGTAATCACATCAGCCACACTATCAGAGGCTCATTCACCTGCACATCTACCAATGTGATATATGCCATCATGTGCCAGCAATGCCCCTCTGCCATGTACATTGGCCAAACCGGACAGTCTCTACGCAAAAGAATAAATGGACACAAATCAGACGTCAAGAGTTATAACATTCAAAAAGCAGTCGGAGAACACTTCAACCTCCTTGGTCACTCAATTACAGACCTCAAAGTCGCAATACTCCAACAAAAAAACTTCAAAAACAGACTCCAACGAGAAACTGCAGAATTGGAATTAATTTGCAAACTGGACACCATTAAATGAGGCTTGAATAAAGACTGGGAGTGGATGGGTCATTACACAAAGTAAAAACTATTTCCCCATGCTATTTTTTCTCCTACTATTACTCACACCTTCTTGTCAACTGTAGGAAATGGACCATCCTGATTATCACTACAAAGGTTTTTTTTTCCCTGCTATTAATAGCCCACCTTAATGATTACTCTCGTTAGAGTTGGTATGGCAACACCCATTTTTTCATGTTCTCTGTGTATATATCTCTTCCTACTGTATTTTCCACTGCATGCATCTGATGAAGTGGGTTTTAGCCCATGAAAGCTTATGCTCAAATAAATGTGTTAGTCTCTAAGGTGCCACAAGTACAACTCGTTCTTTTTGCTGATACCGACTAACGTGGCTACCACTCTGAAACCTGTCTTCCTGACTGAAAACTGATAGATTGGGAAACAGTCTCCCAAGGGAATTCCCACCATTTGAAATATTTAAAGGGACACTATCAACTTGAAATTTAATTTTTGTTTTCTTTGTTTAACAGTTAAAAGTAGTCTCTAATAACTACACCTGCTTCTAAATTTCCTGCCCTTTGTGTGTTTTTTCAATCACATTTTTTATGTTGCTCTGTGAAAGGCTCACACACACAAGAGCGGGAGAAGTTGCCCATTCAGGGATAACAGTGAAACTGCTGGTACATGTAATGATGCCACCTGCCCAGAATGAACGAAGGGGACAAAAATAGAGAACTGTTTTTGTTTTGCTCCACTCTCTTTCAGCTATACTAACAGTAATGTCAACCCCAAGCATTCATAAATCATGAACCAGGCCCTCTAAAACCAAGAGGTTGGCTTTAAAAATCATACAGTTTTTGAAAAAATAATTTGTTTTTTTATTTGTCTCCTGTTTTGTTTTGTTTTGTTTTTATCCTTAAGACTTTGTTTTTCACCTTGTCTTTGCAACCATGCAGGCTAAAATCTTTAAAAAAAATCCCGAGTTTCCCTCATAATCACATGACTCCAGAAGCCAAGGCTTTCCAAAAGTATGCCAAATATTTCAAGCCCTGTGATAGAATCCTGGGAATTGGCTACACTAACAGTGGGAGATAAGCATTGTCAGACCGTTTGTATTATTTTTTTAGGTAGATTGTGTTTAACTAGATAGACTAGATAAATTAACGTTTGTTGTTTCTGTGACCGGTCCCTAAAATTGTCGATAGTGTTTTGTACCTTATGAACCAGCCAACGGAGGAGAGTCTGGAGATGGCCTGTTGCGCCACTTGACAAAATGGATGTCTTTCGGCCCGTCTGATGTTTTTGTACAGTGTTGTCTCTAAAATTCACTGCACAGCCACTGAGTTTATTTTTCATGTGTCAGACCTGAAAACAAACTGCACATGCTGTATTCTGTAGCGCGTGTGTACATGCACACACCCCTTTTGTGCACCTGACCGCCTGCAGTTCATCATGGCTCTAAAACCTTCCTCTCATTCACTCTCAGTATTCATTGACATCATAAAGCCCAATTAGGCTTAATGAGTTACATTCTCCCAGCTTCTATCAATGACCATCACTTTTACCGCTACCCTTAAACCCTTAAACAAAAGAAGGTTGGTCGGTGTGCCTCCCTCATTTTAATCTCTCCCCCTTTTCCTGTTGCCGTCAATGGGAAGAAGCCCATCAGTGACCTTTGATCCGCAATCACTGACTTCATTTCCTGAGCAAGTGAAGCATGCAGCCGCTTTGATGCTCCCTCAGACATTGCTAATGTGGCGGAGGAGAACAATGACAAATGAGACGAAGGGGGAGGGAGAGGGAAAAAGTAACCCGAATGAAGAGATTAGATACGAAATTGGCAACTTTATCATTTGGTTCCTCTGATGATTGCATTTGATTGCTGCTTACATTTTTACCTGAGAACCAGCTTCAGAAACACCAGATGGTTATAGACAGAATGGGATTTGAAGCGGGCAATGCAAGCTGTTATAATTCTAGGCATGCCCAACTTTTCATCAACAAAAGAGACATCTTGACCTCTGGTATTCCATCAGTAGCAGAGACTTTACTTTTTGGATTTTTTGTTTTGTTTTTTTAAATGAGAAATTGGGTCATTTGTCTAAAGAGGTTCAGCTATTTTTTGAATTCTCAAAATACTTTGGAAAATGTCTGCCTTACTTCTCAAGCAGTGTTTTGCCTCACACAGCCATGGTCCCCACTAGGGTTGCCAACTGTCTAATCACACAAACCCAAATACCCTTCCCCTGCCCTTTCCCCAAAGCCCCAACCATGCCCCACCCCTTCTCTGAGGCCCCACCCCCCACTCACTCCATTCCCGCTCCCTCCAGGGGCTCCGGACTGAGCCTGGGGCAGGGGGTTGGAGTGCGGGAGGGGGCTCAGGGCTGGGGCAGGGGGGTTGGGTGCAGAAGGGGTTATGGGCTCTGGGAGGGTGTTTGGGTGCAGGAGGGGGTTAGGGTGACCAGGTGTCCGGTTTTCAACTGGAACTCCCGGTCAAAAAGGGACCCTGGTGACTCCGGTCAGCACCGCTGACCGGGCCATTAAAAGTCCGGTTGGCGGTGCTGCGGGTCTAAGGCAGGCTAGTCCCCGGTCTGGAGGAGTGGGATTCCACCCCTGAATGCAAGCAGACCTTTGAGTTGGCTCTGCATGTTGTTTCCTGTCTGAGAATGGGACGTCAGTCAACCAGAAATGTAGCAGGTTGGTCTCACCTTGTCACAGCGAGGCAGACTACAATAACCTTGTCAGAGGTCTGGTGGAGCTGTGAGTGGTAGAACCCACTGTCTGGAGGTTAGTGTATAATTCAAGCAGCCACTCGTAATATGAGTGGCCAAATTCAGCTCCGTGTTCAGAAGCTGAGTGGCAGCTGTGCTTCCAGACCACAGAGTAGTGTTCAGCAGAAGTAAACACCAGGGCCAATACAGATGTAAGGAGGACTGCTCCCCAGGAGGTTCCCAATAATTTTCCTATCAAGGTGATACAGCAAGATATCTTAATGTTCAGGTGTTCCAGGTGAGGCTGGTGTGCCAAGCTATGGTTGAGTTTTACTCCCAAGTATGTGCCAACTGGATGGAATAGCAGTAGCTATCTTTGGACATGGATCTAGATGGTTTAATTGGCAAGACAATCGATTCGGTAGAAAGTAGTTGTCACATTGAGAATTAGTCTCCATTGCTGGAAGTGGTCAAAGTAGCCGTGGTTCTCTTCAATCCTATGATAGTTGTTTCCAGTGTCAACAATACTGATGTCAGCATAGCAATAGTCTTTGGCCTGCATTTCGGGAAGGTTGCATGTGTATAAATTGAACAAAAGGGGGTGAAAACTGATGCTGGTGGAAGACCATTGTGGAGTCATAAAAGGTGACTGAATTTTTCCACGACTCACAGGATAACGCTTCAGTCGCTAATCATTCCATGGATGAACCACACCATCAGCCTACAAGAATAATTTGCATCAACCTGGCGCTCAGCCCAACATGCCACATGGTGTTGTAGGCTGCTGTCAGAGCAATGAGGACAGCACCAACTTTCTTCCCTGTCTCAGATGTGTTTTCTATCTCTTGAGTCAGACAAAGTACCTGATCTTGGGTGCATCGTCCCCTCCTGAATCCAGTCTGATCTTAAGGCAGCTGGGGATTGACTCCCTCATTAATCCACGTCAGGATTCGGCTATCTGTCGGTTTATAGGTAACATGGTTTGGAGCTGTCAATAGTTTTCATGGCTTGGGGACAGCTTCAACTTTTGCTCTGCACCAGACTTTTGCGATGCTGCAATTCTGGGTGCCATGATTCAGAAACCGAAGCAACCAGCTTTTGGTGATTGGCTCAAAGTGAGAGACGACCTTGTGGATGTTATCTAGACCAGGAGCATTGTTAGGCTGCAGCTGATGTATAGCCAGGTCAAGCTCTTGATCAGTAAAAGGAGCCATCAGGTTTATGTCCATGTTCTCAGCCACCATTTTAACTGCACGGCAACTGTCTCAACTAGGAGCTCTGCCATGGGCCATCAGATGGGATGCAATGGTGTTTGCCATGACTGCGTGTTCCCTCTTGCCTAGACTGGAATCTCCATCCATTCTCTTAATAGTTTGCCAGGCTTTGGGTCTGAAATATGTGAAGTTCAATTTGGAACTACCCCCCTTCCCAATCCCCATCTCTCTTGTCTGGTTTGATATAGAAGGTGAAAAGGTCTCCATTTTTATCAAAAACCTCCTATTCGTTCTTGGTAGATTTAAATTCCTGATATAGTCTGGTTGCATCACATGACCATCCATGAATTTATTGTTGATGAAATCCTCAAGGTATAGATTTCTTTGATGTGTCCACAACTTTATCGCAGAAAGCTTGGTAGATGGCACTGAGGTTGTTCTGAATATCTGATTTTGAGTCTTTACCCACAAGAGACTCCAAATGAGACTGGATCAGATCCCACCTTGATTTCAGAAATTTCACCAACATTTCCGGAGGCTATTTGTAGTTGAAATTTGCATCAGGATGAATTTGTCTAGCCTCAAATTCCAGCCATTGGATCTTTTTAAAGCTCTTATCATTTTTACTTCCTCTTCCAGTATTTCCCCAGGATTTGGGTCGGTTGTGATCAAGGATGGCTGATGCTGGGTTTGGGGAAACATAGCCAGCATTTTACATTCCATGAGAACCGGAGGATGTTGTCCAGTGGTAGAAAAGGCAACACCAGAGAAGAACCTGAGTCCATCCATCTTTTTCTATGGAAAGTGGGTGGTTGCTTAGGATCATAGTCGACCATCAATGCCCACTCCTCTAGCCTTATTCCATCCACACACATCATCAGTGAATCTCCATTAGGAATGGTGCAAATTAAAATTGCCTCAGTAGACTGAAGGTCCTGAGAAAGTGATGACAGCAGTGGGCCAGATGGCAGGTGGAGGTTTGTAAATGTTTATAAAAGAGTTGGGTCCGTCACTTTTATAGCCTGCCGTTCAATGACATCATTTGGACCCGATGGTGAGACTAGAGTGATGGAATGACTCCCTAATGTAGGATGCCATTCTGTGATGGAGGGGAGACACTGCAGCAAAGCCAGGGATTGATACTTAGGTGTCAGCGTTAGAGTGTGTTTCCTGAAGCAAGATGACATGTGCTTCATGTTCTACAGCCAACTAGAGAAGGATACCCCTCTTGGCCACTGAGATTCCAATGCTATTGAGGGCAGCAGCTTGAGAGCCGACCCCAGTGCTAGGGTTTCTGATGCTGGCCATAAAAGGGACCACACTGGAGGATGATTCTTTTCAGCTGTATTTGTCTTTCACTTTTGACAATGAGAACTTGAGCTCCAATTGCGTATTTTATCTACTTTTGTTTCGCATTTTGCTGCTGATGGAAGGGGGGGGTGCCACATGAACGTAGTAGACTTGCTTGAAGTAAACACCGAATACTGCCAGCGTTACAGTACTTGCAACAAAATTGTAGTACTTGCAATAAAATTGAAAAAGTTGGCAACACTGCATGAGGACTGAACTAACAAAATGATGGCATTATTGAAGACACCAGAAGTAGAAAATGACAGCTTTTTCTGACAGACAGAGACCTCGTAGATCTGAAAGGAGAAAACAGTTGAGAACAGCTGATGAATTAACTTTTAACCATATATATATATATATATATATACAGAGAGAGAGAGAGAGAGGACTGTTTTACTCATTTATAAAAAAAGTTGGGTCAGCTCTTCAGCTAGTGTAAATCAGCATGACTCTGTTTAGCTCCATGAAGGAACATCAATTTACATCAGATGAAGATCTGGCCCGGTGTAAGCGCGTGGGACTCACACCTGCGGCGCCTCCTGCTGGTACCTTCTGGGAATTAGCTCTCCAGCTGTCGGAGCGCCCTCTGCAGGCCAGTGTCCCGCTTTCGCCAGGCCCTCATGTCCCTCCCGGACCCGGTGCCCCTTGCACGCCGGGGTGCTGCCCCCTGGCAGTACACCCCTCAGTCTCTGCGTCTCCCCTCCTCAGGGAACCCCCACCCCCTATCCCCGCCTCGCCTCAATCGTAGGCTACTGCCAGTCACCAACTACCCCTCTTTCACTGGGGCTGACTGCAGTCTATATAAGCCAATCATCACAGGCAAGGGGGGTTTGGACCTGCTGCTTCTACCTGTAGCAGAGCTGCCCCTCTGCAGCCCTAGTACCCTCTAGTGGGCCCTTACTTTGGCCTGCAGCCTGGGGCTCTGCTAGGCTGGAGCTCCCCAGCTCCCTGGCCCTTCCCCAGCACTGCTCCACCCTCGGTACCTTCCTCAGCTCCCCAGGCAGCCTGGTCCCTCCCTCTCCAAAGGTTAGAGAGAGAGTGTCCCTGCTCCTGGCTTCCCTGGCCCTTATAGGGCCAGCTGGGTCTGTTTGGGGCGTGGCCCCAGCTGCGCTGCTGCTTCCCAATCAGCCCAGCTTTCCCCCTGCCCCAGCTCTCTCAAGGCTGTTTTAGGCCCTTCCAGGCAGGAGCGGGTGACCACCCCACTACACCCAGTATATAGAAGATGAAGGGAATAAAATAGATTACAAGATATGAAAATTCAGAGTGAAATCCTGGCCCAGTTTGAAGTGATGGGAGTTTTCCCCCTGACTTCAATTGGGACAGCATATCACCCTTCAACTCTAGCATAGGATCATAGGGTGAAATCCTGGTTATAATGAAGTCAATTCCCACACTCCTGTTTACTTCAATAGGGCCAGAAGGAAACATTGTGATTGTCTAGTCTGTTGTTGTACATAACACAAGCCAAATGACTTCCCTAAACTAATTCCTGTCTCAACTAGAGCATATCTTGTAAAAAAAAAATCCACTCTTGATTTAAAAATTGCTAGTGATGGAGAATCCACTACAATCCTTGATAAGTTGTTTCAGTAATTACCCTCACAGCTAAAAAATTGGGCCTTATTTCCACTCTGAATTTGTCTAGCCTCAATTTCCAGCCATTGGATCTTTTAAAAGCTCTTATAAGTTTTACTTCCTCTTCCAGTACTTCCCCGGGATTAGGTCCATGACCTCTGGCACCATAAGTGAGAGACATACCTCTAAGCCATTAAGGTTTTGATCCTGCAATGGATCTACACCAAACTGGAGGGAGACCAACAAATTAATTTCTATCGCATGACTGAACAGTTATCAGATGGTGACTTCTGTTCACTATTGACATTGAGTGAGATATAAACATGCAACTGAGAAGTGAAAGGCCTCTTAATGTGTTATCAAACATGCATTTGCATGAAGCAAATTTCCCATGATAAAGCACTTAAAAGCAAATGTAGAGTTTATGACACGCCAATAGATTTTAAAGCTGAATAATATACAATTATTGCAGTGGCTAATAATGCAAATTATCTGAGTCAGTCTCAGTGCATAGCAGTAAATATATCCCGTTCCATGCAGGCACTCTTTTTTTCCATTTAATGTTTTACACCCCTGACGAGATGTTTTCAGTATATTGCTTATACCAGCATGGTGCACTCTCCGTATTCTTGGATGTCATTATGAAGAACCCTGAAGACTGTACCAATTCTCCACTGTCTCTGAGGTTCGCTTGAAAACTGCTTGGAGCAACAACAGCAAATGTCAACAGGGAGCCATATTAATTATTTGGAATGTGCCTCATAAGAGGAATCAACTGTTTTTATTACAGCATGAATATTACTTGAAACGGGAAGGTTATTCTAGCTGTTATCATAATCTATGTATCATTAACTTTCCTTGTTTAGAAAAAGAGATTAACAGCCCAGAAAATTGTTATAGTAAATAGATGAATTATAACATGTTTTTATTATAAATAAAAGTTTCTCAATATAAGCAGTTACCTAGTGATCCATTGGAGAAGAATGAAGTCTTTAACAACTAAAGAACTGCATTGTAAGGTTGACTATTAAACGGCTTTCATTCATGTGAAAGTGACTGTAATTCTGCACACCAAACTTTACATCTACTGCAGACCAAATGTCAAACCACTATTTGTGGTAATTTATGCCATACTTTCAGTAACAGCTCTTGTAGGCAACAAGTGTAAAGATTGCTATAACCTGGAACTACTCAGTTTCCATTTCGAGTCAGGTTAACAGAATGAATGTTCTTTTCCCCCCTCAAGTTTGAAATACAGAATCTGCAAACGAAACTGGATATGAGTCCCCATAAGAGAATGAAATGCAAAATTCATTATGAAACTGCAACTAGCCTTCTCTAAAACAGGTCATATTGGATTCCAGGAGAAACGTGGTGATGAGCAAGCATGTGGAGCCTTAGCTATGAGTGGCAATGGGAGATATGGCTAAATTTAAACATACAATAATATCTGTTTGGAGAAAGCAAATTTTTTTGATATACATACTGAAAGGTGAAATATCCTCCATAAGGTTAATCTTCAACATTAATTTCTATGTGCAAGAAAAATACCTGATAAAGTAGAATGTGTTTGAACCTGTTGTTGGTCATGTTTTAAGTGTGTGGTGTGACATGTGTGTTGAACTAAAATCCTTACAGATCTGAATTTGAAACAGTATACACTGAAACCCTCGATTTGTCCACAGGGCAGGCACACCATGGGCAGGTGTCCTACATTGCTCCACCAATTCATCTTGATTCGGACCCGGAGAGACCACCTTCGAAGGGTGAGTCTGTGACGCAATCTGTGTCTGTGTGCATGGTCAGATAGCCATAGGCATGAATGTATTTTATTGGTTTATGCAGAAGAGCCTCCATGAAGAGAGTTACGGTGTGCCATTCGGGGCACTCATTGGGGCAAATTAATTCCATTGACTTAAATAGAGTTACACCAGCCATAGATTTGGCTCATGCTCTCCATTCCTTGTGTAGATTTGAGATTACTGTATTATCCCAGGGCCATTTAGTTCTCTCACGTATTACTATATGCATTTGTGTTGGAGAACTGTCACCCTTAATCCTTGCGCAACGCTACCTCGTTCCCTGATTCCACTGCATAACCAGTTTTGGTGGGGACTCTTTCTGCACTCTGATGCGGGCAGAGGTGGTAGAGGAACAGGGGGAGCTGATGGATCTGCAGCTACTCAAGGGTGGTGAGGCTGCACCAATGATATGGAGTGACTCCATTTCACAGCTTGATTTGGAGAATTCTCCCCCCATCTCATCAACTCCTGCAAAGTACAGTACGTTTTTGGCCTTGGCTTGGGAAAACAGATTTGCCCCTAAAAGATGTACTCAGATTGTTTACGGAGTTCTTAGATCTTTTCTGTGCTTGTTTTGACTCAGTCTGTATGTGTTCAGGTATGACAGCTCTAAGATACCGAGTCAACTGTATTTGGCTGCATCATAGTAAGATCTATAAGTTAAAACCAAAGATGGATATGGAGAAATCTCTTGCTCACCCAGGGGAATGCATAGGAATATTTACTTTAAAAGTGGGGTGGTGCATTTTGGGGTAGGGGAGTAACATTTCATCAGGGAGTGAGTGATGATGATCTATAGACGAAAGAAGAAACTAAGGACACAATAATTGCCACCTGGAAAATTGTTTAGGAACCCCTTTAAATACATTTGAGTAGTTAAGAAATTTATGGAGATGAATTTCCGTATAGGCAGCTTACTCCGTAACTACCTACTGCAGTATAATTGAGACAAGACATGGCACTCAGTGGACCTCGGGTCTGATCCAGTATGGGAATTCCTGTCCTCCTCCTGTTACATAACTATACAACGTGTGCAATTTCACATGCAGACGTGCGTTTCTCTGAGTGCACCATATCTACAATGCAACATGCAAGTGCAAGGTTGAGTACACTAGCATGTGACACCATGTGGCTAGGACCTGTTCCTAAATTGCCTCAGCCAGTGCACTCCATTAGCACAGAGGGGCGTGCTAGATATTCAACGGGATGATTCAGCAGAAAGACACAAATGGCAGGTGGTTGCTGTGTCTCTACACTGACTCAGCTCGTTGATTACTATCACATCAGGACTTTCTTCTTCCCCCATCAGATTGTTCTTATCTGTTGGTGCTAAACAGTGTTTTCGGTGATTTAAAAACATGAGGGGCAAATCAGTCCCTGCCCCCAAAAGCTCACACTCTAAGGCTGTAATCCTGCAACTAACGCAGCCCAGGTGGACCCCTGGGCCCATGCGGTGCCCTATTGTCGTCAGTGTCTGTGGGAGCTCAGTAAAGTCATAGGGCAGATTTGGATACCTGTACCCCAGCTGATTAGTATCTTACTGTGTGAGTAGTCCCATCAGTGCTGCTCAGTGTGAGTAAGTATAACAGAATCTGACTCTGAAAGGCTTCTTTTGCCTTACCCATCCATTGCCCCCAGGTGTTCGGAGATTGAGAAAGTCTCAGCACGTGCATGGGCACTGAAACATATCCTTGCTCCCCAAAGTTACCTCTGAACTTTGCAGCCTAAATTCAAGCGTATTCTGTGTGCAGTGCTGGCCCCATTGAAATCCATGGAAATTTTGCCATTCATATCAATGGGGCCAGGATTTCACCCTCGAAATGTAAGGCTTCTGCTGTCTTTCACTGTGAATGTGAGTGCATGCTTATGCAGTGCAGCAGTAAAGATCACAAACAATTGAATGAGTCTGACTATATATGTAAGCAGTTTCTTTGTTTTTACTGCTTGGAGAACGCAGTTGCATTCCCAACAGGTGGGACATGATGGTCAGTGGCCTGTTCTCCATCTTTCGCCAAAAATGATCTTTCTCATGGAAGAAAGTGGACTGCTTCCAAAACAGGTGGTGCTGATCATCCAAAATCCCGATAAGGCTTTAAACCCCTGGTTCAGTCTCTTCCCCATCGGAGTTTGCCTTTAGTCCAGACTGTCTTTTATAGTCTAGATCTTCAGCTGTTTCTCCACTGCCTCCAAACAGTGGTTGTAACTTTTAAGATCTCTCAAAATCTTTTTTGTCAACTATGTGCCCTGTTTTAACAGAGGACTCCAGCAAGGCAGATGATGTCTCAGGCTGGGCGATCGAAACACCCAGCCTCTCATAACTTTCTCTGATATTAGCTGTGGTGATTCAGAACTTATATAGAATAGCTCCACTTAAATCATCCCCATAGCTTGCTGCAGAAGATCAAGGGGGACTGGGTCAGCAGCAGCCAAAGATGGTGCTGTCATGGGCTTAGCCACTGATGCAACAGCCCTGGGCCTATAATAGTCCTCTGCAATTTGCTTTCAGGAGGGCATAACTCATCCCCTAGGCCAGGTCCAGAATGACACATCCACATGCTGACGAGAGTCAGATCAGCTGCAGAGACTGGTGAGAGCAGGAAGTGGTGCACACCCAACACACTGCTGGCATCATGCCTCCCTGGCATGGCGTCTCCTGAGCCCCAGTAAAAAGGTTTTCAAGCAGTACTTGCTCAAAGAGCTGTGGTACATTATTTACTTGTATGGCACTTCTCATGGAATCGCCCAGTAACTCTGATTGCAAAGGTGATTAACATTGGTGGGATTCCGTGGGGATGATTGCCCCTCGTGTTGTGCTGTCCAGGGCAGGGGTCCATGAGGCTCCCCTGTATCATTCTGTTATTGGGAGGGGGCTCAGAAACCCAGGTGATGTGCACACTGTAGGAAGCTAGGCAGATGGGAATGAGGCTCTTCCCCCCCCCCCCGAAGAAGAGGCTGTGGTTCTGCCCTCAATCGCCATTGTTGGGGTTCCCCCGAGACCTCTTCCACGCCGTTCCCCAAGATCTCGGTTTGGCTCCAGTCTCATGACTCAAGTTCCTTTATTTGGCAGAGAGCAAAGCTACGGTGAGTTGATCAGACTCAAGCGTAGGGGGCGGATACTGGGTATCCTACACATCCAAAGTTACCCAGCACGCCTCTTCCTTTTTAAACATTTACACATCACATTGTATTTACTATACCTTGTGTCACATGCTTTGGGATTGGCTTGGGCACTTAGTAGGAACCAATCCCTGTCCAGCATGCTCTGCCCATGCACTGTCCAGGTATGACTTACTCTTTATCTAATCTTACATTCCAGGCTTATCTTATCCACTGTTATCTTGTCCATTGTCAATGGTTCACTGGGGGTTCCCCCTTCTCTGAACTAGTGCAGACATGCTGTTCCCAGCCTGCTGATCCATTTACTTCTCTCATCCTGTCTCCCAAGAAACGAGGCCTCACCCATGTCCAGTTACTCATGTCAAGCCAGGCCTACATTGCACTGCTTTTGTTTTTCTTTTCTATATTAGCATAGATTTCATTTGCATCATATTTCTGTCCTTCTGTGCTTTCTTTTTTTAAGTTCACTACTGAGCAACACATTCCCAAGACCACAGTAGTTGTGATCATTTGAATCACTGTTAATACTAGGCTCAAAGTACAAAATAGGGTGCAAGTTTACCTCTTCTGCTATAGCCCACCAGGGTGTAATCTCACATGATAAACTTGCTCTGCCTTTAAAACATCCTGTAATTTTAATTTTGCTTTTATTTTAATCACATTATTAAAATAAAACTGGTACAAAATATAAAATCTTTTCATTTATCACCGCAGGAAATTTAGGTGTGGAACAGAACATAGGCCAATTACAATAACATTCGCTGGGTCCATACCAGAAGTGGTCCTCTTCAGCCACCGCATAATACAGTAACTCCTCACTTAAAGTCGTCCTGGTCAACGTTGTTCCGTTGTTATATTGCTGATCAATTAGGGAACATGCGCGTTTAAAGTTGTGCAATGCTCCCTTCGAACGTCGTTTGGCAGCCACCTGCTTTGTCCACTGCTTGCAGGAAGAGCAGCCCGTTGGAGCTCGCTGGTGGGGGCTTGGAACCAGGGTGGACCGGCAGCCCACCTATCAGCTCTCCGCTCCCCTAAGTTCCCTGTGCTGCAGCCGCCCAGCAGGCTATCAATTGCAGCTGTCCCTCCCCCCATTGCCATGTGCTGCTCCTACCCTCTGCCTTGGAGCTGCTCCCAGAGACTCCTGCTTGCTGGGCAGGGGGGAGCTGATGTCAGGGTGTCCCCCTCCCCCCTGCTCCTGCCCCCCGCTTACCCCTTCTCCATATAGAGCAGGGAGGGGACACAGATGGAGAGAGACAGAGAGAGCTTGGGGCAGCAGCTGCTGTCTCAACTTCCTGATCCACTTAAAAAGACAATGCACTTAAGAGTGGGTCAGCTTACTTAAAGGGGCAGTGTGCATTTCTCTCTCTCTCCTCCTCCCCCCCCCCCCCACAAGGTGTGTGTCTGTCTCTGTCTGCCATGCTGTCTCCCCTTCCTCATGTTCATGCTGCCTTGTGTGAGAGGCTACATTAACAACAATGTGTTAACCCTTGAGGGCTCCGCGAGTGCTAGTTCATCATTTACCAGCAAGGCATTCCCTGGGAAATATCCCTCCCTCTTCCACCCTCTAACTTCACCACCTCAACCAAGCTTCCCAATCATCATAGCTGTGAACAGTATTAAATTATTTGTTTAAAATGTATACTGTGTGTATATCTATATAATATATAGTTTTTTGTCTGGTGAAAAAAAATTCCCTGGAACCTAACCCCCCCATTTACATTAATTCTTATGGGGAAATTGGATTCGCTTAACATCGTTTCGCTTAAAGTCGCATTTTTCAGGAACAGAACTACAACGCTAAGCAAGGAGTTACTGTAATGGGTAGCAGCAGTTTAGGCTTTGAGATGATTCATAGAATCGTAAGTTTTAAGGCCAGAAGGGACCACTGTGGTCATCTAATCTGACCTCCTGTGTACCACAGGCCAGAGAACTGCTCTGACTTACTGATAAAAAGGGCTGGGTATTTTCACTATCACTTCCCTGTCTTCTCCTCCTCTTCCTCCTGCTCCCACCACACCATGTTTCTTTGACACTGTTCTTCCTTTTGGCCTCTGCTGCCTTTGCCTCTTGCTACTGTTTTGACTGCCTTAATTTCACCTTCATGTTACCTCAGCACTTAATTAACCACTGGGCACAGGTTGCTATTGCATTTAACTGCAGCAGAAAGAGCATTGTTGTCCACCTTGCAGTTTTAACTTTAATCACGCTAATACTAAAGAAAGCTGGGCTACAAAAATAAAAGCCTTCTGTTTTTGCATATGTAAGCAAAAATAAATTGTACGTTTTGAATGCTGTTGCTGTTGTGATTATATTCAGTTGCAACTTTCAGCTGACAGATTTATTTGTAACTATCTTTTTATTTTTATTTTATTTTATTTTATCGCTGGTGACGTTTGACTATATTATTGATGTATGCAATGCATTTTTCCAACCCTTCACTTTACTGAATAGAGTGTAAACTCCAGGAGTTTACTAGCACATTAGTGTCACTATACATTACAAGGTAATTACCTCGAGCCACCGCTCTATATAGAAACATAGTAATGGCACTGTAAATCATTTAATAAAAATAAGGTCCTAGATCAGCATTCACTTTTAAAGTTATTTCTCCTTCCCCACCCCCCATTAATTAGAAAATATGGTTTTAAATTAGTTTCATATATGAAACACCCATAACCATTATTTTTACATCTACCTTTAGTAAAACAAACAGGACTATGTTGCAGTCATTTTTATGTAATTGTTTATATTTGTTCATATGCAAATTAATTCCAGAGGTAGCTGAGGCAGTTTTCTCTGTAGCTGAGTCCTAGAACCGCTGGAAATCAATGCATTGCTCTATTGCTTCAGATGTAGTGTTCCAACAACTATGGCTTTGTCTTATTCTTTATGCATGGTCCTGAACTTGTTAATTGTCTGGACTGAGGGCTCATGCATAAAGATAAGGGAAACTCTATTTACTCTTTTGAGTTTTAGTTCCTGTCCTCGATAGATAGCTATTAGCCTTTCATATTTAAGAAGCCTCTTTTATTCGCTCAGACAGTTCCTTCCTTCTAAGCATTAAATGTTAATCACTAATTTGTGACATCAAACCCTTTCTGGATCCCCAGGTTGTGATCTCATAAACTAAGGATTATAACCAATATTACAAAAATGGTTTGCTTGTTTCTGACGATAGTAAAGAATTTCAAAGATAAGTGGGACTCTAGTGTCCTGGCTTCAAAGGAAGTTTTACAGAATTAACATATATAGCAATAACTGAAATATAGTGTTTGGACTAAAATTACTCCAGGCACTAAAATACAATGAATGAATTGAATTAAACTCACTGAATCCACATACTAAAGCTATTTATAAAGTTTTATAGAAGCAGATTTTGCTCTATACGTGGAATTATTTTAAGCATAAAATATATCCCTGGCTTTAAAGCTAGGCAGACAAAGGCAATAACCTACGTTGCTGAGATACTGTTCTGCAAAATGTTCCTTCGGGTGAAGCCTGTGGGGAAATGGGTGGCTCAGGGGGATTGTTAAAGTTGAACTGAAATTGTTTCAAAACATATTAATACACAAGTCAAACTTATTTAAGAGCCCTGGTTTTACAAATGACTAATAGGTAAGTTAAATAGAGGGGACATCCTGTGGGCTCGCCCTCTTTCTATGAAGATTTCTCCAGGCAGCCGTCCAGTTTAGACCTCCAATCAGATCCTTGGTCTCTTCTTTGAACCTTAATCTGTTTCTTTAAAAGTAGAAGACATAATGGAGCTTATAGACCTGCAAAGTATGGGGGGAGGGGCAAACCAAGGTCAAAGGGCCTTGCCTCATAGCAGATGATGACCCTGGACATATGCACTTTTGGTCACAAGATGCTAAGAGATTCACTCCCCCTGGCACTCTCTGGTGTCTCCTCTACCGCCACTCCATATTTCATTGCCCTGTGGTTAGAACCCCACCAGCTTTATTGTTGGCAGCCAGGTCACAACCTTGTTTCCCACTTTTTTTTCATTTTCCGTGATTGAGCTGCACCACAATAGCCGCCCCCTTGGGAGAGAATGCTCTTTGTTCTTTAGGCTATTCTTTTGTTTCTCTCTGGGGCCCTTCCTTTATCTTTCCTCCAGCCTCCCTGTAGTTAGTTATGGCCATAGCTTACTGACTGCCTCCTCTTAGCCATGTTATTTTCCTGGGAGGAGAGGTTAGGTAGGGGACTAACCAGTTCCTATTAAGCTATGTCATCAACTTACAGAAACTCATCCAGTGAGGTGGGTTCCTGGGAGCTGAGAGCACAAATGTTTCCTCAATGATCTTTCAGTTCAGTTCAGTGAGGTTTTATTGGTGTGGCAAGCCTGACAAACTGATGGGGGGAAAAGTCAGACCCCCCAGATATCTGTAAGAGGAGAGCTAGGTCTTGCCCACAGTAAGGCCATGCACTGTGTGAGAAAGTGGGCCCCTGCATCCATTTGTCAGTATTGTTCATTCCCGTGCCGGTTCCAGCTTGCTATGTAGTGCCGGACCATTTCTGCCATCTCTCTCCATCTCCCAGAATGAGGCACATTTTTTTTCCTCTTTGCTGCTCGATGAGAAGCCTTTCACTTCCAGTGAGGAAGGCCAGCTTTGTAGTTGGTATGAGCATAGTGAGATGATGGGGAAAATCTTCACAAGTCAGAAGTTTGGTCCATGTCGCAGTAACACATTCACTTAACGATGAGGGTGATTTACCATTCAAGACCTGAGATCAGTCCAGGGATGGTGCCCAATAATACACAACAGTGATGACAATCAGTGTTGTACACTATGGCTGAGAGATTTGGTTTCCAGTCCCCATCAAAATTAATGGGAGCTGGTCATCGAAACAGCTTGGACAGCTTTGAAAAGCTCAGTGCACATGCATGTTGGGGCACAATGTTACAACTATTGATAACCCTTTAAGGTACCAACATATAATAGTGTGAGCTGGTGGCTCCAAATACAATCCACAGCAGATGTAACACGAGCCTGATCTATTCACAAAAGGAGCTCTCAATGAAGCACCACAAAATCCAAGCCTAAGCCTTCTCCCCAAGCGTGGATGCTTCTAGGGTTCCTCTTGCATGATGCTCAGCTCACTTCCAAGGACCTCTCTCTCTCTCTCGACTCGCTCCCTTATAGCTGAATGGGATAATGAGAAACCTAAACCCAGCAAAAGTTATTTAGCATTTTCCAGTGGGAATACCCCTTGTGGCTTTCAGGCAAACACTGCATGATCCATATACCTAACAAACATTGCATACGTTAAATACTAGGTGGTTATTCACAATAATGTTATCATAGATGGATTAATGGTATGTAATAGGCATTGCTTCTATAACCAAGTTCCCTTCAGCCGAATGTTTTTAACAATTACTGAGGCTTGAATTAGTGAAAATTCCCCTCCACACATTTCAGAAATTACATATGGTCAATTTTCAGGTACTTCCTGAACTGGTTAAAGCTTTTAGTGTATACAGCAGAACCTCAGAATTACTAACATCTCCGGAATGGAGGTTGTTTGTAACTCTGAAATGTTCGTAATTCTGATCAAAACGCTGTGGTTGTTTTTTCAAAAGTTTACAGCTGAACACTGACTTAATACAGCATTGAGACTTTACCATGCAGAAGAAAAATGCTGCTTTTAACCATCTTAATTTAAGTGAAACAAGCACAGAAAGTTTCCTTACCTTGTAAATATTTTTGTTTAAATTTTCCATTTTGTTATTTTCGTAGTTTACATTTAACACAGTGCTGTTGCCTGATTGCATACTTCCAGTTCCCTAAGAGGCGTGGGGTTGACCGGTCAGTTGGTAACTCTGAGGTTCTACTGTAGTTTGTTATTGTTACTGGTGGTGGTGATGGTTGTTTTATTGAACTTATCTCTTCGTCGCTATGGCCAGTGTTTTTTAAAGCGCTCAGCACCCACAATCAGACCCAGCTCTTCAAAATAGCTGAGCAGGTTGGGAGCTGAGTTCTTCTGAAAATGTGGTCATAAGTGGTACACAGGGTGCTGCTGGGTGCTGAGCCCTTTTGAAAACTCCGACCCTCGTGTAAGTGCCTAAATGGGAGGGGAACTCTTGTGAAAAATCTGTCTCCAAGTGTGGATGCTGAGCACTTGAAAATCTAGTCCTGAGCTTTTATGAAAATCTGGCTGCATGCGCCAGATTCTGCCCTGGTTGACACCCTACAAGCCCACACTGAAACCAGTAAGGTGGATGGCGGGGCTGAGTTTGCCCCATACCAGAATGTTTTATTTATTTTAAAAAATAAGCATAGCAAGTGAATATTAGGGTCTTGGACTTGTTAAAACAAATCTCCGGGAAGCTTTTCAGGAAGCCTGCAGTGTTTCGGTTTGTTTTAATGAATGCAGCCCAGTCTACACCCTGTAACTACCGATAGTCACAAACTGTTAGTTGCGTGCCTTTCACTTTTTAAAAAAAATGCTGTTGAACTGTTGCACTTACTTCCTTCGAATATGTGTTTCCATTTGAGAGGGGCACCGCAGGGCATTGCTGTTTATTTATAAGATAACAGTGTTCTCTCCAGCAGAAAGCACGAGCTAACAGACTTTCTCAAGCAGGCGCACCAAATCCAGCCTGCAGATGGAAAGTGGTGTAACCCTGTGTTTACACTTGAAAATATTGATGGAAGTAAGAAAAACATCATTTCACTTGAGATTTTAACTCCTTTTAAACAGCATATTTTCCTATTGTCCTTACTGCTTAAAAAGGGATTTTTTTATATATTTACACCAATTAATCTTTGCATTGTAAGGGAGTTCTCCCTCGGAGATCAGCATCTGGCCTAATTTTAAGATCCCTAGAAATTTTATTCTTTATAAGTTGCCTTGAGCTATAATATTATGTGCTAAGCTTAAAACAGACATAGACTTCTACACCAGAGATTTTCTTTACTAGAGTGCTTCATTTTACACTTTACTGAACTGTGCACTGTGACATCATTGGTGGAACTTTTAATTCTCCCACCTGACACTGGCAACAGCTGGAGATTGGAACCATTTATGATGACATACACTCAAGCAGCACTAATCTAAAGTGAATGTCCTATTAAAAACCCAAACAAACAAACAAACAAAAATCTGTTAACTAATCCATTGTGGAAGAAGAATGCCATTCTATATACAACACAAACCCCTTCTCAAACAATCCTATCACATCCCCTGCCCCCGCGACTAATTTTTTGGCCAAACTTTCTTCTGGAATATTTATAGGGCAAATAACTGTTTTAAATGAGCAGATGGGGGAGGCAGAAGTCAAGCTGTTAAATTAATAAACATGTGTGGTACTTCATCAGTAAAGGAGTCCATTTTGGCATTTTTTCCAGATGATTTGTATGGCCTATCACCATTGCACCTGGTGCAGGGACAATAAATGGGCACTTAATAACCAAACAACGTGCAAACTCCTTCCATTATAACTTCATTATGTCAGAAATAATCATCTATAACTAGATGTCAAATACATAATTTATGTCTGGCTCCCTTGTGGAATAGTGGCCACATGAATGAATGGCCCCATTAATGGGAAGGAGCTTTTACCGTAACTTTCTCTCTACTGGTACCTGGTCCATTTTGTCATCTGGTATTAATTCTGAACCGATTCAGTGCTGCAAAAAAGGCCTGTTATATTTATATTTGTGTAATCAGAGAAGAGGGCACATAAATCATACATGAGATCAAATTTCAGGTCCAATGACTTCCATGGCGCACATCTGTTTTAAAAAGAATAGTACAGGTCTGTGGTAATTTTATGGAGAAGCATAAATGGCCCTCCTTGTACCCCTTTTTGAGACATTAAAAGGGTTCCTGGCTTAGAATGTTAGTGAACACTTCCTTTGGGAGGCTTCTGATGTGATCAAAGAAGAGCTTAGCTACTGGAAAGGCTTCATCTGTCACAGCGGCCATTTTAATCATCAGCCGCATTTTGCTTCTTTGCTTCTGTTATGTCAGGTTACACCTACTGGTAGAGGTGTCCAGTGACATGGGTGTTGACATATGTTGTCAACACTGGAAAAATTAAGGGCTTTTTGTTGTTGTTCATTTAAAAGATCCCTTTGAATGTACATGCAAGCACCGTTGGTAGGAGTTTAAGGGCTTGATTTTGCAAGCCTGGCTTGTGTTAGGTATTATGTATTCACATGGGTGGGTAGCTCCAGTGGTTTCCCTCCTGTCATCCTCCCACAAGGGACTGCGTTCCTGCCATGCTGTAGATTGTGAAGTGTTTAGGAGACAAGTTGCTGTGTACCCTACATTTATTTCAGGGTTAAATGGGAGCTGTTGGATGCTGAACTCTTCTGAAATCTGACCAGTAAAGTAGTGATGTGAGCGTTGTTTGGCAAAGGTCTGGAGGTACAGGTTGAGTCAATGGGCCATGAATACGCTGTGCTGTCAGAGGAGACGCTGTCACGTGTCTTGACTGTTTTTAGAACCCACATGCACAATATATTCTAATCAGAGTCCCTATACTCCACAATTGCAGTCTTCCTTTCTGCTGCGCTGAATCAGCATCACCTGCGAGAGGAGGCTACTCCCTGGGAGCTGTGCTGCTTTAAAAAATGCAATAGCCAATACAGTCCAATGTCGGACAGGCATCCTGGCAGCTGCAGGTAGGGAAGGGAGGGTGATAGGGAAAAGAGGAATTTGGCATTAAAGCATTCTAACACCTCTGCAGGTATCTGAGATCGGTGGTGAGAAGGCGTGTGTTCTGTTTCCTTCTTGCCAGTTGAACTGAAGTGTTGAATTCCCTCCAGTTACTTGTGCCACTGTTCCACTGGTCTGTTGAATTAGCATCACAAGCAGCAGTCTTCTTCTCAGTGAGACAGGGAAGAGAGGTGGAGAAAGGGCTCTGCAGAGTGGCAGACATTCAGCAGTGGTCCTGCTGCCCTTATTGAAGACATCTTTTGGCAAAATTCTCTTTGAAATCAATGGCAGTTTTGCCTGAGTATGTCTGGAGCAAGGACTGCAGGATTTGGGCCTTTGGAGACCACAGAGTGCAGGAGAAGAAAGGAGACAGGAGATGAGGGTGGAGAAAAGAAAGGAGAGAGAGATGAATAAATAAGTCACTCATTCCTCACTTCTGTCCCCATCCCTCTTCTGCTGTTCCTCCTTTCATTTCTTCTCAGAACTCACTCATCCATCTGTGGAGGGAGATGTCTCCTCCTGGTCCTGCTTCATGCAGAGAAAACCCGGCTGCTCTTTTGGTATTTTGGGAGATTTTGCAATCCATACTGAAAGTGAGAGAGAACATTTTCATATGCTATCTCTTTTTATTATTCTTTTATACAACCAAAGCCCCATAAGCATTTAACCTTGACAAAGAACTTTATTAACAGTTCATTTGGGCCTGTACATGGCAGTCACAAATGTGTAAGTAACCCATTGGCCAATGTTTCTTGGGATAACCATTGATTTAGGTTGGGTTTAGTTATGACTGTCTGTTGTATGATCCTCACCTGTTGACTGCTTTATACAACTGCATTAGCCTCAGTCTCAATGAAGGCCATTTGCTGACTTGGACATGGAAAAAGGAAGGGATCATGGATATCTGCTAATGGAACAGTGGCTAAAATATGAAACAATGAGGAAGGTCTAGGGCCCAGTCTAGATTTTTTTTTTTTTTAAACTGGAATCTAGACTGTCCTTTGGGTTAGAACTTTAATGGTAGAGTGCATCCAGATCCCAGTTTCTGGGCAGAACTGCTGTACAGTAGAACCTCAGAGTGACGGACGCCTCGGGAATGGCGGTTGTCGGGATCTCTGAAATGTTTGTAACTCTGAAGAAAGCTCAGTTTGGGCTCCAGATCCAGCAGCTGTCACTCCAGGCCAGCTTTCAGAAGCAGCTGAGCTCCCTACTCAGCGCCATGAGTTTGCAAGCTTGTCCCCCTCCCGGCAGAGGTGTGTGTGTGTGTGTGTGTGTGTGTGAAAACAGAGTGTCCCTCGGGCGGGGAGGAAACCAGCACGTCCCTCTCCTGCACAGACCCCAGCCCTGGTCCTGCTCTGCTGGCTCCGGAGTTGCTTTGGGCTGGCAGCCCCAGCATCTTGGAAGGTGGGGGTGGGGACAGGCAGCTCAGGTGTGCCTACCTTTAAGATGCAATACAGGCACAGTCCAGTATTTACTTTTTTTTTTCTCTCTGCTGCTGCCTGATTGGTTACTTCCAGTATCACATGATGTCCATTTGACCGGTCAGTCCGTAACTCTGGTGTTCGTATCTTTGAGGTTCTACTGTACTTATTAGTGACCTGCAGTTCAAAGAATAGCAAACCTTCTTTTTCAAGGTTATTTTTTAACATGTTAATGTAGCGGTTGGTTGTAGCTTACCTTGTGGGAAACAAGAAATCTGTTTGTACCTCTTTATGCCATCATGATTATAAGGCTAATAATTATTTTAGTCGTCTCAATACATTTTTTATTTGATGGATGAAACAAAATATACAGTTAACAAGGATTGTAATGTCAGCTACCTTTCAACAAGCCTTGTAATGTCAGCTAACTTTTTAGCAGAGTTAATGAACATGTTTCCCACTGTCTCTGTGAAATGATTTTAGGATTAGCTCATGATTGAGATGTACATATTTAGCTAATGCAATATTAATGCCTCCTGGATCTTTGATTTATCATTCAGAATCCATCATATGGCTCTTACGTTAGGAGAAATACTGCAGTCCTTTCTGTTTTGGGGGTCTCCTCCTGGAAAAAATTTGTTTGTACCTTTCCTCGGTTACAGCAATTATGGTGTGACTTAGGTAACAAGAAAAAGCTGCTAGGAAGTTCATTTTGGATAGACTTTTTTACTAATGCAGACCACTTCCTAGTAAAGAAGGTTTCCCCTAAAAAAAAGTTTTAAGGGGCTAAGCTCTTCAGGAAAGGGACTGTCTTTTTGTTCTGTGTTTGTACAATGCCTAGCACAGTGGGGTCCTGGTCTATTCTTGGGGTTCCTAGGCCCCACGATAATAAAAATCATAAATTCATCCCTCGTCTAATTCCATTGAAGTCCAGGGATAAATTTGGCCCCCGTAGCATTAATGAACTAATGTCTCTCTGGTATAAATAGTAGAAAAATAAGTGAACAAGTGACTCAGAATTACCATGTGCCTAGGTCATGCCAACTAGGTCACCGGTTAGTGAGTATCAAGCCTCATTGATGAGATGTCAGAGAGGTTAATAAAGTGCAGTGGCACTCTTTAGCATAGTCCATCTGTCTTTCTGTGCTTCATACAGTTTAGATGTATTTTAATGGTTGATGAGCTGGTTTAATGTGTTCTAATTGGAGCTCATCAGATTTAGCCATGATGTGATCACACACTGAAAAGTTATTAAAATCAACTTCCCATGTGCCTTTGCAAGAAAATGTGTGAGGCACACGTTTCTTGTTACTGCTGTCATCTGGTACCGTGCTGCATCGAAACAGAAAACGTGCTCATTAGGTGGCTCCTCAAGGATCCTTCCCATGTGATTTAACTTTTCATCTGTGAGTAAACAGAGCTTTCAAGCCAGGCAGCTGGTGTTTGTCTTGAATCAAATCAAAAAATGATTTGAGAGGACAAGGACAGATATTCACCTGAGCATCAGGGAGACTGTTGCCTCTCAAATGTTCCCTCTTTGAGCCCAGCTCTTTGGCTGTTGAGGTTTTCACTCTTACCTTCATCTGTTGTTGAGCAGAGGGAAATTCTAGTTGTTTGGCATAATAGATTCAGAGAGGGAGAGTGTCTTTTGGGAGTAGAGTGCCTAACTGCTGTGGGCCCTTTTGAAAATCCCATCCTTAATAAATATGTATTCAATAAAGATAAATAGATGGATCGATGTTATGGAACCTTGGTCATGGCTCCATAGTTAAGGCTGTTACCTGGTTCCCATCACAGACCAAGACACGGGTGGTCAGGCCTAGTGGTCAGACCAGTGGGAAGCCAGGCCTACAGGTCAGAACTGGAGTCAGGAACCAGGAGTTAGAGCCAAGGGCCAAACCTGAAGTCTGGAACCGATCAGGGGAGCAGGGCTGGGAACAAGACAGGCACATGAGCAATTGCATGGAGAAGTCCTTGGCGTAAACCAACCTAAGAGGCTATTTGGGCTAGGGTGTGTGGAGAACTGAGGGCACAGTTCTGTCTACGGGCTTTGTGCTGTGTTTCTACAGCTGCAGAATGAACCAAAAACCCTAACTAGGGGTGATGAGTTTTGGACAAGACCCTACTGTGTGATCGTTGGTGGCTGGGGAGTGACATGGGGACTCCATCTGTTTGTAGTGAGCATTCTGCCATCTGGTGGCTATCTGTGACGGAGGGAGAACATAAGGGTCTTTCTACAGCTGGCGGCTAATGGAGACCTTGATCTTACTCAAGGGGTAGAGCCATGTGCAACAGAGTTTACACACAGATACAGACAAACATGTCCTATAAAGGAATCAGATTGTTTCTCCTAGAGGATAGGAAAGAAGGGAGAATGAGACGATAGCAATTGTTTCTTTTATAAATAATATTTTTGAGGGATTCATATACTAAGGTGATGGGAGTCCCATATATATATAATCACAGATTGACTGTGGAATTTGTTTATTTGTACCTGGCAGGATGGCACCCAGTTCTTATGGAGAAAAATGGTCAAATTGTGTTAATTGAAAATTGCTCTGATTATGGATACTAGCAGTTTCATATCTTGGGTTTACAATCAGAATTCCACTGCAGGCCTGTTTTCATCTTTATTTCATTTTAAGTGCTGTTTTGCATAGGAAATGGTTTTTTTTAAACGTATATGTACACACACGCACTAACAGACATGAAGCAAAACACTGGTGTAACTGAGTAAACAATACCGTGGCATTTTAGGAATAAATGAGAATGAGCATCATCAGGTCATTTTAAAATTCATACGTTTTGATTTGTGAATAAAACACATAGATAGTTTCTAAGTTCCTGAGGGCCCATTGTAGCAAATCCTACATACCACTGAAGTGTAACAAGCTTATTTATATTTTATGGTGCTTCTCTATCAAGCTGTATTATTATGGATTGTCCAGACTCCATAACAGTTGCTAAGGAAAAGGGACATTATGTTAATATTGTGTAATAATGACTGTGCAAGCTGGGTTCTATCACACAGGACAAGTTTAGGAAAAAATGGTGAAGTTAATGCACCATTTTGATGAGAGACTTGATCACCTGCAGCTTATATTTTAATAGAGAAAGAAAGTTTGAAATCAAGAAGCCATACAGAAAATGAGAGCGAGAAAACAGAACTATTTTAAGAATTTATTGACAGCACTTTAAATTTACTTAACAGTAGGAATCTGGAATTGGCTTCACAAAGAAGAAATCTGGCAGGAGCAAACAAAAAGCACTTACCAAACATTCTAGGTAAAGAATTTGTCTCTCATTAAGCATTCTCGTGAATAGATGTGTTGAGCATATAAGCAGTACCTTGGTCTTTAATTCTGCTGTTTCCTGACCAAATGATATCTACAAAGAGTTTTAAGTGCTCTCTGAATCATTTAATGTTAGGGTGGGTACAGTAACAAGTTACAATAAAATAATATGCTAACATGATAAAATTCCAATGTATTCGTGTAACTGTATAGAATTAAAGAACAAGTCAGCATCACAACAAGATCATGATTTCCGTGGCAGATAATGTAAGATACATATGCTATGTAGATAAGCACTATAGAAATGCCTATAAATAAAATAAATAAGGAAGGATGTTGGCATTCTTCTTAAAGGAATATTCTAAAATATGTCTTCAGTATCAGAACTGCCTTTGCATCAAACAGGCATGGAGAAAGTGGTTCAGATAAAATAAGAACTGTCCTGAACTTTCACTTAAAATCCAATCTATCCATTATTACATTATGTGTGTTCTGTATAACTGAGTGGGTTGTGATACTCTCAATATCACTAGCAAACAAGCAGGAGTTGCCTTGACATGGCACCTTGAATTTCCCAGAATCACTAGTCTTGGGAACTTCAATAACAATAGGCGCTCACTGAGGGCAGAAATTCAAATCTGCCGTATTTAAACAAAGTTTCTCCCAAGAGTAACTACTAAGGGCCAGAAACTGAAAGAATCCAAAGCTGAGTTCAGCACCTGGAGCAGCAAAGATCAGAACCAACCAGCATCATCTCCTCGTACACCTGTCCCCCAGTCTGGACGGAAGGAGCACAGTTTACCCAACTAGGACTAGCTCCGTTTTCCCATACGCTAGATCAGGAGCTGAGTTCACGAAAACACTGAGGCGCTTAGGGCTATTACACCTTAGTAAAATTTTGTTTACCATTAACTTCAGCTTGTGGTCACTCTATTCGGTTATTGTTAGGGTCGTCTTACCTTTTAACTTGTAGGCTGTCCAGGACAGGGATTGTCTCTTTATAGGTATTTTTGCAGGGTCCAGCATGATGGGGCCTTTGATCCTTTGTGGCGCTTTAGAGCATTACCATAATAGTAATGGATAATAATACAAATATTTATAGCCTGCCATGGGTATGTATACATGACTAATAAAGTGTTAAAAGGACAAGTCCCTGGCCTGAGTGTTTTCCCTCTAATTTAGACAAAAACAATACAATATGAGAAGAGATGAGATGGGAAAAAGCAGCAGTTGGCAATTGGACGGGTGTTGGCACTGGACCCCGAAGTGAAAGAAATGGGTGTGAAGGAGGGATTGAAAAAAGGAGAGGGAAATGACTTGATGCACAGGAAAGGGGATTGGGTGGGAGGAAACGGGAGCAGAGATATAGGTGTGGGTTGGAATGGTCTGGAGAAGAGAAGCTTGGACTTAATGAGGAAAAGAAAGGAAGCTACTAAAGGAATCTGGGAAGGGACTAATAGGCTGAGAGCAGCAGGAAAAGTGAGCTGCATGGAGGAGGTTGCAGCGTTAGAGGTGACAGTGCATCAGTGGTTTAATAGTTGGGGAAAGAGATGGATTCTAGAGATACACAATTATAAAGTAAGACATGACAAAATGTAATAAAAGGCTGCAAGAAGAGGGCTGTTGCAAGGTTACAATTGCCCTGGCTGGCTAAGCCAGACTCTTATTAGACAGAAAGAAACAGAGAAAGGTGGAGAAGAAAGACGAGGAGAAAGATGTTTGGTGGAAATTAACATACTCAGAAAGAAACCTCAGTCTCCCATCTCAGGAGCTGCTGAAGACTCTGCTGTATGAATGTTGGCGTGAGCTGGTTTCCTCTCCCTGTCTGAGCCAATCAGAACATCTTTCAGGATCAGGAGAAAGGTCCAATGGATGTGTTAGTAAATCCCCATATACCAGTGTGCACTGGTGGGGTCGGGCTGAGGACAGTTGTGATAGTGAAACTGTCTGTCATGGTTTGCTACCAAATGTTTTGCAGAAAAGAAATGTCACATATATGTAGCAGCATTGGCTCACCAAAATTACCCAATCAGAGCAAGTTTCCACTGGTCCATGCATGGCAACTTCCCTTCACATTTAAGCAGATTTTATTTTCTTGCATTAATAATTTTGCTACCTCTGACCCAGCAGCCTTTATGAACTCCTAGTCGGCAGTCCTGTTAGCTCAGACAAAGGCTATACACAAATTTGCTCTGATTTAATTTAGCTTCAACCTGGTCCCAATCAACTTAAATTAAAACTGAAATAAAATCTGGTTTAAACTGACATAAAAGCCTCCACACAGCACTGGATTAACTCAATCGTTTATGAAACCACACCTTAAATTAAACTGGCACAACCCTTTCTGTAGGCAAGTTTACATTACTCCTTGAATCCATTCTCTGGGTGGGTTTTTAAATATCATGGAGAAGAGTGAAATGCCTTTCTTGCCCCCATTTACCCACCTTGCACAATTGAGGGTTTCAATCCAGGGAAGACTGTAACACTACACCCAAGAACTAATAAGGATCCCCAAAGCCCAGAGCAGGGCAGATTACTCATTGTCCTCCTGAGCTAAATCCATTGAAATATAATGGGCAGACTCAGCCTTGAAGTCTTCATTTGCACCCCTTCCTTGTCAAGGCAGACCCTGATGACTGCACCTGGGGACTCATAAGGTCACAGTCGGACAGTGGTGAACCAAGTCCAGGCTCATTCTTGGGACACTCCATTTGCAGTAATCGACGGACAGTTTTAAAAGCATGTGCCCCCTTATGGCCTAAATTTCATTCTTTTCTTTGAAACACATTGCTGCTCTTTGTTTTGTTGGTTGGATAACTGCAGTTTGATATTGATGCCCCAACTATAAGCACCAGGGCTGACACTATAGGTATTTTGCAATCATTCATTCAAGTAGCCGAGGCTCCTTGGGGAGAAGTCTATGAAATGGCATACTCCCAACATCTACGCTGGAGGGCTCATAATACAAAGAGTTTAAAATGCACAAGTGAGTGAAAAAAACAACAAAAAATCCCTCGTTTGATTAGTAGTGATGTAACTTACCCCAAGTATATAAAAACAAATAACACAGGATGAAATAGTCTACAAGTAGGAAATTTAGAGGTAATTCTATGCAGGTGTCTTGCAAATTAATTTACTTTATTTCATTTTTATTTTCTCTTTCCTGTTTTTTTTTTCCAATGAGATTTTTAATCAAGCTTCTGTTTTGTTCTCAGACTAAACCTTTTTTAGCCTACAGATTTGATGTATTTATTTATTGTATGTTTTTGGAATAAATGGAGACATGGCTGAAGGACAGTAGGCGCTGAGCATAATTCTGTAGGTGAATTCTTGCTTTTGAGTTACGGTGCAAGAGGCTACCTTACCACATGGTGTTTTAATATAGTTTGACCTCAGACTTCTCCTCCACTTGGCTTCACATATACAACGACACAGCTGCTGACGGGGAGTCATTTCCTGTGGGAAAGCATGCCATGCCGGCAGTAATATGCAGTACTAATGACATATATCATAGTTTAAATAGTCTATTATTTTTATTTTACTTTTGAAATCATTAAGGGCAGCTGCTACTCATTACTGAGTGAGACAAGCTATCTTGTTTTCTAGATCAAAATGTCTTCTCTTTATATTGGAATGAAAGTTTGGCACTTTGATGCAAATAAGATTAAGAAATAATTTTAAAAATACAAAAAATGAAAAAAAAATGCCATAAAGTAAAACTTAAAAGACATTTTTAGAATTCCCCAAAATGAAAATTTTCCCAAAGGATTTTTATTTTTATTTTGAAATATATTTTTCTACAGGAAAGTCCATTGTAATTGACACTCTTTTAAAAACAATGTTTCTATTTCAAGGGAGATGACATTTTTTATAAAAAAATGTTTTGAAAAATTTCCAGCTCGCTCTAGTAACTAGTCATCTCTAGGTCATGAGTGAAGCAAATGCCGGACTGTAGTGGGTGACTGAAAGCCATGATGCTTTTCAGAGGCACATATTGGAAATAAGTTGGTCACAGACCTGTTAAAGACATGGAAGTATTCACATCACAAAACTGTCCTCACAGTCATTGTTGATTGTCATCCTGGGTTGTAGTCTCATCAGAGAGGCAATAGACTTGTATGTCTACACTGCAAAGGCATTTCACTCTTCTCCATGATATTTAAAAACCCACCCACTGGCCCGCGACTGGCCCGTGTCAGCTGACTCGGGCTTGCAAGGCTCACGCTGTAGGGCTCCAGCCCGAGCGCCAACATCTACACCGCAGTTGTATAGCACTGCAGCCCGAGTCTCGTGAGACTGAGCCAGCTGACACGGTGTTTTACTGCAGTATAGACACACCCAACGGGTCCTGGAGTCTGAACTACTCATCTTTAAGCACAGTCCCTCTAAAGTGGGTTTGAGGTACAGTGTTTGAAAGGTATGAATGCAAACTTCCTCCATTCGTGCTTTACCTGTGCTGGGAATGAAGAGCTTCATGACCCAATCCTGCAAATCCATCCCCTTTCAGGAGCACTTAATTATCAAAACTATGAAAATACAAGTAAAATTCCAGGCCTAGGGAACGTACAGAAATACCCATTTTTTCTGAACCAGTTCAGTCCACCTCTTGATTGGAAATAATAATAATAAAAAATAATTAATAATTAATAAACATTATTATGCACACTTCACCTTGAATGATCTCTTGCAAAATGTGTTAACTCCTTACGCTTAACCATCTGTTTCACCCTGAATTTAGCTGTGAGACTCTGAGTACCTTTCCAGACCTGAAGAAGAGCTCGCTTTGGCTCAAAAGCTTGTCTCTGTCACCAACAGAAGTTGGTCCAATAAAGATGTTACCTCCCTCCACTTTGTCTCTCTAATAATATCTTGGGGCCAACACACCTACGCTTCAAACAGTAATACATTATGACAGTCATCTCTAACGTCAGTTTCCTTGTGAATTTGTCAGCTGTTTATTAAAGAGGAGACATTTCTGTACATTATCAACCCTACTCTCTTGGATGTCCAGTTTGCCTTTACTAGTAGATGAAAGTGGGCATAATTAGCAGTGGGCAAAATTAGGAGGTTATAGCTTGTCAGACAGCCAACAGAAAGCCTAAGAAATTATAAGTAACATCACCCATCGTCATTTGTAGTCCTGATATGATTGAAGTCAGTCCAGGTTTCCCAACTCCGCCTACAAAACCATTTACAGATACTAAGTGTTATTAGTAAAAGGTCTCTTCCTGAAAACAAAAGGAAAAATTTGGCATAAACTAAAAGCTGTTCCCTGTCATTTAGAGACCAGATTTTATTAGTTTGTTTTGTTGGTCTGGGTATATGATTAGTCATTTCATGCTGTCATGAATACGTCCAAGTTCCTTGGTAAGTGATTTTCAATTATGGCACACTATAACCTTCTGGTTATTTATTTGGCATACTTACTCTAGGTAATGGGCAATGTTCTCGTTAGAACTTTACAAGCTCTGGAGGGTTGCGGGGGGAAGGGGATCTAATCATCTCAGCCGGCCTCTTGTTGCTGACACAGTGTAATAAATGTAGGTGGTAGTTTCTAAAACAGAAAGACAATTTCTAGAAAGGCATGCTTTATTTTGCACACATAACAGTGAAATAGGACATGTAATGCCTTTGTTGTATTTATTGGCCACCATTGTCATTTATCCACACGCAGGAATGAGATATATATATTTTTGCACCTCCTGTTGGACTGTATGTTCAGAAAAAATTCCATGGAAAAATGGCACATGAGCAATTTGCTTTTGCAATCAATATCTGGAGATATTAGCATATTCCTTCTGCTTGTTTGCACAGTTATAAATTAGACCCTGAAAATATGCTCAGAGGGGTTTTAGAGAACACTGACACAGGGGTGTGGAACTATGTGAATAAAAAGCGTTTCAGCCCCAGTAGTAGCCTATGTAGCTGGCTCCAATGGAGAAGTCTTGCAGAAATTCAGTACAAAAGGAAAAGAAGAATAATGTGGGAGGAAAAGTAAAATACCAGAAAACAAAGAGTTGCATGAACCACTAATTAGTGCAAATTCCATAGAGCCAGAATGGAAAAAAGCTGGGGGGTCAAACACCCCCTGGCAGATTAGAAAGTTGGCGCATCTGTTTCTGAACTGTCCCCTTCCTCGCCCCACCCCCCAACATGCTCCTTACATTGAGTCCCATCCTGCGAGGCGGTGAGCACCACTTCCGTGGTGAAGTCAATGGGAGGTTCCGAGATCAGGGACACACACACACACACACGTTCCTTGTCCTGAAGAACCGACTGTCTGTAGCCCTCTCTTGTCTCGTACTTAGATTGTATGCTCCTTGGGGCAGACTTCATCTTTTTGTTCTGTGTTTGTACAGTGCCTAGCACAATGGGGTCCAGGTCCATGACTAAGGCTCCTCAGCACTACTGTAATAGAAATAAGCAATAAGTTGATCTCAGGGCCTGATCATCATCTTTCTCAGGCGTTTGCAGTGTCCTGCTGATTCCTAATGCACACAAGGCATAAATAACAAATAGCTTTTCATATCTGTAGCCACACTTGAATTAACTTGATGTCAGCATGCACCATCATGCCCACTACTCTGGGGTTATTACTTCAGACACTGGCTTTGCCTCCCAATCGATTCTGTGATGGCAAGCTTCTGAAGGCATAGCTCTCTTGGCATAAGTCTGAAATAAGTTGGCAAGTAACCTCTGGAGGCTCCCCTGTGCCATTCCCCCAGGTGGGACTGCAAAACATCCAGCCACCTCCAGCTCTTTGATCTTCTCTTTGTTCTCAGCGAGGAAACATGAACTGCAATTTGCAAGCAGGTTTAAGATGTATGGCAGCCTGTGTTTCTTGTATCCTCATGGTTGTAGAGCAGCTATTGCATCTCCGCACCTTGCTAGCTAACAGGAAAGAGGAGGAGGCAGGGTGTAAGTTTAATGTTCTGTGCGGTGGATTGTTCGTCCAACCCCGATTCTTGCGTTTAAAGTCAAGGGACATGCATTTCATATGGTGTTTTTTTTCCCCCAAGGCTGTTTCAGGCCAGCTGAGATGTGTTCTGAATGGGCACTCCATACACTGTCATATGTTAAGGGGATCAGAATCAGATCAGCAGGGAAAAGACATCTCAACCCACTGTCTAGTGACCTCAGGAGACAACTCCAGAGTTTTGTAATACACTATAGAGGATGGGATGAGCGAAGAGAAGAAAACGGAGGTCTCCCAAGGACTCCCCTGTGGAGATGGCTGCAGAAATGATTGAGCAATTGATCATTCCATTTAGGAACAATGACAGTGTAGCAGAGCTGTTTAGGGACGCTGACATTACTAATTGGATAGCTGAGAGTATTCTGTACGGTAGACAATCGAGGGCAGCTCTTTAAGGGTCAGGTGGTTTGCCTTGTTACAGCAACAGTTTGAGATAAAGGGGAACCAAAGGTATTTCCAGTGGAGGCACTGAGCAAGACTTGGCTTGCCCTGAGTCTATAATCACTCTGACACTTGTTTTATGCTTCTGTTCCTGTTGGCAGCCAGTATTCCCAATGTATATGTGCTGCTATTCCGAAAAGCTGGGAGGTGGATTATTAGAGGGAAAATAATCTAGCACCGGGATTTAACCTCTACAGAAGAAGGGGGTTAAGCACATGATTTGCTTAAAATGATGAGGGCAGCTGAATGTAAGACTTCCGAGCTTTACACAGAGTGCAGATTATAATACGCGGCAGCGCCTCCTTCATGAGTAGGGAGAAGAGAAAGCAGAGGAGAGTTTTCAGCCCACCTAAATGAAATCACTTAAGTGCTTGGGCTTTCCGTGCAGGTTTCCATTCTGTTTGAGTTCAGCCATGTCTGAGTAACACCAGAGAGGAATTTTGTGTGAGTGAACTTAATTTTGTCCACAGCAAGAGGTCTATTGTTTGCAAATATGATGGAATTCCCAAGCAGGATGATATGATCCTCTTTTCAAATCATACCTCTGATATGGATTCTTGGGGGGATTTGTATCCCCTGGACTGTGAGGTAACAGGAAGTGGTAGAAATTGCTAGGTGGTATTTAGGAGGTGGGTTTAAATGGTTATAATCTACAAGCTCCCCGGAGAGGTGGTTGTAAATTACTGCTTACTATTGGTTCTGAGGAAATCTGGGTTTTTTTGCTTTAACTGTACAGTATTCTGCTGTTTTCCTTCAATCAATAACTGAAAACTTCTGGGGAAAAGAGTACCATACAGCACTGTAAGACAATGAGGGTCAGTCAAAACGCATTGCATTATTAGGTTTGAACTGCATGTTACGCTGGCACTGCTAGATGCAGATCAAGCTCCATCAAGGGTTAAAGCATTCACATTTGGATGGAGATGGTGGGCTTGGATTGGATGCAGTTGACTTGAAGGACTGGGAAATGCTACTGTAGTATCTCTTTAAGCCCTGAAATAAAATTCAGCTCACCTGCCGGCATCCCCGCAAAGAGCAGCATAAGTGCTACACTTTTACCTTAAGTACTATAACCATTGTCTCAGTCATTTGTAAAATCAGTAGAACATTATTATTCTTCATTGGTTGCCATGGCACTCAATGCATTCCATGAGCAAAGTATAGAAGTAAATTTGTTTTACCTGGAAAAAGTAATTGAATATTATTTTTTGTTTTTAACAAAAAGGTGAACCTTTTTTCCAGTTTGTACCGTACTTTCAGTTTCCTTCCTATGCATGCCCATGCTGAAGATCCTTCGCTGGTCAGACGACCAGCAGCAATCTGGTTAAAGATGCTGGCATTCATATGTTTATAATTATGGTGGCTAAAGTTAGCCCTCAGAGTTAGCACCTGTATATAATATCAGTAACGGATCTTCATTCTTCTTCTAGCACTTGTCTCTCAGCAAGCAGATTCCAAAAATCAGGAGTGACGCTGTGAGAACTGTCTCACAATAACACAGACACCAGTGATTGAGCTCAATACCAGAGTAACTGTGTGAAGTTCTCTGGCCTATGTTACGCAGGAGATCAGACTAGATGATCTAATGCTTCCTTCTGGCCTTAAAAACTATGAATCTGCCTAATCCAAAGACATCTCTTCTTCTTGCTAAGGGAGCGGTAGCATACTCTGATGTGGGTACTGTAATGAAATTTTGCCTGACTACATTCCCCCTCCAGTTTCTTTTGGATATGGTATTATTTATTACCTCCCCAATGCTGTTGGTTAGTGTTTCCACGTGTTACTCAACTGCTGCCATAGTCAGCACCAAAGATGGCTGTGTTTCAGTGATGTATGTCCTTCAGTGGTCTGTGAATGTTTTCTAGTTGCTCAGAGAGTTCCTTCTCTAATACAAATAAATAATAACACAAATAATATGCTACGGGACTGATTTTCTTTGGCGCTGCAGCACTGGTAGTCATTCGCACCACTGTTCTTATCCAGTAGCATTTTACACTGACTCTTCACTACTTTGCACTGGCATAAATGGCTACACCAGGTGCAGGACAGCAGAGTATGGGGCCCTAAACCCTTAAAATGCCTGGCTTTTCCACTTCAACTGGTTTTCTGTTGTTCCAATTTGTTATCGACAACTGAAATGGAAGCCTTAGTGTTCAGTCCTAGGCAGCTGTTCATCCAACACCCACAGCAGTGTACTCTGCGGGTATTGGGTTATTTAAAAGAAACAACCCAGCTCCTCCCCTCTGTGGCAAGCTGGGGCTCACCGGCACAGCGCCTCCTGCTGGTTGTCAGGAAATTAGCTTGATTCCAGCCTCAGAGTGCCTCCTGCTGGCCGTTGTCTCCCCTGCCCTTACCTGCCCCTCTGCAGTCCTTTTATCTCCATCACCTCTAGCCCCATGTCCCTCTCGGACCCCAGTGCCCCTTACCTTAGGGTGCTGCCCCACAGCACTGCCCCCACGCTCTGGGTCTCCCCTCCCAGGGGAACCCCAACCCCCTATACCCACCTTGCCTCAATGGCTACTGCCAGTCACCATCTAGCTCCTTCTCTCAGGGGCAAACTGCAGTCTGAAATGGCCACTCATCACTGGCAAGGGTTGGACCTGGTGCCTTTCTAGCCCAAGCTGCCTCTTTGCAGCCCTAGTACCTCCCCTGGCCTTTAGCAGGGCATCAGCCTGGGGACTCACCAGGCCAGAGCTCCTCAGCTCTGCCTGTCCTTCCCCAGCCCTGGTCTGCCCCAGGTACCCTGCTTGCTCTCCCAGGCAGCCTGGTCCTCTCTACTCCCCAGCTGGAGCCAAGAGTCTCTCCCACTCTCTCAGCCTGCCTTTTTATCAGGCCAGCTGTGCCCTAATTGGGTGCAACCACACCTGTGGCTGACTACCCAACCAGCCTCCCTTGGCTGCTTTTAACCCCTTTCTGACTGGAGCGGGGTGACCGCCCCGCTCCACCCTCTCCTCTCTTCCCACCTGATCCCCGGAGTCAAGCTAGTGCCATGCTGTATCTTCCCTGAAACCCCACGCTGATCACACGTCTAGCTTACAGCAAAATGTGGCTTCTACTGAGGTTCCCATGCTCAGTCTCTGTATGATCAATTACATTCCAAGTACCCAGACCACTAGCCCCAAATGTTACCTTTGTGGGATATATTTTCAGCGAAGACTGACGCGGGAGTGGCTGGATCAACTTGCTGTGTCCATCCGGTAATATGCGCTAAAAAAAAGAAACCGAATCTGTAACTTGGCAGTGGAAGAGCTTTGAACTTGGGAGATATTGGTGTCTTACTGGCCTCATGGTTAAAAGGGCACAGCATTGTATCCACCATTTATGACATGACGAATGGTGTGTTTTCTTCGATAGGAAATTGTCTGTCTCCTGTTGCGTATTTACGAGTACAGGGGCGATGGAGAGGATTAGTCAACCCTTCCTGGGAAATGGTGGGGTTATGTAGGGAGAGTCCAATGTTAACTGGTAGTCAGTGAGGAGAAGGGTCTGAGGAGAAAGGGGGGAAGGCTGGCCCAGTGCTGGCTGGGGGAGGAGGGAAAGAAACAAGGCAAAAGCAAGCTAAAGAAGTAGAAACAACCCTAAGCCCCGGGCGTGGTCCCACCTGTGCATGCTGTAAATGAAGAGCAGAGGGTGGTTGGGATATTCAGGAGTGCTCTGCAGTTGTTGTAATGTTATCAAAAGACATTGGGCTAGATGTTGCTCCCATTCAAGTGCCCTACTGCCCTCCATTTCTATGATTCTCTGGTCACTAAATCAATGCTAGGTGTCAGTGTAGCAAACAGAAGCAGACATTGTAAGGGCCAAATGCAGAGGTGAGTCTATGAGACTCTTGGGTTGGTTTAGCCTCTTTCTGCCCCTTACAGAAAAAATTATACCTATTTATATTTACCCTGTCAAAGACTGAGTTAGTCCTTGTTTCATTAAACTGGTGCAACTTAGTGTAAACTGGTTCCATTAAAGCAATGCAAACCCATGTGGGCACTTTTACATCAGTTTAAGAGAGGCTTATTGCATTTTAGCTTAAAACTGTTCTTAATGAGTTTAAATTAATTGAAATTAGCCACTCTTAAACCGAATTAAGAGTGTTCCCACAGCCCTTTGCATGGGCTTAAGTAAATCCGTCTAAAAGCACATAATTCACATTCACTTTAATGTCCCTTATGCTGCCAGAGCCCTGCAAAGACATCTTTGTATAAATAAATATCTGGCTCTTGGATCCATATTGAAAACAGGAATGAGCAATTTGAAACACAAATGGTGTGTCAGGAGGAAAGGCTACATAAGTTACTAATATGGTGGGTGGTTTTCATGGGAAACACTGCCTTTGAATCTATTGCTTTTCTTTCTTTCTGCAGCTTGATGCTCTTGATTACTAAAGGGGAAGAGGTTAGTATATATTAGCTACTTAAAAGCTAGAGACAACTCACAAAGCCAGAAAGTAAACTTAGTTCTGATTAAATTTTAATTGCTCCCAAGTTTCCACTAGTTACGTGCTTTAAGTTTCACACCATCAGAAAGCACTCATCAGCCGATGTTGTGTGTAAGAGGAATTTGGCTGATGTTAGCGAAATGCTGGAGATGATCCAGGCCACGAGGGTTGCAGTGTATAATAAGTCTGAAAATTTGTAGGCGGCTGAAATAAAAATTGAAGACCTGGAAATAGCAATAACTGGATACAATCCTCTTCTAACTGAGAAAAAGTCACAACATTGAGAAATTGCAACCAACACCTGGAAAACAAGTTCAAGTTAAGAAATGCAAAGTCTGTCACGGGTTCACGGAAGTGTTAAAACAGGAGATGGTATTATTAGGTTTTTTATAGTATTTTACTTAAGGGACGTGTATACCTCCATGGAAACCTTGGAGAAACATACTTTTCGGAGGCAATTTGGCACTTGTCTTGTATCTCATAAGTTCCAGGTTTTCATCACTTGAAAGCAGGATCATTCTTCTCTAGAAAATCATTTGCTCCTGCTGCTTATTCCCTCAGTGTTCTCTATGACATTGTAATCCTTGTCACCACCTGGTTCTTATATTGTCAAGAGAGGGTCATAGCTACAACTGGGGGATAAACAGCAGGAGCAGACAGACTTGTAAGTAGCAAAGATTCATTTTTCTTTTCCCTGGAGTAGTGAAAAAAAGAAGATGAAAGATGGCATATCAGTAGAATTGTTTGTAAATAAGATGTGTTTCAGAGTTTTCTACAGCATGTCAAAATCAGCTTTAAAAGGTGTGAAGATGCATGATTTTGAATTTCCTCTATAGTTCCTCCTATTGGGTCTATTTGTAGTATAGTCTGTATGTCGTATGTCAAATGTGCAGCTTTCTGAATGAAGAACACTAGCAATCAGTGTTGGATGAAGAGTGGGGAAATATTCTTCCTCTAATACTTTATTTTTAAAAATTACCCCCTTTATCGGGTAGATGATTTGAATCTGATCTGAGCTGGTCTGATGGGAAATAAATGTGAGTTTGGCTTTCAGGGTTCAACACTCATGTTTCACCTGGTTTGCGTTTCTCTTCTCCTTTGACTGAGTCTAGGGTGACCAGATGTCCCGATTTTATAGGGAGAGTCCCGAAATGTGGGGCTTTTTCTTATATAGGCTCCTATTACCCCCCACCCCCTGTCCCGATTTTTCACNCATCCCGATTTTATAGGGAGAGTCCTGAAATTTGGGGCTTTTTCTTATATAGGCTCCTATTACCCCCCACCCCCTGTCCTGATTTTTCACACTTGCTCTCTGGTCACCCTCACTGAAGCTTTCTTACCTGATTAAAAAGGAAATGGGAAAAATTGGCTTCAAATACGCATTGCTGCAATGTGACGGAATGAAGTTTGCTCTGAAGGCCAGTCCATTACACCCCGTAGCTCTTATGTGGTGCCTTTCATCAATAGATCTCAAAGCACGTTACAAAGGAGTATCTTTGTTATCCCCATTTTACAGATGGGGGAATTGACGCACAGAAAGGGGAAGTGACTTACCCACAGTCACCCAGCAAAGAGCCAGGGCTAGACCCCAAGTCTCCTGAGTCCCAGTCCAGCAGTCTATCCACTAGGCAACACTGCCTCTCATAAAGGTCTTGGTGTTTCTGGATAATCACACAGGGCCAGATTGTGATACTCTCACTCACTCATGTAGTACCTTACTCCATGTGAAATCCCACTGAAGTAAATGGGACTACTGGCAAATGGGACTACCGGTACTACAAAATGTGGATGGGGTATTGGAATCTACAGTAATGGAAATTCCGGCACATGGGATTATCATTATATTTTAGCCTATATCTACCTTACTAATTTTCCTGTCTTTCTCTCTAACTGCTACTGCTGCTTAGTTTAACACCAAATGTTCACAAATATAAACTCTACATGTATTTTAAAATAGGCCTAACTTCTTTATGATTTCCTATCTGTCCTGCAACTCTCTTAGCAGTAGTTGTGTGGAGAGTGTGTGAAAATAAGTTGATTTTTTTTCTATCAAAAGATTGTTTGGTGGAGTTTGTGTGAAAGATGATTAAATCTCACTTCACTCCTTGGTGAGACTGAACTTATTGACAGTGCAGACAGAGAGAGATCTACCTCATTTCAGCATTTCATCGTTGCTATTTTGTTCTTGGATATATCTTCTCCTCCTACAAGAATATCTGCCCTGGAGGAGAGTATTAAAACACAGCCAGGGCTCAGTAGGGTCCCTCCTGGTAGAAGCTGTCCAGGAGAGGCATTGGATGAATGTGTCACCTGGATGACCTGATGTTGCTAATTTTTGGTGCTACACTAGCTGTCTCTGTCTACACTGCATTGTAAACCCAGAGCTTGTGGGACTCGGTGTTTCCAAGCCTGCGCTTGAGCATCCGCACCACGCTGTACAAACCTGGGCTTACAATTGCTGGACCTCACTATACTAACATGTCCATACTGCTCTATACAGACCTTCTGACTCGGGTCTATGGCTTGAGCTGAGTCCACACTGCAAAATAACAGGGCTTGGGCCTGAGACTCAACGGGACTTGGGCTCTGACTCAACCCCTAGCAGGGTTCTAGGACCCAGGTCCTGGGTGCTGGCTGACCTGATTCATACTGATTTGTGTGCGCACAGAGGGGGGCTTGGGTTAAAATCAGAGTCAGAGCCCAAGCTTAGTGTGCAGTGTAGACACACCCTTTGTGTGGATAAGTGTTTGCAGCTTTGGCTTGAAGGACAAGAACCTGATTCCACAAATCGTTTAAGCCTGTGCTTAACTTTAAACATAGATTTTAATGCTTTGCTTAATTACAGATGCCACACTGAAGTGAAGCTGGAGTGTCGTGATATTGACTGGACCATACAGTAGCCTAGTGCCTCTAGTTGTGTTAGCTATTGTTATTATTGTTTATTAATCATAAACCTCCCAGGGAAAAAAAGAAAGTAAATCTAAGCTCCTGAAAAGATGCTTCAAATCTTGTAAAGTTTTAGAACACCTGCAATGCTGTGCAAAGTCTGTCACCTCCTCATTCAACATGGCGCTTTCTCCCGATTACTGGTTAAACAAATGTCTCCATTAGTGGATTTTGTTACGAAGTTGGCCATAAAGGACACCTTACAAACAATAGAGACAAATGGCTTGATGCTTTAACGCAACATGGGAGGCAAAAAGTTGGTGGAGGCTGTTAGATGTCTTATTGTCAGAAGATTGGGAAGAAATATGGCAGAATGCCATCTCTAGTTTTTCCAGAACAAGTCTGGAGCAGATATTCCTGGACATTGAAATACCTACTTAAGCAGATTTAGCTGACCATGGTAAATGCTAGCATGCCGCTAACCTTGTCCAATGAATAGCAAAAAATGGGCACTACATGTCGCAAAACACGTAATACGCAGAAAATGGAAACCCAACCCATCTCCACTGCAGTCAGATTGTTGGACACAGCTAGTATGGAAAATAAGGGTGACAAAATGGGGAAAATACACTAAAATGTGATGTCATGTAGAGGCACTAAACTGGTTCTGATCTAGCAATAAGTAGTATTACACATATGGTGTGATTATGAAAAGCAGCTGTGGGCAGGGGCACGCTCCGCTCCTGTCTCTGTCCAGACAAACAAACTATCTGGAGACCTTCTACAGGCAAAACAGCCAGTGATTGATTTTCAAAGGCTGTTCCCACTGCTCCTGAGACTAGCAGGGGAGAGACCTCCTGGGGCCTTGGCTCTACCCTACCGCTCTCTCTCCCCTCTTTCAACTTCCTTCGTGTGCCTTTGTGCCGTCCGAGTTCCTGTTACCTCTCCCCAGCCTGTCCTCAGTCTATCAATCTATCACAGTTCCCATATTCAGGTGGGCATGGGGCAGGGACTTGAAGTTGCAGTGATCAGCATGCTGGAGAGCTCCTGTTGCCCAGGACTGTATCACGGTGACATTCTGTAAATTACTGGTGAGATTTTCCAAAGAAGTCTGAAGGTGTTGGGTGCCTCACTCCCTCAGGTGTTTTGAAAATGCCACCTCACATGTGTAACTCACATACACTGATCGCATGCTGTGCGGAGCCTTTCCTGTCTAAAGACAAAATATTGAGTGAGAACAAAGTTTAGATTCCTAACTGAGTAACATGATTTGCCAAAGGGCAGAGCACCCAGTTTGAAGTCAGTGGCGGTTGTTCAGCACTTTTAGAAATCAGGTCATGTATTTGGAAGTCTAATTTCAAGTTCCTATTTTTTAAAATCTGGACAGAAATGTCATGGGGTTTGTGTTGATTTTTTAAAAAATGTTTAATTAGAATTAATAGAAAGAAAGAAACTGTGCAGGGTCCTGGTTTGTTTAGTTGTCAGGGCATAGGGATGTAGGACTTCCAAATGGTGTCATAGGTACCAAGTGGACAACCTTGGTAGGTCTCAGACCTCAAGCTGTCACCTATTCCTGGCGGTGGAATCACCCAACTCTTTCACTCTTTGACCGGTCCCATGTTTAGCAACCCTGATTTATCTCAGCAGGTCTGACTTATGTCCAGACACTGGAATCTGTTCCCTGCATGGCAACAACAGTGGAAATTAGTCACCACACAGCCTCCTTAGAGCAAAGTATAATTTATTTAGAACAAAACATTTAAGAGAAAACACATCTCAAAAACAATCAAACACATGCATATCTAGCTTACCAGGTGTTAAACCATCTTCCACATAGCTACTCTGGTAGGACTAGCTCCCATGTGTCAGACCCTGCTCTGATCTAGGCTGAAAAATCAAACCATTTAATTGTGGAAATGTTAAAACAGTTCCTTTTGTTTCTGAAATGTCAGAATGATTCCTCTCAACATTTCACTGTTTTTTCCCTTTGACTGAAAGTAGTTCTCTGCAATTGACGTGAATTTGCCAAATGTTACAGCTGATCCAAATCTGCATTTTTCTGTGAAAAAAGTTTCACCCACCTCTAATCAAGGCCTTTTCTACTGTTCCTAGCCTTTCCCAGTGGTAAAACAACCATGTCACTTTGGCTTATGGCCTGGAAGGATGCCATTGTCTTTCTTGTGTGTGCTTGGGTATTCTTACCTGGGAAGCCATTGCATCACCCTCCTTTACAGATGTCCTTGAATTGGAGCATTATAGGTGTATAATAAACATTCCACTACCCCCAATACAAGTTAGATCAATGCATTCATACAGGAAAGTCTGATAGCCCCATTATCAAATTATTACGTCAGTATTCATTAAAACATCATTACATATCAGCACCATGTCTGTCACAGACAGCACTTAGTATTCTGTGGCAATACACTGTCCATCACCTTGCTCAGGGAGAAGGACAACATGAAATGAATTTGTTTGAAAGACTGAGATGAGTGTGACTTTCCCACAGGTACAGCTCAAACTGTGCTTAAGAGTCCTGATCCCCACTCTTCACATGAATCATAGAATCATAGAAGATTCGGGTTGGAAGCGACCTCAGGAGGTCATCTAGTCCAACCCTCTGCTCAAAGCAGGACCAATCCCCAACTAAATCATCCCAGCCAGGGCTTTGTCAAGCCGGGCCTTAAAAACCTCTAAGGATGGAGATTCCACCACTTCCCTAGGTAACCCATTCCAGTGCTTCACCACCCTCCTAGTGAAATAGTGTTTCCTAATATCCAACCTAGACATCCCCCACTGCAACTTGAGACCATTACTCCTTGTTCTGTCATCTGCCACCACTGAGAACAGCCGAGCTCCATCCTCTTTGGAACCTCCCATCCCCCTTCAGGTAGTTGAAAGCAGCTATCAAATCCCCCCCTCACTCTTCTCTTCTGCAGACTAAATAAGCCCAGTTCCCTCAGCCTCTCCTCATAAGTCATGTGCCCCAGCCCTCTAATCATTTCTGTTGCCCTCCGCTGGACTCTCTCCAATTTGTCCACATCCTTTCTGTAGTGGTGGGCCAAAACTGGATGCAATACTCCATATGTGGCCTCACCAGTGCTGAATAAAGGGGAATAATCACTTCCCTTGTTCTGCTGGCAATGCTTCTACTAATGCAGCCCAATATGCCGTTAGCCTTCTTGGCAACAAGGACACACTGTTGACTCATATCCAGCTTCTCGTCCACCGTAACCCCTAGGTCCTTTTCTGCAGAACTGCTGCTTAGCCACTCGGTCCCCAGACTGTAGCATGCATGCGATTCTTCCGTCCTAAGTGCAGGACTCTGTACTTGTCCTTGTTGAACCTCATCAGATTTCTTTTGGCCCAATCCTCCAATTTGTCTAGGTCACTCTGGACCCTATCCCTACCCTCCAGCATATCTACCTCTCCCCCCAGTTTAGTGTAATCTGCAAATTTTCTCAGGGTGCAATCCATCCCATCATTCAGATGTTGAACAAAACTGGCCCCAGGACCGAGCCTTGGGGCACTCTGCTTGATACCGGCTGCCAACTAGACATCAAGCCGTTGATCACTACCCGTTGAGCCCGACAATCTAGCCAGCTTTCTATCCACCTTACAGTCCATTCATCCAATCCATACTTCTTTAAATTGCTGTCAAGAATACTGTGGGAGACCGTATCAAAAGCTTTGCTAAAGTCAAGGTATATCATGTCCACCGCTTTCCCCATATCCACAGAGCCAATTATCTCATCATAGAAGTCAATCAGGTTGGTCAGGCATGACTTGCCCTTGGTGAATCCATGTTTACTGTTCCTGATCACCTTCCTCTCCTCCAAGTGCTTTAAAATGGATTATTTGAGGACCTGCTCCATGATTTTTCCAGGGACTGAGGTTTGTAGTTCCCCAGATTCTCCTTCTTCCCTTTTTTAAAGATGGGCACTATATTTGCCTTTTACCAATCATCCGAGACCTCCCCTGATCACCACAAGTTTTCAAAGATAATAGCCAATGGCTCTACAATCATATCAGCCAACTCCCTCAGCACCCTTGGATGCATTTTATCCGGCCCCATGGACTTGTGCATGTCCAGCTTTTCTAAATATTCCTTAACCTGTTCTTTCACCACTGAGGGCTGCTCACCTCCTCCCCATACTGTGCTGCCCAGTGCAGCAGTCTGGGAGCTGACCTAGTCTGTGAAGAACGAGGCAAAATAAGCATTGAGTACTTCAGCTTTTTCCACATCATCTGACACTAGGTTGTCTCCCCCATTCAGTAAGGGTCCCACCCTTTCCCTGACCTTTTTCTTGTTGCTAACATACCTGTAGAAACCCTTCTTGTTACCCTTCACATCCCTTGTTAGCTGCAACTCCAATTGTGCTTTGGCCTTCGTGATTACATCCCAGCATGCTCGAGCAATATTTTTATACTCCTCCTTAGTCATCTGTCCGAGTTTCCACTTCTTGAAGCTTCCTTTTTCTGTTTAAGCTCACCAAAGATGGCAGTGTGATAGTGAAAGATAGGCAACACTGGAAAGTTGTCCTGTGAAATCTATTATTATTAGTTAATATTATTATTTTAACATCCTTATTTTACAAAACACATTCCAGTCAATGAAAGATGCCCTGGGTCTAAGTTCAGTCATTAGCAGATTTGAGTATCTTGTAATTTAATTTTATTAATGTGCTCATTTGTTGTTGGCAAAGATAGGCACACAACCCCAGTTTAACACTCAGTGCACATTTGAAAGAGGCTGGAATCACAAAAGTAATGCTTTATAAATATTGGTTTTGTGCCAACGTATCCCCACAAAAGAAGCACCTTTAAAGGACACTAATCACTGCTCTACAGCCAAAATGCTTCTGAAATAAATCTAGTCAAACTTTACTAATTCTGGGTCACTGAGAACGAAAATGATGCTTAAAATTGTTGATTGGCTCTAGTTTTCAAGATATGCTATTGGTTCAGTATATACGACCCTTGACTGGGGAATGGCAGAGGATAAGTGAGTTATAAAGGGAAGGGATCTCAATTTAAACCAGAAATGACTAAAATACATCTTTGACTGGATCTATGAATAAATCTATGACTGGGTTTGGACAGTACTTGCTTTTTAGGCAAAACAATGAATGATGCAATCTGAAGCTGGTATTGCGTCATACAGGATATGAATTGCATCATGTTATTCCTAGAAGTCATGGATAATGCAATCATAACGAAGCTTACATCACTCTGCTGAACAAATTGCCCTATATCAGCTCTAGAAAACATACAGTGTCGTGCTCTCTTATTTGTCAGTGTTTGATTTTGCAAAGGGACACATTTCTGTTTAGCCAAAGTGAGCAGAGATGCCTCGTACTTGTGTGAACAGTGCAGATAACTTCTGCTATGTTTGTGGTGAAGTGACTTTTGCATCACAAAAGCGCAGTATAACCACTATGGTTAAGAAAGCCTATCACCTTTATTTTGGCTGCAAAATTGGAGATCAGGACAAGAGGTGGGCCCCACACATATGCTGCAACACTTGTGCAACAAATCTTCGCCAGTGGTTGAACAGGAAAAGGAAATCTATGCCTTTTGCAGTGCCAATGATTTGGAGAGAGCCAACAGATCATACCAGCAATTGTTACTTCTGCATGGTGCCTCCAGTTGGGAAAGGTGTGTCAAAGAAGAAAAAGTGGACTGTGCATTATCCAAACATTCCATCAGCTATACGCCCAGTACCCCACGGAGAAGGACTGCCGGTTCCTGATGCACCAGAATCATTCTCACTTGAGTCAGACGAGGAAGAGGAAGAGGATGAAACTTCTGGTCCTGAACCATCAATGTCACAGGACCCACATTTTCTCCCATCCTCCTCCTCTGAACCACACCTCATAACACAAGGTGAACTGAATGACCTTGTCAGGGATTTGGAACTACCCAAGAGTAAGGCAGAGCTGTTGGGCTCCAGACTACAGCAGTGGAATCTCCTGGCAGGTGATGTTAGGGTTTCCATGTTCCGTGACCGTCAAAAGGATCTTGTCCCATTCTTCTTCATGGAAGGTGATCTTGTAGCCTGCAACAACATCGATGGTGTGATGGCAGCCCTCAACATCGTTCACGATCCAGATGAGTGGAGACTGTTCATTGATTCATCGAAGACGAGTCTTAAAGCTGTTTTACTGCATAATGGCAATGTTTTGCCATCAATTCCAGTTGGTCATGCAGTCCATATGAAGGAAACCTATGACAACATGAAACAACTTTTGAGGTGCATAAACTATGACCAACATCAGTGGCAGCTTTGTGGCGATTTGAAGGTTGTTGCTCTCTTGCTTGGTCTGCAGGCTGGATACACAAAGTACTGCTGTTTTCTCTGCGAATGGGATAGTCGTGCAAGAGATTCCCACTACATCAAGAAAGATTGGCCACTCCGACAGTCATTGGAGCCTGGGAGGAAAAGTGTTCAGCATCCACCACTTGTTGAATCAAGGAAGATTTTGTTACCACCCTTACACATCAAGCTGGGTCTGATGAAGAACTTTGTCAAGGCCATTGACAAAACACAAGCAGCTTTCAAGTACCTCCGTGGAAAATTTCCAAGGTTAAGTGAAGCTAAGATAAAGGAAGGTGTCTTTGTTGGTCCTCAGATTCGTGAACTTCTTCGAGATGATGCATTTGACCATGCACTGCGTGGCAAGGAAAAGACGGCATGGAAAGCCTTCCAGTTAGTGGCAATAAATTTTCTCGGAAACAACAAGGCACACAACTACAGGTTGTTGGTGGAAAACCTCCTCAAGGCATACAAAAGCCTTGGTTGCAACATGTCACTAAAGATACATTTTTTGCACTCTCATCTAGATTTTTTTCCACCGAACTGCGGAGCAGTGAGCGACGAGCACGGCGAGCGATTTCACCAGGACATTGCAACAATGGAGAAACGCTATCAGGGCAAATGGAGCCCATCAATGCTTGCAGACTATTGCTGGACAGTGACAAGAGATGCTCCATTTAATGAATACAAGAGACAAGCCAAGAAGCGCCGAGTAGACACTGAATAGGACTAAACTATGTACATAATAGTTTTTTGCCTTTTGTTTCATAATAAATTTTATTTATATAACCCTTTTGCTGATTTTTAAAGTGTTACATAAACAGGACAGGTGAAATATTATCATGTAAAGCAACCATAAACACATGAAAAGACCTAGGTTTACAATTTATGATTAAAACTCTACTATCTACACAATATACATAGACATAAAATGTAAAAACTTAAATATCTTAGAAACAGTAGCCAATCAGTTGTTTTAATTGTCATATTTGAATTCAGCACATCAAAATACATAATAAATATCACATTTTATCTCTGAAGCAGACGACTTCTCAAAAATTGTAGACCAGTGTTATATTGAACCAGGAGTTCCAATCCCCCATTGCACCATTTTTCATGTGCGATTTGATCAGGTGCAATTAACTCTAATCACATTCTGGTTTGGGTGGGAAGAAGGAAAGAAGATACATGCAGCTCATAATTCTAACACCACGTTGTGTGGAAGCATTGTCTTTGCCTTGCAATCTGAGCCTCGCACCACCATCGTAGTTTGGTCTCTGCAAAAAAGGGATAAGAGGTAAAACGTGGCAAACATTATCCTTGGGATGCGACAAAAGCAGGCAGGAAGAAATCTTTTTCCTAGATCCTATTGTGCAGGAGGCCACAGTGGGGGATTCTTCAGACAGAAATAAGATGATAAACGTGAACAAATGCTTGCAATGTTGTGGGCTTTATCTGATCTCAATACCAGGATGCCTCGTGTGGTGAGCTCTCTTTAGTCCATTAGACCCCTACCCTGAGTATATAACAAGGGGGTGCTGGCAACCTCAAAGCAGGCACTCAGGAGGATAGACTAGGCAATGTAAGAAACAAAGGCCTGTATGCTCCCCTCCTGCACAGAAACGCTTGGAGGGGAACAAAGTAATTTAAAAAACCCTGTGGCTCTGACAGACTAGTGGAGCCTGTGTAATTCCCCTGAGTTCAAAGGACAAGCAGAGATGTGAACTGACTGAAGTTTCGGGCGGAGAGTGAAACAGAATGCAAGAAGCCATGGCTTGGGGCCCAAAGCTCACGGGTCCTGCAGAGATTCTCCCTCTGTGCTCTCCTGCCCTATGCTTGTCTAAGGTGGGATGAGTTACTGGTCTACTATTGGCTGCAGGCCAATCTCTAGGTTCTGGGGCCTCTCCAAGGGGAATGGCAGAGTTCAAGTGGGAGGTGTGTCCTAGGTATGGGTACTTGGATGGCCCCGATCTCCATAGCACCTGGCCAGCAGAGTTACATTTGAGCATCGTTTGGTGGGTCTTCCGAAGTTCTTGGGATGGGGCATGTCTACACTGCAACCTGAGGTATGGCTGCCGCTCGGGTAAACATGCCCACACCGGCATAGCTAACACTAGCTGTGTAGACACAGTGGCTCAGGCTTAAGCACTGCCTGTGTAAGCACACTGGGGACCGTAGGTATGTATTGGTGTTGCCAGCCTGTGCTAAAGCCCATGTCCCCACATCTACACCGCTATCTTTAGCCATGGGGCATGTCTCTTCCTGAGCATGGCCCCAGCTACTCGTCAAAGCTGAGGGTGCTTGTTCGACTCAAACCCCCCCCCCCTTTTTTTTTTCAATTTTTCAGAACTGCCAGTGAACCCCAAAGTCATTTGTGAACCCAGCTCTAGGGATAAGTGTCAGAAATGGTGTGTCTACGCATACAGCGCAGCAGTGGCACAGCTGCAGTGCTTAGTGAAGAGAGCTTCTCCTGTCAGTATAGGTACCTCACCTCCTCGAGCGGAGGTAGCTCTGTCGACGGGAGAAGCCATGGCGGCGGGAGTTTGGTCAGTATAACCGCGTCACTCAGTGGGGTGGATCTGAAATGTAAACCAAGTTTCTGTCAGCTGCTGAAGGCAGTGCAGCATGCATTATCTGCTGGGGGATTATCGAGGTCCCCTGTGCTGCTGCTCCCAAGAACATGTTCTCTTGTTGCTGGATGAGGCAGTGCACAAGCTGGGCTGGGCTGCTTTCATATTCACAGTCTGGGTTTTAATATATTAAGCCACCAATGTGACGCACAAAGAGAAAAAAAGTTAATTGAGAAAGGGGAAAGTTTGTATTTATTAAATGAATAAGGAAAGCAAGTGTCATTAGGCTAATTTGCTGTCTAAACATTGCTTTGTTCTCATTTTACTTCTCCTCGTCTCTATTCTTGACTCTCGCAGCACATCGACATCTCATTCACCACACTCCTATGCCCGGCTAGTCTGATTCTTCCCACGTGGTTATTAAGCAAATGACGTGTCTCAGCCTCACCTCAGCTGGATAAAAGTGGACACACAATGTTCTGTTATGTTAGCAGAGCCCTGCATGCTTCAGCTGACAACCGGGTTGCAGGTTCCGTGGGATGATAGTGAACCTTTATGCCTGAGAGCACTGGGTCAGCTTCACCGGTCGTACAGGCCAGCTTCATCGCTCCAAACCAAAGAAAGGAACCGTGCTGCACAAGACAGCATATGTTTTAATGTTCCCACTGATCTTTATTCCAGAGACACTCCCAGTAGCCTGTTAGGAAAGAGTGAAGGAAAACAGGTTTCTATTCTCTCAGCTGGGGAGCAAAGAGTCACTTTCTCAGCTGATGAATAGCAACAGGTCCCTTTTTCTTTGAGACTCTCCTTTCCCCTTTTTACATGGCCCTGCCTTGTTCCCTAGCTGGGAGAGTATTCCCACATCCATGGCAAACACCAAAGGGGTGTTAAGAAAAGTGCAGGAAGGATCTGCTCTTCCCTATCGGGCAACTAAGTGTGTTTGTTTTGGGACTCGAGTCTCCATACCTGGCTGTGAATACACCCTCTGCTGGGTGGGAGAAGTTCCATTCCGTCACTCAGAGGAAAGACTGTACCTTTCTCCTGCCAGCTCCATGGGAAGAATGTACAGCTGGTCACAGTGCTCTGGTAGATACCCTTGATTTAGGATTTGTCTACACTGCAGTCCGAGGCGTGGTTGCAACACGGGTAGGACTAGCCAAGCGAGCATGGCTAAAGATAGCAGTGTAGATGTGGGGACATGGGCTTTAGCACAGGCTGGCAACACCAATACATACCTATGGTCCCCAGTGTGCTTACACAGGCAGTGCTTAAGCCTGAGCCACTGTGTCTACACAGCTATTGTTAGCTATGCCGGTGTGGGCATGTTTACCCGAGCTGCAGCCATACCTCAGATTGCAGTGTAGACAAATCCCTAGACTTAGAGGTGACAGGTTCTACCCACTGGAACCTTGCTGAAGTAACTGAATTGACATGGATGTAAAAAAGGCAGAATCTGGCCCAGGAAATGTAATTCCCATTGCAGTCCATTATCTGTCACTGGAGCCAGTAGTGCAGAACAAATGCTTCCTCTCGATTACTTCTAGTATGTTGCTCTCTTGGAGACTGTTCCCAGGCATCTCAGTGTCTGAGTTTTCTGAGTATTGTGCCCTGGAAATGAGCTGGAGACTGTGTGTTGGTTTTAAGTGAATCGGTGTCCCTGCTTTCAAATAATATGAGACTTAATCAAGGAAAATAACAGCTTAATTCAGCATAGTATCTTGTAGGTCAGAGGGCCTGTCCCTGTACAACTGGCTGATGCCAAGAGGACTAAGTGGTCATATTGAGAAAATGCGTAGGAGGAACATAGGGATGGCCATAGTGGATCAGAGCAGTGGTCCATCTAGCCCAGTATCCTGCCTCTGACAGTGGCCAGCACCAGATGCTTCAGAAGAGCGGGGAAAAACCCTGCAGTAGCATTTATGGAATAACCTGATTCTGGAGAAGAGTTTCTTTGAACCCCATTAATTTAGAGGTTGTATCATGCCTGGAATTGGGGTTTAGATTCCTTGTAAAGCTCTTGTTTGTTCATATCATTAGTTACTATTATAACTCTAGTATTCTGGTTGCCCATGTAAATGTCTAAATCTTTTTCTAAATCCTACTAAGCTTTTGGCCTCGATGTCTTGTGCCAGTGAGTTCCACGTGCTAATTGTGTGAAAACGTTTTTCCTTTGATCAGTTTTGAATTTGCTACGTTTCATTTTCATTGATTGTCTCCTCCTCCTTGCAGTATGAGACCGGATGAATAACCCCTTGTGGAATATGTTTCTGTCAAGTTACCAGCTTATTTTTAATGTTACTGTAATCCTCAACCAGAATATCTCTTGCATGTGTTTTTCAATTCTAATAATCCCTAAACTGAGTTGTAACCAGCAACAGAGCCTGTAAAAAGGGTGCACTTTAGAGGAGAGGGTGAGTGTATAGTCCAAACATTAGCAATTTTTGTTTGCACCTATAGTGATTGCAATCCAAGATCTCACATTTGCCAAGAGAAAATGCAGCTACCGAAGGGCTAGGTCACATATGAGCAAAGTTATTTTCTGCCTAGATTGTCACATGAAAATCCTGGTGCAAAGCAGGGGGATGATGCTGTGGAAAACTGCTCCTTCTCTGTTCAACCTCTGCTGTGCCCGATCCAATACAGGATTCTTTCAGAGGGAACCGTCAGTGGTGGAACATCCCCATTGACCAGGGAAAGAAGGCTAATTGCCACAGAGGCAACACTCTGCCTTCTTTCAACCTTTCCATGGGAAATGTGAAGATCTGGGCTACTGTTGTTTCCTGTCTCAAGAATAAGAGAAAAGGGTGGTATCCCAGGTACCTTTCAGTGGAATTTGTTGGCAAATGCTGGTTTCCTAACTGACCTCTTCCATTTTATTGCTAATATCTGACATTTCCTGATTTTCCAAAGACAAAAAAAAACACCTCCGTCTCTCACTCTAAATGTGTATTTACCTTTTGCTTTATTGAATCAATTTTTATGGTAGATGTACAGAATGAAAGAACAGCCCGAAAGACAAACCCCTGGCTTCCCGATGCTCATCTTTTTGAGACTTTGTGTGTGAGGACAGTTCGAGGTTGTTAGGCCAATAAAATGAGCCTGCTTTGACAAATGCTCAGCAAGGCCTTAGCCTCTGAAATCACACCTTTTAAACTCATCTAAACTTCATTTGGAGCTAGCATGTTCACTGGTTTCTTTGCCAATAGTGTAACAGCAGCTGGAGGAAGAAACCAAATAGCTGGGCTGTGAATTTTGTTATTTGAGTTTGTTTCTGAGGGGATTTTGGTGTTGTAGCTCCTATGACCTGGCAGACCATTCTTTCCTTATAAACTATCCCTTGAGCTTCAGCCTTGTGCTTCTTCTCACTTAGATTTAACATCATGGAGGACGAGTCACTTTTGGTAACCAGAGTAAGCCAGGTTCTGAGCTTTCACCGTGTTGTCATCATTATTACATAATGTCAGTTCTGTGTAGGTAATGTAAATATGCTGGAGACTGGTCGGTTGTTCAGTGTAGGGAAACCATTGCAAATAGTCTGTTTTCGTTTTAGTATATAGAAAATATAGGGAGACTGGGATGCCTAACGCCCACTAAATTTATCAAGGGCTCCTTGTCTGTTGCCATATGCATGGAATGTGAAAGGCCCAAAGCTAGTGACATTACAGGTCATAGAATAGTAGGACTGGAAGGGACCTCGGGAGATCATCTAGTCCAGTCCCCTGCACTCATTGCAGGACTAAGTATTAGCTAGACTATTCCTGACAGGTGTTTGTCCAACCTGCTCTTAAAAATCTCCAATGATGGAGATTCCGCAACCTCCCTAGGCAATTTATTCCAGTGCTTAACCACCCTGACAGGAAGTTTTTCTTAATGAACAACCTAAACCTCCCCTGCTGCATTGCTTCTTGTCCTAAACCCATTGCTGCTTGTCTTATCCTCAGAGGTTAACGAGAACAATTTTTCTCACGCCACCTTGTAACAACCTTTTATTTACTTGAAAACTGTTATCATGTCCCTCCTCAGTCTTCTCTTTTCCAGACTAAACAAACCCATTTTTTTCAGCTTTCCCTCATAGGTCATGTTTTCTAGACCTTTAATCATTTTGGTTGCTCATCTCTGGACTTTCTCCAACTTGTCCACATCTTTCCTGAAATGTGGCGCCCAGAACTGGACACAATACTCCAGTTGAGGCCTAATTAGCACTTAGTAGAGCGGAAGAATTACTTCTCGTGTGTTGCGTACAACTCCTGCTAATACATCCCAGAATGATGTTTGCTTTTTTTGCAACAGTGTTACACTGTTGACTCTTACTTAGCTTGTGATCCACTATGACCCCCCAGATCCCTTTCCGCAGTACTCCTTCCTAGGTAGTCATTTCCCATTTTGTATGTGTGTAAATGATCGTTCCTTCCTAATTGGAGTACTTGGAATTTGTCCTTATTGAATTGCATCCTATTTACTTCAGACCTTTTCTCCAGTTTGTCCAGATTATTTTGAATTTTAATCCTGTCCTCCAAAGCACTTGCAACTCCTCCCAGCTTGGTATCAACCGCAAACTTTATAAGTGTACTCTCTATGCCATTATCTAAATCATTAATGGCAGATGGGCAAATATCTCTCTGGCAAATATTTACAACACAAATGAATTTCAATAGATTAGAAATTGAAGGGGAAGATATCAAAGTACAGCTTGCTATTATTTCCTTGTTTTATTTTAATCATAAGAAATATAAAATTAGTCTTGGTGTATGTGTTAGAAACATAGAGTGCTTCTTTAGCAGTGTATTGAACCAGTAATTTTATCCTGCACTTATGCTAAAATCTGAACAAAGAGTCTCTGATGTCCTTTTTTGAAGCTAATCCAGATTGCATGCTTCGCTTGCTTTTTTTTTCTTCTGGCTTTCTAGTATATGTTCATATCTTGTGTCATTAATAAAAACATTTGAAATGTGTGCAAGTTTAGCCACTTAATAGATTTTTTTTAAATGACAAGTTGGGTGCGTACCAGTTTACTGTGTATGTTTAGGAGACATTCCTTTTTTGATCAAACTGTCACTTTTGTTCCATACAGATGGCAGCTATTAGTTCTTATTAGAGTTACTCAGAGAGAATAAGATTAAACATTTTAAAATTACTCCAGAGGACTTTATTAACCTGATTACATGACTTCAACATCTTACGTTTTCTTCTTACTGTATTGACGTTCAGTTTCTTCTCATTGTATTGATGTTCATTTCCCCATTACAAATATTGACGTCTCTCCTTTTTATGGGCCTGATTCAAAGCCCAGCAAAGTCAATAGAGCATCTTCCCATTTACTGCAAGATGAATTTCGAGCTTAAACTCCATGTACAGTGCCAGGTGTTTGCCTCAACTAACTTTTGACAAAATAAAATTTAAAAAGAAGTCTGATTAGGTATTGGGTTTTAAAATTAGAAATTAGCATTAGTGTTTTTCTCCATGTTCTTATTAACATTTGATTTTGAAATCAAGATTTTGGGTAACACTTTCAAAAGTGCTCATGTGACATCGCAGCCTGTGTCATGGAAAGTTAATGAGACATAGGCCCTTAAAGCACCAAAGTTAGATTTGGGAAAAAAAAACTGGACTTGGGTTCATAAATCACTTAGGCCCAGAGCCTCAAAGTTATTTAGGTGCCTGATTCCCAGCAAGGAGTAGGCTGAAGAGAGTCTACCGCAATGTATGGGTTATATGGTAGGAAATCTGCAGCCTTTGAACTGGAATCAATTCAATGCCTGGCATAGGAGAGTGTGGGTGATGGGCAGGTCGCACCCCTCCTGACACTTACAATTCATCCATGGCTCTGTCTTCATTTCACTGCTGTGTCCACATCAAATGCCACCCCCGTCTCAATGGGTGGAGAAACTTGATGAAACAGTGGTGAAAATGGTGGCCTCAGCAGCGAGAGAAGGAGACATTCGCAGAAGGATACCTGGTAGCTCCTCCCACCTGTTGGAGTCTCTGGCACTCATTGGCCAGCCGGGTTGGGGAGGGGGTGTTGATTGGCCAACATTCCCCAGTTCCCAAGATTTCACTTGGGGTAGGAGTCACCTGGAGCCTCTTTCAGTTCTGCTCTAGTAGTGCATCTAACTACCTTTGAGGATGTGGATGGAAGTTAGGTGTGCAGTGCCTTTGAGGATCTGGGCCATGGGCACTTTAGAAATTATTGCCCTTTGCCTTTTTTTGTTTTCTTTTTAATTCTATCTATCTATCTATCGAAAATATACTGTATGTGTGTGTGTGTATTAAAAATCCACTACACTGCAGCAACGTTTGTTCACAATGTTAATACCTCATTTGGTGTTAAAGCCCTGTGTACTATATCAGTCCTCCATAAAATCAATGTAGGCCTCAATCCTGTAGTCAGAGGCATGAAAGCAGATCCCTGAAGATGAATAATAACAATACTGGACAGAGCTTTACACAATATTTAAATACCTATGCAAAATAATAAAGCATACTGGAAGGGATCTAAACAGTGTCTTATGGTCTGTGAGGGAAAATGCTTTATTTTGAAAAAGATCTGAATATTGATGTTCTCATAATAGACTCTTGTCAGCTTTTTGTAATGTGTTCACATGAGAGATTTGTTTTGTTTAATGCAAACATATTCCCTGCCCTTCTCTCCGCTTTCCCCCTGCCCCAAAGGAGGAAGTTAAATCACAGGCGGGTTTGATGAAGTAACGTGAAGGATATGAAATTATCCAAGCAATGAAATTCAGTATCAGAAGCGAATCAGAGTCGGAAGCCTTGTCCGCTCTTCGTTCTATAGCGCCGAGTTATGGGAGAGGTCTCAGGGCAGTGACAGCACTGCCTATCCAATACTTGCCACAGCTGGGCACAAGAGGGTGAGCTTTGAGGGCAGGGAGAGGCTGCCTTTTCTCTGCATTTCCCTGCTTCTGGAGGTTTAAATCAGCAACTCTCTTTGTAATGTAATCTATTTACAACCCATGAAGGAGTACACAATAAAAGAAATAAATAAAAGCCACTACAAGCAGAGACTAGGCAGAGCACAGTGCCCTCTAGAGAAAAGCACTCAGCAGCATTCAGATTTGCCTTAGCAATGGGAATTTTTTATCTGTGTTGGAACACCAGTGGCCCTGCGACGCTAGGGAAAATGCATGGTTTTGGCGAGGGACATAAAGCAAACGTTTATGTGGGGGGTGGAAGAGGTGCAGGGGGGTTATCATTCTTGCTGCTGTTTGACTAGGCAAAATCATTATTAGGGGATAATAAAAGGACAGTATCAATTCAACAGCTAATATGTAAACAAGAAGCCCTGCTTTCAGTGCTTTGTCTATTGCACTGTAGTGCAGTCTGATTTGCATCTTAATGTAGTTAATCCACACTTGGGTTGAAGGGGGGTGGGGGAGTTTAAGCAGTCTCCCTGTGACAGTTTTGCTTTTTCTGACATTTTTCTCTCCCTCTCCCCTTTTTAATTTCAACTTGCTCACACATCGGCAAAGCATGTTTGCTCAAATCCCTAACCTGAGAGCACCTGGGAATCGAGAGAATCTGAAAATATTGTCATGGCAGATACGTAGTAAACAAGTTGCATGCGGAAAGCATTCTTGACAATATTAATCTCCTCACTCATCAGGCCCAAGAAAGAAAGCCTCCACAGCCTGCTTCCGTCCCACCCACTCACCCACCCACGCGGTACATGCATGTACTGTACCGTTTTGAAGCTACATCTCTGTAGTTCCAATGTCATTTGTTTTGTTTTGTTTTGTTGTGCCTGCTCTCTTTCTCAAGTGTAACAGCACAACACAATCAGTTTTTAAATATTAATATGAGATTTGCTGGAGTGCATCTTGGAAGCATTGAGTCACTGAGAATTGAAAAACATAATCTGTGCTTTTGAAAGCCATCCAATTCCGTTTTATTTACAGACTTTGAGCCATTTCACAAATTGAAAAGCAACCATCCAGCCATTCCATGTTTAAATTATTATACGTTTAAAAGATCCCAAGACATTTCTCAGTGGGCAATAGCCCATTTCATTGAATACATCCAGATCAAAGACTTTACGCACAAGGATAAGCAGAGAAGTTCAAAAAATAGTTATTTTTCAGTAAAGTTATATTTATAGCCTGAATTGAAAAAGCAAATATAGTAGCCAGTAGTCAAAGTGCAAGGGGACATTCTGTCGCTGAGATCTTTGGCTAATGGAAGGACTCATTGTGAGCTTCAGCTGCATTGATTAGGTCAGTCACTATCATCCCCTAAAGCCACTTGGTCATAACCCTTCAATTTTGTGGCACTCAGTCATGTTTCCATATGCTGAAAGGTAGCAAATACAGACACAGACTACTGCTGTTGAATGGCAGAAAAAAGGAAAAAAAGGATTTTGTGGCACTGACTGGATATAAAGTATGCAATTCAAAATACAGAGGAAAATACAAAAAATAACATAGGTAAGATGCAATAAAATTACAATGACTGAATAAAAATTACATCGATCGCTCTCCAAAACGGCCAAGAAAAAAATAATTTTCTACATTCAATATTTTTTTGCATTTGCTTTTTCTCTCGAGAAACTAAAAGCCATGTTTCCCCTTGTGGGTGTAATATAGGTAGTGTAATTAAAAAACAACAAGAATCCCCCCGAAATCTTGACCTGCGGTAAATCTATTCAAGCTATTTGTGTGTGCGCGCATCTGCTAAAGTGGCTAGAATGAAAAACTGACAGTATCTGTTGCTGAAATCAAAAGTGATTTCTACAGCGATGAGGTATTAGGGAATTCCTGCTGGTTTTCTCTTTAATGGAGTTTGAGGTATGCAAGTTGGAAGACAATGTATCAGATCTGCAACCAAGGCTCTGATGGATGTGAATCACACTGGGGAACATAGATTGTTTAGGAGGTTAGATGTTCCCTACATACTTTCAGTGATAATATGCAGCTGTTGTACCCCGGGGGGGGAAGGGGGGGATATGATCTTCCTTTTTGAAATAACATGTGACATAAGAAAGGCAGATCTGATATTTTAAAATATATTCATTCAAAATAATGCAGCCATATACAACAGTGTTTGCACATAAATGGAGCGATTTAAAGCTAGATCGCCTAAAAATAGGTCTTCGACTGAACTCTCTGATCTGTTAGATTCGTCCATTCATAATAAATCCTGATGCACTGTCTATTGGGTCAGCTCCTCTGTAATGTTTCCCTGTTTACCAGGGCTCCATAGTTAATCTGCATTTCCAAAAGCATTATGACACGCTAGTGAAGAGACACTATCTTCCTCTGTACTGTAAATGATGGCCCAGTTTTAATTTCTGTTCAAATGTTCAGAACAAATTGCAAAAGGTGAGAGTAAAAGCTTGTGATGAATGTTCTTATTAGAAGGCTTCTGAAGAGTGAGAGAGATTCACGGAGGTAGCCTGGGTACTGAATAAGAGAGAGCAGGTAAGACTCTGGGTAAGGTCTTTATCTAGCCATGGCCCGATAGAAGCTGAGAAGGGTGATGATATGATATAGCACTTTCCTAACTACCTGGTGCCAAAGCCGGGGAAATTCTTAACATTTCCCTTTGTTCAATGTAATGTGCAGTAGTTAAATATTTAAATCTGGTTGCTGTAGCCCCATAGTTGGGCCAGGAAACACATCGTTTTCGAATGGCTCTCTACAGGCTTACATTTTAAACTGAGGTGTCAGGTCCTCTGACTTTTTGAAAAAGATCAAAGGTGGCGGGTATTTTGGAATGAGACTGAACATTTATTTCTCAAATAAAAATGTAATGGGCCCAATAAGAGAGCTGCTGGGTGCTGAATAGTGCGGATTGGAAAATGGGTATTTTTCCCACAGAAAATTTTCACCTTTTTATTGGGGGGGGGGGAAATTCAGCCCAAACCAGAATGTTTTCAATATTTGGCCAGAAGGTTTTTGACGAAAACTCAAAATTTTCCATGGAAGACGGAATTTTTGTGTGTAAAGTTTACTTTAGTCAAGAACCTACATTTCCATTGTGAAACAGTTTTGATGGGAAAAAATGTGACCAGCTGTAATGCTGAGCTATTTGGACAGTCTGGTTCTGAATGCTTAGTGCTTGGAATATGATTAATCAAACCATTGAGGCAATGTGGCTTAGTGGTACAGAAGGAGTCTAGCATCCTGCAGTAGAGCACAGCCTTTTTTAGGTTTCACACCCTGGAATTTTATGGTCATTCTGTTTTTCAAATTAATTTAAAAGTTCAAAGTGATGTTCAGATAAATCACAATGTTTTAACTGGCTTCAGGTTGAATCCAGGTAAAGCTATTGCAATAAATCCTGTCCTGGCATTCAGAATTCACCTAAAATTTGGTCTGGATCCATGTGAACCTCTTTCCATGTTTGTCAAAACGTTTGTGAATGTTTGGACCAACCTCCCAATCAGCTTGTTCCAGTGACTGCCCACTCATCTTAGATTTTATGGCAGAGATGGAAGAACTGCTTGTCTTAAAGAATGTCTTTCAAGTTGGCTTGGCTTGGCTTGGGCCCATATTTCCGAAGAGTTCCGTTTTAGAAGACCTTGAGAAGACTATTGAGACACATTGGGCTTTTGTCCATCCAATCCCATCTCCCGGGCATGTATGTATCCCTTCAGCAGCCCCAGCTACTGAAAGAGTCCAAGAGAATCATATTGTACTCTTGTGTTCCTATATTTCTCTGGTTCAGATTCATCCATGATTGGCAAGAGAGCCCTTGTATGATGGAGAGCAATCAATAGGTTTGGTATAAGAGACACTTGGCCTTCCTCCTTAGTAAACACAAGTAATTATTGCTGTTCTATACAATTAATTCTGTTCATTGAAATGGAGGGTAACCTGTTTTTGCTGCTTCCCTGTGCTGTAGCTACTCTGTGGTAGTAGAATACAGGAGCCAATATTCAAATAGCTACAGAGATATATAGCTAGCTAGCTAGACACATATACACATTACATGGGACAGCACAGGACAGTGCTGCTCTTCGCCTCATGTACCAAAGACAATATTTCACTCGAGTGGTTAATCAACAAGTCATATTCCAAGATATTTGCTCATGTCATTGTTAATAATGCTGGTACACATGCAAGGCTTGACCCAAAGCTTACTGAAGTTGATGAGAATCTTGCCATTGATTTCAGTGGACTTTGGATCAAATCCATAAAGAAAGAAACAGAAACAGGATTGGTTTTTCAATTAAAAATATTGTTTCTACTAAGATTAAAACAAATGCAGTGACAAGTGTTGGATGATGCCAATAGGAAACTAATTCACTCAAGGTATGTTTACAAGACAGTGGAAGAGAGAAAAACAGCTGTTTTGATTTTTTTAAATGTTTTAAACCAGAATGTTTTTTTTTTCTTTCAAGAGGTATCTAAACCTTCCTATTAAGCATGTAAATATATCTTGTTCGATTGTTTGATAGAAAAAGAAAGGAAAGGAATGAAATGCTCTAAGCAAAATAAATATTTATCATACAGAAAAAGGACAAAATCAGCAGAGAAAGACCTTTAGGTTTTGAGTTTCTAACATCCTTTCACAAACCGGCAATGCTTGACACGTAAATAATTGTGAATGCAGACACAGACAATTTGTATGAGAAAATAACTTGATTGCTCTAAATTTTAATGGAAGTTGAACTGTTCAATAGTTGTTCCAGTGTTTTCAGTGGGAGACCTGTTCACAGCATCCAAACCGATGAACATGCATGGTTGTTTGGGCTTCAACATCTGTTTGAATGTCGTGCTTTCTCCAAGCTTGCTGTAAAGCCTTATAGAATCACTTAGTTTAGCTGGACATGCTTTGTGAAACTGCAAGCAGTCCCTCACCCGCCACTGAAATGAGGAAGCACTGCCTCTTTGTGTGTGTTTATACTAGAACAAACCTTTAGATTCACAGATTCATAGGTTTTAAGGTCAGAAGGGATCTTGATGATCATCTAGTCTGACATCCTCCCTAACACGGGGCATAGAACTTCATCCTGCAATTTCTACGTCACTTCTTTCCAGAAAGATATCCAGCCTTGATTTAACTTTTTTGCTGGGACCCCCTTTGAAAATATTTCAGGCAGTGACGACCCTCCTTCCCCCGCAAAAAAGTGATAGCAAATTAGTGTACATACTCATAGATATCGCCATCCTTACTTCTGCACTGCTGCCAGTGGCATTACTGCCTTCAGAACTGGGTGGCCAGAGAGAGGCAGCTGTTGTATCTCTGCTCCCCCTCCAGCTCCCTCTTCCTCCCAGCAATATTTTTGTGATCTCGCGACCCCCCTACAATAGCCTTGTAACCCACTTTTGGGCGGGACCCCCAGTTTGAGAAATGATTTAAAGGCTTCAAGAGATGGAAAATTCACCATGTCCCTGGGTAAGTTGTTGATGCTTAGACACCCTAAAAGAATACCTGAGCAAATGAAGATCTGGTGATTACAGGCACTCTTGCCTAGGGTCAAAGCATTTTATATTGTAATATAAAAAGATGAGTCTTGCAGTTTTTAAATCAAGATGTGAGGACGTCGGTAACTCAGCCAGAGGTTATGGGCCTATTGCAGGCGTGGGCAGGTGCGGTTCTGTGGCCTGCAATGTGCCAGAGGCCAGGCTAGATGATCATGATGGTCCCTTCTGGTCTTAATGTCTGTGAGTCTAGTGTACGGCTCTGGTGAACATAGTCCGGTGTCTGACAATGCCACAAAGGAGTGAATAACCGAGTCTGAGATGACATGTGGGATTCTTCCTGTGTCAGGAACCCACACAGTGATCTTAGCGCAACTGAATACAGCTGGGCTATCACGTTAGGCAATGAAGTAAAAAATAAAGGACATGGTTATTCCACATGCTTGAAAATACTGCTTGTTTTGGGCATAGTCCTTACTTGGTCTTTACTCTGGCAAAATTCCCACTGAGCCTAATGGGAGTTTTGCCTGAGCATGGGCCTTGAGGTGTGAACTCCGTGTGAAATTTGAGAAATAGAAAGAGCAAGGAAGAGGGTCATATCTTTCCCTCATACAGTCAGCCCATTAGGTAGGTCTATATATTTCCTAGTGAGTTGCAGCTATCCTGCTGAGGACCTTAGAAATGCCCTTTTGTAGCTGTCACTCTAGTTCGAGCATGTCTGGAAAAGCTAGTCTTATATTATTGATGTAGACTTTCTGTATATGTAGAGGACATGGGGAGAAAAAATAAAGTATTGCTTTGGGTTATCCAGGGAAGGGACGGTTGCCTAAACCAGGGCTCAGACTTTCCCAGCAGCTCTATGGATTACGTTTAGCTCCAGAACGATGCTCCATAGAATCCAGGTGTAGAGTCTCACAAATGTTCTGCATCTAAAACTTGTTCTAGAAATCTAAATTTACTCTAAATCTAACCTTAAACTCTGAAAATGGCAAAGCATAATAAAACAAGCCGTAAAAATAAAATAACCATAAATATGCATTTCTAGTTATAATAAGGTTAATGATTTTTAAAGGTTACTGCTCCTCTGTAAGAAAACATTGTATTATGAAGTAGTGTCTTCTATTAAAATGGCCCCATGCAACACTGATTTTCTTCAAGTTTAAAATTTACCATTTCTTGGCAGTGTGGATAAATCTGGGTAGCTCATCTGTATTCTGTACTGTAGAACTTCAAGTAATTTTGCACAAGTTGCAGTCTATTCATGGTTTTACTTGGATTTAAGAGTTATTTATATGTAAATGATTCCAATCTCTTATTCTTTTCCAACTAACCAATTAAGTTGGTTTTAAAGTACATGGATGTGTGAGTGAAATCTACTGTGGGAGCTTTCTGTGTTCTGTAAAACTCACTGCTGTTAATATGGCAATCTTGTCTTTTGGAACTCATTATCACGGTGACTTGTTCAATAATTAGACCTTTGAACTGAATTCAGTAGTATCCCATCCATCTAATTCTGTTAGGTGACTTCAAACCAGTTGTTTTATCCTTTCTTATCGTTTGTCCTTTGTATGATGTGAAGCTGATTTCAGTGCTGAGATTGTTTTTATTTATTTATTTGTAAAGGTAACAGACAAGCACACACACACACACAAAAGAAAGAGAAAAATACCCTTGAAACTGGTTCTTGCATCAATGCCCAGGGGTCTAGGCAGATAAAATAACTGCCATTTTATGACTAAGGGAACATATTTGTAAATTCCCCATGCATAGCTGATCAAATAAACCTTCCAGAGCTGCAACCTAAAAACAATATAGTCCAAGATTTACAATAACTATTTCTAAAAGGCAGGCACAAAATTTCAACCCCCTCGAGATTTCTGTTCAAGTCAATGGGAGCTGCTGAGCACTCATCACTTTGAAAACCAGGTCACTTATTGAGTTGCCTGAATATGGACTTACCCCCTAATTTTTGACACCCATTAATTAAACTTTTGGCCATGTATACATAGGCATTAATTCTGGTATTGTTCTCCAATGACTGCTTGAAAAACAATTTGTCTTTTACACCTACGCTCAGAAATGTTTGTAAAAATTGAGTGGTCACTCATAACTACAGGTCAGTTTTGCCTTAGGTGCCTTAACTAATATAGACATGACCATCTCTATATACACACTACTTAGTATATGTTATTCTGCAAATTAAAGGTAATGTGTAGTTACCTAAGGCAACTGGAAACATCCTATCTATCTATCTATCTATCTATCTATCTATCTATCTATCTATCTATCTATCTATCTATCTATCTATCTATCTAATCATATTGTAAAGTAAAAGCAGGTGAAATTTGACTGTGCCATATTTGCTGAAGTTCACAAGAACCTTTTAGCCAGCGGTAATTTCAGATGGAGAACATATGTAGCTTGGTGTTTTAGTGCAGCTTTGAACAGAAACAAGGAGAAACCTGGTGATTTCTGTGAAGTTTTGCTTTGCCTTTTTTTGAGATTCATTCAAACCCAGAACACAGAGTGAAAGTGAGTCAGTGTGAACATGCTGGAAAATATGATCAGTAGCCCTGTGGTAGATTAAACTTCCCTGATTTTCAAAGCCGCATCCTGACAAACCGAGGTCTTGTATGCACACGTATAGACCACAGTGTTTAATACTGGCAAGTTAGGGTCAGGAGGTTAATAATAAACGGTCTGATCCCAAAAGGTGCGAAACACGTGCGACTGATGCTGAATGAAGAGCTCGCAGGGTTGGGCCCAATATGATTGTCATTGAGGAAAGCCGTAAAGCAAGTACATTGAACTAATAACGTGATCACAGAAACAGTGATTTTTTTTTAAATGTAAACAGCAAGAAATTGATAATGGAATCCTATAAAAATCTCCCCAATAAAAACTTAACATTCATTCAAGAATGTTTAGCTAGCTAGTCATAGTGCTCAATATAGAAGAGATAGATTGTCCAGTGGTGAGGGCACTGGTCTGGGATGCTGGGTTTGAATCCATGGGTTAGATTCCCCATGTCACTTTGCCTCAGTTTTCCACCTGTGTAATGGGGACGATAGCCTTCCCTACCACGCAGGGTGCTGTGAGGATCAATACATTAACAATGATGAGGTGCTCAGACACTACATTCATAGACTGATAGAAATGTAGGACTGGAAGGGACCTTGAGAGGTCATCTAGTCCAGTCCCCTGCACTCACGGCAGGACTAAGTAAAGTGTTTGTCTCCAGGGCCTCAAGGGGTATATTTGCTTTTAAGGAGCAAAGGCCAACATATCTTTAAATGGTGTTGTGTAGTGTCATGGGCTGCAGTGACTCTCCTGCTGTGAAACTGGGCTTGTGGAACTCTTGTTCCTCCCCAAACTGGTCACTTCAGCAAGCCCTAATTGCAAGAGAGGAGCAAAATGTTATGCCAAGCAAAAAAGCAGGCGGCCTCAGTCTCCTAGCAGAAGTGTATGATATACTGTCATGGGGGTGGGGCACGAATGTCGCTGCTCAGTGAGGACATGTGGTGGAAAAGGCATCCATTCCTTCGATGGTGGGGATAACAGGAAGCCAGTTCTCCTCTACCCTTGTGCATTGTGTACTCATTCCCCCCCTGTGCAGAATGGTGGCACTTTAAATGAATGCACAAGATACAAGGCAGTAGGGAGCCAGGACCCACAGCTCTGTCTCAGCCTGAAGTGCAAATTGTAATGAAGAACCTAATACGAGTGCTCTATTTGGTCAGCTTTTCGGAAGTCCTAATCGGTGACAACATGTGGGTCTAAATAGCAGGCAAAATAATGTAATTACAAGGGGACTGTCTCTCCATATTTTCACACACAATACTTAGCAGAGCAATTATGCAACATAGAGCAGGTTAATGTTGTTTTAAATTAGTTAACCTCTCATTGCTGCCGGGCCCCTCTTGTCAGCAACAGTTGTAATGGAACATCCTTTTAATGATTAAACCATCAAGGAATGTGCCTTCTGTGAGGTGTTCCTTTAAGGCCACCATACATGCTACATTGTGAGGGCACCGGTATTACTGGTAGGATCAGGCATTAGCACCGGAGTTGTTATGGAATGTAAATGAGTTAGTTCCATAAACCACCTCTGGGCTAATCCCTGGGTGTGCGCTTGTGACTGGAATGACTCCCCACAAGACAGTACTGTTGTCAGGCACTGCAAGAGGGTGATGTATACATGAAGGATGTTTCACTCAGTCATTGGTGGTAGTCATTAGCGCAGTTCTGCACTGGGGCTGACATTGAGCGGGGTGCTGGGAATCTCTTTGAGCAGCAGTTCCTGGTGAAGGCTTTTCTAGTTCAGCCACAGTTAGCCATCCATCAGTTAATGCCATTGAGTGACATGAGCTTGCTTGGAAAGATCTACTCTATTCTGTTGTCATTTTAGATACTTATACGGAGGCGTGGTAGAATTCAATGTTTAGTTCTTCATCATTTTGACAGATCATATTGATATTTATTTGTAAGAATCGTTTTAGATTTCTATCAATTTACATTTTCAGTTGTGCAAAATTATAGGTTTTAAGCATTTCCCCCCCCCCCCCATTTTTATCTATTTAAATATCCATGGTTTTGGGGCGGGGGAAGGTCTGACAATTATTTAGACAGTAGATTTGAGATTCAAAAAGTTAAAGCTTTGTGAACCATTAAAACACAAATTGTCAACCTCACATGTCAAAATATTCAAAGTACATATCTTTAAATCAACAGATCATGCCTGTTTTTACTGTTCAGTTGCTAGTCCATTTGTAATGATGCTCATTCAAAAGTGTAAATCTCTGGATTTTTGACACTAATAAGTTTTCAAGCGGCATTTCTCTTATTTTACCTATCTATAAATTGTAATTATTATCAATGGAAATATTTTTTCATCAGTTTGTGTATGTAGGTGAAGTCGACGTTGGCTGAGATTTAGCAATAAAAATCAAATTCGTCCAAGCCTATTTATATAGCACCCTTGCCTACAGTGGTCAGCAGCAGACAGTTTAATAAGGAGTTAATGTTTGATTGGAAGAAACCGAACTCCTCCTATTTGTTTTGTAATGTAGTTGCACTCTGTAAGGAGAGTGTCTTTGCTATGCTTTGGGAAGGACTATGAAAGCCTACCTTTAGCAAAGCTGTAATTAATGAGTTGTTTGGTACTCGGACACAGTTTTGATGCAGTCGCTTCCTATGGTCCTTGCTAATTTTGTAGAGAAAACAGTGCATCATGAAATATCTATGTGTCCTCTATGTTAGAACATCTCAAAGCCAAAGAGATCAGCAACTGCACTTTTTTTTTAACATACTTTTGCTTTGTTTCAGAAGTATCGACATCTGGGGCGCATGGCATGGGAAGCACCACCACCAGCACCCCTCTTCTTCTCACCGCCACAAGCACCGGGCGCACCACCACCACCTCAGCCGCGGGCCGAAGGAACAGGAGCACGAGCACGCCCTCCCTGGTGGTGGATGTCCCCGATGAAATGACTACACCCCTTCCACCTGCCTCCTCCCAGCTCCCCGCTGTAGGGGCAGAGAGCTGTGAGGCTGTGGAAGCCCGTGAGATCATGTGGTTTAGGACCCGGCAAGGACAGATGGCAAAGCAGCCGTGCCCGATGGGGACAGTAGGTGAGCCCCACTGAAATGGCCTGAGCAAGCCATGTGCGGATGCTGGGTGGTGATGTCGGCCTGTGATATATAGGAAGTCAGACTCAATGATCTGGTGGTTCCTTCTGGCCTTTAATTCTGTGACGTTCTGCCTCTGTCTCCGTTTGTCTGGTTCTTTCACTGACTTGGTCAGAGATCTGCTTGCTACTACCATTTATAACGTACACACTGTCTCCTGGCAGGCAGGCCCACATGGCCTGGCACGAGTGGAATAAGCTAATGGTTATTTAGGAAGTGTGGCAGGCAGCTGAGGAACTCCCAGCTGTATGAAGGACCAGCTCCTGAATATGCCTAGCACTCCCTGCAAGATCCTGAACACCTTCAACTCCCAGTGAAAACAATGGGAGGGGAAGGCTGCCCAGCATCGGGCAATATCAGGCCTTGGTGCCCCAAGGGAAATGCCCTGTTGAGTATATTATGCAATACATTTTATTGTCTTTGTTCTGTATATGGATGAGCAGTGCCTGGGCTGATTGCTGAGGTTTTGGTTGTTTGAAGTTTATCCTAAGTCTTATCGTTTGCCATGGTGTGATTTTGGCTGTTTCAGTTGATACCATTTTAAAGATTGTGGCCAAGATTCTCAAACTGGGGTGCATAAAGTTGGGCTCCCTGATCCATAGCTAGGCACCTAACTGGAAGTGGCTGATTTGTCAGAACTACCACACAACTCCAGCACCCACTGAAGTTCCGGGGGAAGGAAAGGCAGATTCCCCCGTCAAATACATACAGGAGAGCTGGCCAAAAAATGGGAATTTTTTTTTTGAAAAGCAAAAGTTCAAAATTATTTTTTTCTCTGACATGTCAAACAACTGGATTTTTTTTTTTTTTTTGCCAAAATGTTTAAGAAAAAATTGTCTGTCTGTTTTTATGGTGAAAATGTTCAGGAGATTTTTAGCCAGTTCTAGTCAGGGACGGATTAATCTTTTTTGGGCCCTGGCCCTGGGACCATGGCCCCACCCCCACCCAAGGCCCCGCCCCTGCACGGCCTCTTTGCCGCAAGACCCTGCCAGTGCTCCTCCTCAAGGCCCTGCTCCTGCTCATAGAGGGAGATGGGGTTGTATCCCCAGTAGGCTAATGTATAAGATATTAGCCTGCTACATAAGACACTATGGGTTCAAGTTCTGTCTGGGGTGAAAAGTTCTTCTCCCTTTTTGGAGGGAATGAGCGACAGGGAATAGATCACTTGATGATTCCCTGTTCTGTTCATTCCCTCTGGGGCACCTGGCATTGGCCACTGTCGGAAGTCAGGAGACTGGGCTAGATGGACCTTTGGTCTGACCCAGTAGGGCCGTTCTTACGTTCTTATTAGAGGAGCAAGCGGCAGGTGGGGAAGAGGCCGAGTGGAGGCGGAGCGAGCAGGCAGGGGCTCTCTTGAGCATGGGCTCGGTGCCACAGTTCCATTGGTGTCATTGTAAACCTGGTACTGGTTCTAGTATCACGTTTTGAGAACCTCTATGCCGATAAGATATGAGGAAGGTGGAGGGAATTCACTAAAGAGCAACAAAAAATTAATACAGGGTTGGAAGAAGTGGAGAAAAGTTTAAAAGAGCAAAATATGTTCGGTCTTAGTTTTCCAGTGCCGTGCATCTTGTGTCGTCATTTACATCTGTGTGCGCTGCTTCTGATCCTTCTTTCACACCAGGTGTGAGTAAAATAGATATAAACCCTGTGTTTGTGAGAGGAGAATTGGACCCAGTGAGTGCAGAGTGGGTATAAAATAGTACTTCTGCTGCCTTTTAGAGGCACTTTATGCAGATGTGAATGATTACACAAAATTTAGGTCATTGGAGGATCAGGCCCATTGCTCAGCTGTATGACGACCAAGGGGAGAATAAAATAATCATCTATAAAGTCCTGGTCATAAAATGAAGGAAAGAAAGGAAGCAAAAGAAAAGTTAGGCTCAATATCAGGAGCCATCTCCTAACAGCGAGGTCTATGAGGCTGTGGAATAGCCTTTGTAGGGAATCTGTATGCCCCATTGCGTGACTTACAGAAAACTAGATTGGATGAAGTATTTTGGAATATGGAAAAATTCCCCACAGGCAGGGGATGGTCCAGAGCAGCCAATAGGCTTTTCCTAGCTCTAATTTCTGTGATTCATTAAAGCTGCCATGTGTTGTCAGCGCACCTGTCCCTGCTCCCTTTGAAGACATCAGCAAAGCACTCTTTGACTTCAATGGGAGTAACATCAGGCCCCACATCTCATTTACTTCCCTACTGAAAAGTTTGGCTCTTCAGTGCAGAGCACCTTATGGGATGCAGGCTCTTTAATCCACATCTCTGCTTCCTTGCCTTCTAAAGATGTCTCGCTGAACCATTGAGACTGAGTTTCTGTTTGTCTGTAAGCTCCTGGTATATTTTGCTGTTTTTTTCAGGAGAGTGCTTAGGAAGTATTTGCTAAGCAGCTTCTCCCCTAAAGTCCCTTTTGTCACTAGGTGCGTGGCGGTGGGGATGGGGGGAGCGTGAGTTAAAAGGACCGTATTGCATCTCATTTGTAGCTATCAAACTTGGTGTGTTTCCATCCATGTGGTTCCAGTGCTTTACAGTGCAGCAGAATCTTCATGAAACGGCAGGGGAGAGGGATGGTGAGTCTGAGGGACTGATTTTGAAGTCACAGGGGGCAAAGCAAAGAGAAAGCCTTGCCTGTTGGTTAGGGCAGTAGCCTCGGACTTGTGGGACCCAGGTTCACTTTCCTCCTCTGTCACGGGCTCCCTGTGTGACCTTGGACAAGTCAAGTAGTCTGTCTATGCCTCGGTTCTTTATCTGTGAAATGGAGATAATGGTACTTCCCTACTTCCCAGAGGCATTGTGAGGATAAATACATTAAAGATTGTAAGGTGCTTGGATACTATAGTAATGTGGACCAGACATATCTTCCCATTGAGGTCCTCAAAACATAGCTTACATGGGTTGCAAATGTTGGGTACACTTTCTCTCATTATGAAATGATTGAAGCCTGTGAAAATAAACCCAGGCTTATTAACGCATTTGCTAGCAGATAATAGAGTGCTTCCTGTGTTGTCTTTTTAGGTGTTTCAACTTTCCTGTGTCTCGCTCCTGATGGGATCTGGGACCCACAAGGGCCGGACCTCAGCAACTGCTCTTCTCCCTGGGTCAACCACATCACACAGAAGGTAAAGTTCTACTTTCAAAGAACCTTCATTGAGCCTGTGTGCTGGGGTTTTGTCAATTACATTGCATCATATTTATATGGCATCTCAGGTATCAAAGGTGACAAAGGAAACAGTGCTTAAACCAAAACAGAACAATAACAGATGTGATGGCCACGCCAACAACTTGTGATGCCCTGGTGCAAAAGCAAGCCATCCTTGGGCTATGGAATGGGGTGGAACAGGAATTTTAAAGGCCTGGTGCCTGTAGCATTGGGAGGATGGGGAGAATTGGAAAATAAGATTTAAACTAACGCAGCCAATTAGAAAAGGGAAGGGAGAGGAGAGACCTTGAGTTTGAGGGAGAAAAGTAATACAAGAATGTTGAAATATAAGATTATCAAGAAAGGGATCTTTTTCCCTCATGTGTCCTAATGATTTTCCTGGTTCTTTTTAACCATAGAATAATCCTCTAATGAAATCTTTCCCGATGACACAATTGCACAGTACAATTGGGTTTCCGTATTGAAGACTTGCTCGCTATTTTCAATTTCTCTTAAGGCATGGAAAGCCTAGTCCCTGTGAACGTTTCTGGTGCTTTACATTTTGGCCCCCAGTGCAGTCAAACAATGGCTTTTGTTACTTTTGATCAGACTTTCCACAGCATGGAAAACTACAGAGAGAATAGTTAATTGGGATGTACAACTAGCATTGCAGAGAAAAGGGAACTAGGAACCGGAGTATATTGGATTAGCCAATGGAAATAAAAACAATCTAACCCCTATCTTTTGACAAAGTTATATGATGAATGTTTTGTAGCTCTTCATCATTTATCAGTGTAAAAAGTGCATTAACATGTGACAATAAAAGCTCTCCGACTCAGAAATGAACAGGCCCAGTTTGGTTGTAATACACTGAACATTTTTGGTATCAGTGCTCAGTGGTGCTGTCAGCTGATTGCATTACAAATGGAGACCAGATGTGCGTTTACACCACAGAGTCTGCGGGCTGAATCCTTCTTATAGCAATTGATGTGAATTTATTCACTCCTTAAGACTAAGTAAAAGTGTCCTGGTATGACAAACTAGCTGTGCTGCTGTGTGTCTGAAAGATTGCTCTTCCGAGTAGGCCTTGCAAATGAACACTATGGGGAGACCCTGCAGGAAACAGCATTTCTCTTTTGTCTCTCTCACTCTCCTTTTTTAACTACCTTGAGGCTCAGTAACCTGGCCAGACCATTAACACAGCCACCTCCCATAGGTGGCATGACAGATAAGCTGTATCCCCTCCCTAAAACATGGCAGGATAATGATTAGCACTGGACTGCTCTGCACAGTGCAAATGTTGGTGCCCCTCGACTTTACTGCAGCACGGCCCAGACAGAAGGGTGGGTAACTCTCTCATGATGTGATCAGACTTGCTGATTAATAAAGACTGTGTTTGCTGCCATTAGCAGCTGTGCGGTTTTTATTTTATTACCCACTGACTTATCCCGGAGGGGTTAATATTACTCATGCGAGTCATAATTCATCTCGGCAGCTGGGAGACCTCTTGCAGCTTGCTGAAGATGACTGGGCCATTAGCCGTTTGCAGGGGGGGAATAATAACCTGTACTGATGAAATCCCCATCAAGATTAGGCTTATTTTATTTCACATCCCAGATGTCATTTGGGCAGTAGAGTTGTTCCGTTTCATTGGTGAGGCGCTTTCAACGCAGGCTGAAAATTAAGGGCCAGGTTTTCAAAAGCCCTCAGCACTGACAATGGGGCTTGGGTTCCCCAAAGCCATCTGCATCCAAGCAGCTCCATTCTTCTTCATGGGAGCTTAGCGCTTTGGAAGACTTGGTGACTTCATTAGGTGCCTAAGTGGGAGCTGAGCTCTTTTGAAAATCCAGCCATGTAGGGCCCTGATCTGAAATCCACTGAGGTCAGTGGAAAAACTCCCATTGACTCCAAAGGGCTGTGGCCCTGGTTTAGGCATCTAAGTGGGCACTGCTGGGCTCTTTTGCTAACCTGGCTGTAAAGGCCCAGCCACCTTGCTGCTCGGAATGCCTTAGCCTCTTGGATATTCGTGTGTGTGTGTGTGTGTGTGTGTGTGTGTGTGTGTGTGTGTGTGTGTGTGTGTGTGTGTGTGTGTGTGTGTGTGTGTGTGTGTGTGNGTGTGTGTGTGTGTGTGTGTGTGTGTGTGTGTGTGTGAGAATTCCAGGGGTAAAATCCAGAAGGGCTGTTGCTAGTTGTGAGGGGTGGATGGGGAGGAGCCACTGCCAGCTTTCTTCTCCAAAGCTGCAGAAGGAGCCTTTCATCTCCAGAGGCCACCCAGGGCCTTCCCTTGCCTGCTTTCCAACGCAGCTGCATGTGATACATCCTGCTGCCCGAGCTCCTTTCTAGGAGCCCAGGGATATGGGCAAGGGGAAGAGCAGGCCATGGGAACTGAAGCAAACTCTGCTGCAGTGACAGGGAGACTTTCATATTGCACAGCTGGCACACCTCCCTACGTTCACTGATTGATCTCCATGGTTCTGTTCTCCCCTCTACCTCTCATGCCAGAGACGTGGGGGGAGCAGCGCTGCTTGGAGGAGGTGGCAGCATTGGGAGAAATACTCCTTTGGCAGAGAGGGGCTCTGCCTGCATGTCCCTCTTCCCGGCCCTCATGCTCCTGTCCCATTAGAGTTCCTCCTATTGTTGTCTCCGGGATCCGGGCTATAGAGACAGAGGGTGGGAGTCCCCCATACAGCATTCCGTGAAACCGTTAAGCGCTTTAGTCGATCGGGCCTCTTAATTTTGTGTCCCTAAAAATAGGCTGGCCCCCACACAATAAAAAAGCATCACTGACTCCTTATGCTTCTTTTAGGAGCATTTGCTCTTACTGTGCACCAGCCATTCACCCACACAGAGCATAGTATTAAAAGTTTTACAATCCTGTATTAGCTTCCATTACAATCATTGCGCTTGATGGAGATTCGGAATGGATATCCACCGCAGCAATTCATTGGCCTCCTGACATTTACTTTAACTCTATTGTAGGTGCCTTCAGTGCCCTCATAACACAGCAGGAGAATAAACTTGCCAAGTGTATTGAGTTATGCACTGCTACATGTAGTAAGAGGCAGCAGAAAGGTCATCTTTGGATCCGTTGCATTGTCCTGATTTTGAGGTCATGTTATCAGCCTTACGCTGTTTGTTTTACCGCTTGCTTTCATCAGTCACAGCCTTTCCGCCCAGTGTGTGATTTCTCTGAAGATGTCCCGGTGGCTGTTTTAGTTGTGGGTGCTGCCTGGGAGAACAACTGTCTCCTTATCTCATCTTCTAGCCTTGTGACAAAACAGCCTCTTTTGCATCAGAATATTCAGGGCCATTTCTCTTAGATAGGAGCGGAAAGTAAACAAGCAGGAAACCAAAAAATGAATAAATAAAATACATTCAAATACAATTAACACCCCCCCCCCCCCCCCCCAGGGTACACAGCTTGCTTGTTCACGTTACTGTATGCCAAATACGAAGACAGACAAAGATTTGTGTGTCACCTTAACAGTGACACCATTGCAGAAGCCTGAGGTGACCTATGCAAGAAAGAGGCACTTTTCTGAGCAAGGGAGATCATGCAGGGACTGGGGGCAGGTCAGGAATTTGTGTGTGGTAGGAATTTGTTAACAGGGTGAGAAAAATGAGTTCCCTTTGCTCAGCCATCTCTCCCTCCTCAGCTTCCCTCACTCTTTCCCCTCCACCACCGGCTGTTTGGATGAGGTGCGAGAAAACAGTATCCATCTTTCTGTGCTCCCGTTTCTGTCTTCTCCGAGTCTTGGGCCCATTTGTAATGTTTGTATCATGGTCACGCCTAGAGCTCCCAATCAGGATCAGGGCCCAAATGTACCAGGCACAGGATCTACAAAAAAACAGAACCAAACACATGGTTTTGTCAGCCTGACAGGGACAGCAGGAAAGCTACCTAGACAAGACATACTCACTGTTAAGAGACATGCTCCATAGGGCCAAATTATGTAGTCTTTACTTTGTGCTTATTCAATTATTGACACCAATGGGAGTTTTACATGCATAAGGACTACAGGGGAGTCGCATCTTACGTGGGGGTTAGGTTCTGATGTCAACGCGTAAGGCAAAAATTGCGTATAGTCAAACGCTCATTGAGTGGAATGGCGGGCGGAATCACCCGCACTACAGGTACAGTATTTAAATTGTTATTTTTCTCTTTTTTGTTTTGTTTTGCCGCGCACGTATAGTTAAAATCGTGTAAGTTAAATGCGCCTATGATGCGACTCCACTGTATAAGATAGGGCTTTTATACAAGAATTGCCTTTCTTTAGGAAAATAAACCTCACCCTTTAAGGTTTTTTTTCTTCCTTTGGTTTGTGGAACATAATTTCAAAATTCTGTTGTTTCCCTAAGGAGTCTATGAGCAGGCGATATTTGGGAATTTTCAACTGTGCTGTTGCTGCTGCACAGCAGTTGCATAATGAGTGTTAAGAGCACGTTTGAATTAGATGGCTATCTAGTATGCATATGGACCCCAGAATTTTAAAGATGATATTCTAGGAGTGCACGTTGTAATGAACGTGGCTATATGCTTACGGTACAGGGAAGGTGCATTGTGGGACGTGAAATTGTGTGCTAGTTATACAGGTATCGGGATGCAATGCCAATCTTCACAGCACGGTGGGTGGAATCTGTCTATCTATGTAGGCATTTTTATTTGTCATATACTGTACACAATACATTTCATAATTATACAAATTTCATGAAATTCTTTGCATAAAATATTTCAATTTGTTTGTCATTGATTCTTCACCTCTGGCCGGTCTAAAGTGTCTGTCTGTCTGTGGTATTTGTCTGTCTATCACTCAGTGTATGTGTGTGTGTGTACACACACAGACATAGGTGGGTAGGTATACTATGTCTATCATTATCTATGCAGGGGTTTGAAACTCATTTTTGGAGAAGGCCAAATTCCATTTTGTAACCTGGTCCCTGGGCTGAGGTCTGAACTTGGGCACCTCTGCTACCCTTAGAGGATCTCCCATAGGTATCAAGAGGGGGTTGCACAAAGATAAAGAGTAGCTCATGGCCCTTGGGGAGGTTTTCAGATTCACGTAAGTGATGCCGGAGCGCATGTCATGTTAACTTTTAATCCCTTAGCTACTTTTGAAAATCCCTTGCTTAGTGTGGTAAGTAAAGCCATGGAGGAGTCTGAAGTTGGCTCTTAAGTCCATGTTCAGGCATCTTGGCCAAAGTGCTGAGCAGCCAGTGGCTCTGAATAAAGTCGGTGGGATGTTCAATACTTCGTGAATGTTGTTACTGATTTAGGAGCCTAAGTTAAGATTTCCAAGTTCAACTTTAGGTTCCTAGTTTGGAAAATCCCGGCTAAACCTTTACTATCATCTTCATTATTAGGAGTTATGTCCTATTCAGCCCCGCTCAGTGGGAAAGTATTCTCACCTTAAGACCACAGCTATTTCTGCCCTTTCTCTCTCTCTCTCTCTTTTTTTCTCCATCCTCCTTTCTCTGTCTCCCATCTCTCTCTTCGTTTGTCTCTTAATTTTCTTCCCTCTGCATCTCCTTCCCTGCAACTGCTCCCAGTCCCCACCTGCATGGGCTTCTCACCCAGCCTGTTCCCTGGTCCAGCTGATAAAATGATCAGTGATTAAATGGTTAATGATAACATGGAGAGTGTTGTCATTAGGTCAACACACACTCCAGTTATATGAACAACGAGTGGGGGTGTCAGCATTCCCTCAGCTATTGCTTGACTATCTGCAGACTCAAGGGGTACTTCTACACTGCAAAGAAAAACCCGCGGCGTCGAGTCTCAGGGCCTGGGTCAATTGACTCGGGCTCATAAGGCTAAAATTAGCAGTGTAGACGTTTCCACTCAGGCTGGAGCCCAGGCTCTCAAATCCAGCAAGGGGGAAGGGTCTCAGAGCCCGGGCTCCAGCCCAAAGTGGGAATGTCTACGCTGTGATTTTTATCCCCACAGTCCAAGTCCTGCAAGTCCGAGTCAGTTGACCTAGGCTCTGAGACTCAGTACCGTGGGTTTTTCTTTGCTGTGTAGAGGTACCCAAGAAGACAATCCTTGGTTCTAATTTGGAAGGTTAACTTCACGGTCATGAGGGCTAGAAACGTATTTGAAATGAAAGCTCATGTAGGACATCAAACAGGCTAGGTGTTTGACACCTCTGATCAACGGTGTTTGTCTCGCTAAGTTATTTGTTTGTTCTGGTTGTTATTGGGCAAGGCTGTGGGAGATGGCAGTAGTGGTCAATAGATGATCGTCTTCTATAGAAGCTGGACTTTGTGACTGCTCAGCAAAATAGATAGCTTCAGGCTGCACCTAAGTGCAAGCTCTGGTTTCCCTGCTGTTAGATATATGTGAAGTAATCATTAGATAATGTAGTTGCTGATTACAGTTGTAAACAGAGGTGGATTCACTGAAGCATTTTAAAAACAGGTTTTGACTATATCTGACCATTGTGAATGGAGACCCGAGTGATGCCAGGAAAGTGACCCTAATGTTAACTTCATCTGGTGCAGAGGCCGTATGTAGTTGTAATAGTTTCCAGCTCTCACCTGTGGGTGGTTCTAATTTTGATAGAGTCCTAGCACAGCTTGAAGATTGTTGTGTGCTCTGGAAGAATGTAAGTCATAAAAGACTCCCCTTCCGCATGAGAACGATAACAGCAAAGATGTGGTTGAGAACTGTTTTATAGCCTGGAAGCTCAAGAGACATTTGTGTGATATTTATTTTTGGCCCCACTGACAGATTTCCCCATTAGAAACAGGATGGCAGTGAGCTTTGGGGAAGGAAGGTTGCTGAGAGATGGTGAGCTAACCCTAAAACCAGCCATACGAATCTGCGAAGCAATGGAACAAGGCAAACAGCAGTCGCAAACTTTCCATGAAGAGGAGAGTCAAGGAAGCATACCCGAGGGTATCGCTCAGAGGGGCACAAAGGACGGACATGAGAAGAAAACCCACGGGGGTCGCAGTCAGCACAAGGAGGAGCACAAAACCAGAAGGCAGGCTGGTGGCTGTGTAGGAATTGGGGAAGTGAATATGCACATACAGACTGTCTAGCATCTGGCCAAAAGTGCAGCATTTGTTGTGAGTGCAACCAATTTGCAAACCCATGCAGGCAAAAGGAAAAGGTAAATGCTTTGAAGGAATACAATGATAACCTCAGTGGTGAAACGCTGTACAGCGATTCCATATTGCAATTGCCATTGGCAAAGACTGGCCTATTACCTTTAAAGCCCCGGGAATGGAAATTGCATATAAAGTGGACACAGGTACTGAAATCAAGGTGTTACCGGTATGACTGTGACAGATTCTGACTGAGAGATGCCAATTTATGAAACAAGCAAATATCCTGAGAACACACATTGCCCTGTTTCTGCAGCGGGAAGATGCCGTATCACTCTGATATATGACAAACAGAGAAGTAAACGCTGAAATTGTTACAAGGGCTGGAACACATATCTTAGGCCTGGAATCAGGCTAACCATTGGGGCTGATGTTTATTGTATAACAGGACTTGACTCAGAACATTATAACTTAAGTGGAAAAATGCTTAAAGGATTTAGGGACGTTAACAGTAACATGGCAAGTGGCCTTAAGTCTTTGCACCTTTTTTATCATATGTGCAGCCAGCATCATTCCTGTGGTTGTGAGGAGCAACTTACAGACAAGGAACCTACAGACCCTGGGTGTATTCTGCTGACAGTGGTTGGAGAAAACTTTTGGGACTGAATATGCCAGCACGAGGCGGGAGCTCAATCACATGCCAGCCAGACGTGAAATCTNGCAGCCAGCATCATTCCTGTGGTTGTGAGGAGCAACTTACAGACGAGGAACCTACAGACCCTGGGTGTATTCTGCTGACAGTGGTTGGAGAAAACTTTTGGGACTGAATATGCCAGCACGAGGCGGGAGCTCAATCACATGCCAGCCAGACGTGAAATCTGGGGGGAAATGGCAGGGGTCAAAAGTCTTCACCCTTCTGGATGCATCAGATTAGTTTTGGCAAATGTTCCTAACTCAAGAGAGTTCTTGATGGCATTTTAATGTCTTTTGACAGGCACCATTTCTAACGCCTCTATTTTGATGTTTGTTTAGCCTCTGTTATATTCTCTAGAACGGTGTAGCAGCTCCTGGGCCGCATAGATGCTTTTATCATTTGGGACAACACAGAACAAGAACCCAATGACCGGCCTGTATAAAATTCCGTAGGTTGCTAGGGACAATGCACTGAAACCGAATAAAACGAAGTGCTGACTGCAAAGGAAGAGGACTCTTGTATTTGGCGGACTCATCTTCATTACAACCTGGAGACCTACTTTAAACACAATGACCTGTGGCACCTGGAAGGATACAAACACATGTGGCCTAGAACCACTGGGCTCACTCATTAACAATATGATGGGTGTACCAACACAACTGCAGGAAGCAGTGGTATTTCTGAAACCATCTACCGGCTCAACTCTACACACACACACATACACACACCAGAAGAATAATTTTATAAGCCCCAGTGACTCATTGAAGGTCACCAGTTATTTTAGGAATTAGAGGAAATGAAAGAAAAAAGTTTAAATGAATTGTTTTAGAACAAAAGGGAGGAATGTGTGGAATAGCTGTTACCATTCTGCAAGGCTACTAGCAGTATCTGAAGAGGACAAGAGGTCAGCCACCATACTACAATGCAGAGCTCTTTGACTGCTCATCAGAGCAGAGAGTGGCAGGCACCTTTTAACAGTAGAATCTGGTCTCGGTGGTATGAGATGCATGAGCAGTAAGGTTAAAATAATTTAATCCTTGAATATAAATGGTCATTGCTATAATGGAAAGAACAACACCTTATATCTCTCTTCAATTCTCTGAAGATGAGTATATGAGCATCTTCACTCTGGTTTCATTAAATCAGACAGTTGTTGCTGTTGAATCGATGGTATTTATTCATTTATAAGACAGTTAATTAATTTGCATGGAGACAGAAGCTCTGCCTGCTATTTCTATGTTTCTACAATCCAGCATTTAAATAGGCACCCAAAATGGGTGAACAAGGGAAATATCTGATTTTATCTATTGGACGATAATTTGATAGTGACCCTTTCGCCCTGGAGGGAATTTGTAACTTAGTTTATACCCGCTTCTGTACAATTTCCCTTCACCCCTACAGAAAGCCAGCAAGGTAAAACAGCTCAAGGTAAGGATGAAAGCCCAAAAAGGAAACAAATGTGCCAGGGTAATGCCAGGTTCAGGTTTGGTTTAGGTGATATTGAGATTCAGGAGTCTATTAATGATGCAGATATTAAAATGATGCAGATATTAAAATCTCTAAACTCCAGTATAATCCAAATAGCCTATTTGCCGGTCCCTACTGGAGGCTCCTCTGTGGCGGCACAGGAAAGCTTGGTCCCTTGTTTGAAGTTGACACTCTTTCCCAATTGACTTTGTGTGTTTTCGTGCTGCCAGTCAGAAGATGCAGTAAGCCATTAAATTCAAGCTTTAAGATNTGGCACAGGAAAGCTTGGTCCCTTGTTTGAAGTTGACACTCTTTCCCAGTTGACTGTGTGTGTTTTCGTGCTGCCAGTCAGAAGATGCAGTAAGCCATTAAATTCAAGCTTTAAGATTAAACAATAAAGTGATTGAGGTGAAGCACTCCCGCTGTTTAATATGGCTCCCAAATTGTAGCAATGGCCAATGTATTAAACAGCTCTTCTTTTCAGCAGTGCCTTGAACGGCTGAATACGCTTCTACTTATTAAATCAAAGTTATGAAAATTGCTGTTTGTTTCCTAGTTAATGTGGGTTATAGCAGTCTCATTTTGTTCCTTTTTATGAGCAGTCAGTTTTGCTGTGGAGACCAGTAGCTGAAATGTAACTTCTTTCTTCATCATCAAGTAATCTGCTGGGTTTGCGAGATGCTGTTATTTTGATGATAAGCCCATGCATAGTTACACATTAATTGTGCTAGGGTAGGTATTGAGATGTTACCGTATGGCTGAAGAAAACAGGAATTCCATTGTGTAATTCCATTTAAGGCAGCTGCACCTACTTTCCCACCTCCACATCTTTATTTTTGTTACAATGATTGCTGGCAAATTTACAGTACAAAGGAATACCGTGCCCATAGATTCCAGTACCATGCAGTTATAGGGCCTGATTCTGATCTCACTACACTGGTGGAAATTGGGAAGTAACTCCATTGAAGTCAGTGCAGTCACACTGGCAAGAAGGCAGTGTGTGTTTAATCAGATTCAGCTCCAGTGATTTTAAATCATGAAATCTCTTGTGGTGTGTTTCCTGCTTGAACCTTCATTTTACAGAACAGTTTGCTGTCTTAACTTTCTGTGTGTAGGAGGGACTGCAGAATGATTAAAATAAAATACAAAATCGTTGCATTGCTGCGGGGAAAAAATGCATAAAATTGTTAAACATTTGCATCACCTCTTAATTCTTCTGCTTTGCCCACTCTGACACACAGCTGTCTTTCACAAGAAAATGAGTAATTTAGGTCAGCGTACTTGCAAACTGAGTCAGATTAAAACATAGGGGTAATTGAAGATATTTACATTCACAGCAAAGATCCAGGCTGATGGTACAATGATCCTTATGCATGCATCTAAAAGGAGAAAATAGGATCCTTTTCCTTCTACGCTTTTTACCCCTTAGCCAGGAACAGTGAAACATCTTTCCGTTTTCTCCTGTCCTTCAACTCCTAGCTGAAGTCCGGGGAGACAGCTGCCAACATTGCCAGAGAGCTTGCGGAGCAGACGAAAAATCACTTGAACGCTGGAGACATCACCTATTCAGTCCGAGCTATGGACCAACTGGTGGGCTTGCTGGATGTGCAGCTCCGAAACCTGACTCCAGGTGGGAAAGACAGTGCTGCGCGCAGTTTAAACAAGGTAAGAAGCGAAGGCCTTGGGAACGGTGAGGAGGATAAGCAATGGTTGTGCTTTCTCCAAAGAGCTGTTAGAAGGCCTCACTATTGCCAGTGTTGGGATGTGATTCTTTCTAAGCAGATGGGAGCACATGGCCGTTTTCATTTGCAATGTATTCTTAGTCTGTCGAGTTGTGGAACAGTTGTTAACGCCAAGTGTGCTGCTAATGTTGGAAAATGTCTGCACTCAAATGCTGAGCAGTATGAACTCCATGAGGCTGATTTTGTTCCCAGCTACCATGCATGAGTGCAACTCGAGGCAATTGGAAATATTCTGGATTTACACCTATGCGACTGGTAGTGGAATTTTGCCCAGTGAGTCTATTGCTGAATCCACTTGTGAAATGCCCCTCGCACTCTAAACCACAAAATGAGGGATCTGGGTTTATAAAAATCCTAGCCAATGAATTTACATTGATGGGAGGAGGGGAAAGGTATTTGAAATGACAAAGTGAATGTTAATTAGTGAAACACTTTTATTTAAAATAGCACAACCTGGCAAGGTAACTTAACATTGCACAGTTCTTTTTATGTATAACTTTTTCCAGGGCTACCTTTTGTATCATATGATTACTGTGTAGTTCCTGTGATGTCTAGATGGAAAATATTGTTATCTTGGGAGCTGGGTGTAGATGGCAATTTAAATGTTAAAAATTGGGAAGTGGTTGATAGTTGAATTCTTAGCTGTGGAGTTCATACAAATAAATTTGCTCCTTTAAGGTGAACTCCACTCCTGTGTAAAATGTCAGCCCAGGGCATACACATCACTTAAGTATCAGTTTAGCCCACAAAATAGGACATATATGGAATTAAAGTGGTGGTTCATATAGACCTTGCATTGGACAAAAATAGATCCCTCAGATTGACATACACAGTTATGTAGACCGTATTATTAAAACAAGGTACCAAATTCTGCTCCGAGTTACACCATTGGCTTTAATGGCAGAGACATCTGTGTAACTACGAGCAGAACTTGGTTCCAAGGTTAGATTGAGTGGGGGGAGGGGGGCGGAGGCGCGGGGGGGAGGGGGAATCACAGATACACCAGATATTTTCTGTGTTTACTGTATTTTGGGATGCAAACCCAAATAATTCTATGACAAGCAAAGTTATCTCTTTGATATGCATTATTATTGTCGATTTATGCTGTTTTAAGTACAAAGGATCTTTTGGATTGTTATATCTAAACCAAAAAACAACTCTAGGAGTTACAGTCCTGTGCATCCTGTGCTTTGCATGTGCTGTCGGCTGGGTTAACTTGATGCTATCAATTAATATTGCTTCAAGCTCTCCTATAACAGTGCGGGCATTAACTGATACAGGGACATAACAATGTGTATTACAGACGTACTGCAAAGCTTTTAGATATGAAATTATGTTGATATCTGACAACATTGGGTAAAACTGTCAATTACTGTCACATACTAACTGGTTACATGATTCTCATTTGCTTGCTACTTTGAATATTGCTTAGCTACATACAGCATCCAGTCACCTTTGCTTTGCAAAACATATGTTTTTAATCCTTGTCTATTTCGCCTTCTGACATTTCTCCATTTCTATGAAAATGTGGTTGTAGCGAGAGGGGGGAAGAACATAACAAGACAGTGTGTTTCTCACTCTGCCTTGCCTTCCTGTGGTCCCCTCTAGCACTTTTCCCCCCTCAGGTTTCCACAGTCAACTAGTACAAATCAATTGTGCTGCACATTAAAATTCTGGAGTGTGTGGAGTCCTGCAAATCAGTGATAGGAGTCAGTGATCCAAATGACAGGCTCAGTAATTTACTTGCTCTCATTCCCCACTTAATTCTTTAGAGGAGCAACTGCTCTGTGTTCATTTAAGAATGCATGGATTAAAGCTGGAAGTAGTATTGGGCAAACAATAGGCAGTAGAGTCACTGCTCCATTATCCCCTTTGCTGATCAAGGATAATGCACCGAAAAGAAAAGAAAAAAGTAATTAGCAAAGACTTTGTGTTTTGTTCTGTTTAGTCAGAGAGAGCAAAAGAAAGCAAGCAACAGCCATCAAATATTCGTTTAATCTTTAGGAGAAATGTGTAAGTCCACCGAAAGGACTTCGCTCAGTACTTGGCCTGAAAACTGGGCTCTTATTTTTTTCATACAAGTTGATGTAAAATGAATTGAAATGAACTGGGGTGATGGTGGGGCATCGTTTTCTTTTGTTAAAATTTTAACTACGTTAACATACACTAGGGAGATTTTAGCGTGTGCCGGCAGCAGCTTCATGGCACAGTTAGCTCACAACACCCTGCACTGTGTAGGCAAGCCCAAAGATAAAATAGCCTGAAATATTCAGCCTGATTCTCATTTAACTGTAATTGACACCTCTTTAACGGCCCTTTACACTGTCAGAGCCATGTAAAGGAGCCCTGTGCAAATAAGAATAAGGCTCGAAATCTCTGGCATTGTCTGACATGATGTGCAATGTATGATTTCAAATTTGCAAGGTAAATTTTGCTTACAGAATAGTTACAGTTTGCCTCAAGGTATGCTGCCATAACTAACAGCTGCTGTGGCAGTTTCCAGTCTGTGCTTTCCGGAAAAGAACTAACCAACTGTTTCTAGAGCCAGTACTTGCAGCATTCCACTGCCGCGTAGCTTGCATGTTCTCCTAGAAACCCATCAACAGAGAAATGATAGTTTTTGTGTAGATGTTTTCTTTATTTTTTCCCCTTGTTTTCTTCTGTCACTAACTTGTTTTTTCTATTCCGTCTTTAATCTGCTGTCTTTATGGATTCAGCTTCAGAAAAGGGAGCGCTCTTGCAGGGCCTATGTCCAGGTATTTCTAGTGTTTTTATAAATCTGTCAAGTTGTTTGACTGAATGTCTGGTGCTGTTCTTGTGTCTGTGTATCTGATCACTCTAGCCTTTGTGGCAGCAAATTCTCTAGTTAAGGCTACAGGATAACATTATAATTCCGCTTTCCATTGCTTACAACTTTCAAGAATGGTTGGGGCAGAAACTCACTAGAAAATTGGGGGAAAGATTGGAGAAAATTATTTCAGCCACCTTTTGAGTTATCCAAATGTGAAAGGCAGTTTTTTGTATATATTATTAGTAGTATTGTTATAATTTATTAATCATGTTTATTACTATAGTACCTAAGGGCCAGCCAAGACTGGCGCCCCATTGTGCGAGGTGCTGTACAAACTCAGGGTAGGTGATTGTCCCTTCCCTGAACAGCTTACGATATACATAGACAAGACAGACACAAGGTAGGGGTAGGGGTGGAGCACACCAGCACCGTGAATAATGAGATGATGGCAAATGGCGTGTTGGTTCCACTTTTCGAGGTGGGGGAGCTTGGTTTAAATTAGGAGGGGATCAGCTAAATGGAAGGGGAAGGGGATGGGGCACATGGCGGGGAGAAGAGGGTATGAGGGGCAGGTGTGAAGTGAAGCTGTGGAGAACACAGTGAGGGCGTGGGGGGGGTTGGAGCAAACAGCCAATCAGCACAGGCCAATCACCCATCAGAACCATAGGAAGTTCTCTGAGCGTCCTGAGGTCTCTGCTTTGGCTGCTCCTGCCCCTACTGGCTGGAATTTCCAGTCGGCTCCTCTCTGATGTTCTTCTCCTAAGGCCACATGGAGAGGTGGCGGGGAAGCACCACCTGGTTCCTGGTGCCCCCAGAGTGCAGGGGAGGGGTCTACCTTACACAGACCTGGGTCGGGGTGGGATTTGGGAGAGGGGTGGCTGCAGCTGGGTCCCATTTTAGCCCCTCTTCCCCATGGAGCAGTCCCTGCTTTGGCTGCGCCTGTGCACACGTATTTTCACTTTAGAAAAGAAAGGTAAAGCTTCTGTGCACATTGGTCACTCAAAAACAACTGAATGTCACATGTGGCTTATCCTCATTAAGGAATAATGCCACGTGGGGTAGCCTGTCCCCCTGGGTGTGGCTTAAGCCCGCCCCCTTTTTCTCTTCTGGGCGTTTGCTTTCACCAATACTTGGAGCAGCTTCTCCTCTCAAGGTTTGGGACTTGTGTTCCTTTCTGGCACCTGGTGCCTCCACTCAGGGGATTCTCACTGGTCCAGATACCCAGGGGTGGTCTCCCTTGAGAAAATCAATGCTAATGCTGCAAGCTGGCAAGGAGTGCATAGTCCAGTCCCCAGGACCATAAAAGTAAATAAACTGAACCCCAGCAAAGGAATGTCGTACCCAAAGTGACAGTATAAGGGAGGGGGATTTACTGAGAACAGGAAGATGGGAGCTGAGGAAAGAAAGGGTTACGGTTAACTAATAATTACCAAATGTTTATAACTAAGCCACACCCCCACCTCCTAAATCTCCCAGACTCCTCCATACCCAGCTCCCTGCCTGGCAACTGGCCAAAGCAGATGGCACAGGTGAGGTGGTGTGCCCTGAGATGGAGTACAACTCTCTAGTGCAGCAGGCAATTCAGAAACAACTCCCACCGTGAAATGTGCCTGCTTAAATCAAGCTGCTCCAAGTATTGGTAAGAGCAAATGCCCAGAAGAGAAAAAGGGGGAGGGCTGAAGCCACGCCCTTGGGGCGGGGCTACACCCACTGGCGTTATTCCTTAATGAGGATCACAAGCTAAATATGAGTCAGCAGTGCAACACTGTTGCAAAAAAAAAGCAAACATCATTCTGGGATGTATTAGCAGGAATGTTGTAAACAAGACACGAGAAGTAATTCTTCCACTCTACTCCATGCTGATTAGGCCTCAATTGGAGTTCTGTGTCCAGTTCCGGGGTCCATATTTCAGGAAAGATGTGGACAAATTGGAGAGAGCCCAGAGGAGGGCAACAACAATTATAAAAGGTCTAGAAAACATGACCTATGAGTAAAGATTAAAAAATTGGGTTTGTTTAGTCTGGAGAAGAGAAGACTGAGAGGGGACCTGAAAACAGTTTTCAAGTACATAAAAGGTTGTTATAAAGAGGAGGGAGAAAAATTGTTCTTGTTAACCTCTGAGGATAGGACAAGAAGCAATGGGCTTAAATTGCAGCCAGGGTGGTTTAGGTTGGACATTAGGAAAAACTTCTGTCAGGGTAGTTAATCACTGGAACAAATTGCATATGGATGTTGTAGAATCTTCGTCATGGGGAGATTTTTCAGAGCAGGTTGGACAAACACCTGTCAGGGACGGTCTAGATAAAACTTAGCCCTGCCTTGAGTGCAGGGGACTGGACAAGATGACCTCTTGAGGTCCTTTTCAGTTCTATACTTCTATGATTCTATCATTTCTTAATTTTAGAATATTTTTGTCCAACTCTCACAGCACCTATTTGTCATGGAGGATTTGCCATAGGTGAAGTTTCAATTTTTGGGGACCCATCCCTGTAAATCCTCCTCACGTAGAACATCCATGGACTTTAGTAGGAGTCTGCACAGAGAATATGCCAAATTGTGCCTTGGGAGTTCAGCTAACCTGGAGTTTCCATATACAACACCCCCCCCCCCCAATCTTTAGAGTTCTCATTTAAAGTGGAACAGTTATATTTTACCCTCCTCAGGTAACTCAGAAATAAGGAAAGAGTTTTCTTCAAACTTTCCCCCCAAATCCACCTGGTGGCTGAGACCAATCATGGAAAACAATCATGGGGGGGAGGGATAGCTCAGTGGTTTGAGCATTGGCCTGCTAAAGCCAGGGTTGTGAGTTCAATCCTTGAGGGGGCCACTTAGGGATCTGGGGCAAAAAATTGGTCCTGCTAGTGAAGGCAGGGGGCTGGACTCGATGACCTTTCAAGGTCCCTTCCAGTTCTATGAGATAGGTATATCTCCATATATTATTATAAAACTTCAGATGAAAGGGGACATTTGTCATAAAGTGATGACCAGTTGCAAGCTGTGGGCCTGATTCTGCAAAGACTTACAAGCCAGCTTAACTTTATGCACTGCTAATTGTCCTAGTGATTAGTGGATAGAGCACTGGACTGGGCTTCCATTCCTGGCTCTACCACGAGCCTGCTGGGAGACGTTGGGTAAGTCACTCCCTCGCTATGTGCTTCAGTTTCTCCATCTGTAAAATGGGGATGTAAAGAGCTTTGAGATCTACTGATGAAAAGCACTAGGTATTATTATGATTATTACTCAGAGTCTTTGCAGGATCAGGCTGATAGTGCAATTTGTCCTGTTACCTTGACTATAGATCCAGTGAATCTTGTAAAGCAGTATGTGCAATGTGAATGAGTTAACTTTGCAATAAGGAACACTTTTCTTTTATCTCCTGATTTTTGTGCGTTTAATTTTGCAGTTTTAATGTTGCAGGAATGCAGGATTTGCCATTATTTATATGTATATAATACACAGAGAGACATTAAAACAAAACACACATTTATGTTTAAGGTCCCCCTCTGTACATCTGTACATTTCTAGTTTCTGCACCTACAAACCATGACATCTTATGCTATGATACTCTTTACTTTGCCAATGCATCCACTTGGGGTGAGAGTGCTTGGATTTCTATGACTGTAAAATGTGTATAAAACTGCATTCCTCTTCATTACCCGGTCTGATCCCTTTGGGTATGGATATCCTGAGGTGTGTGAGAGTTGTATCTAGTCTCACCCCAGCTAACTGTCCTGGTACACTGATTTGCTTTCATCAGTAAAGAGAAGTAAATGTTTTCCATTCCTCAGGCTGAGTACTCTTAAGATTTCAGAGAGAGTAGCCAAATCCATTTCTCTTCTTCTTCTTCGCTGTCTTTGAGATTTTGCTGTGTAAAAAAGAAAAAGCAAACTCTCATATATTTTTTTCCTTTGGCCAATAATGTATAGCGTATTTAACATACTTTTAAAGAAATGTGGAGGCTGCAAAATCAGGTCTGCATCCTGCAAAGACTTAAGCATATGCTTAACTTTAAGCATGCGAGTATTTCCCTTTAACTCAGTGAGGCTACTCTTGTGTTTAAAAGTTAAGGATTGCCTTCCAAGGTGAATTAAAGTAAATTGAATTAATGTTACTTTAATTCTGAATGAGAGCATCCGCACAGGGTCTTAGTGTTGTTTAACTAATCCACTTTAACCTTGCACATTGAGTTAATTTGGATTAACTATCCTGAGTGTCCCCCCGTAGACAAGTGTCCTTACACTGTACAAAGCTCTAATAAACCTTCTGAAGAGACGAACCATGGGATGGAGAATGGAATGGATGACCTAATTGTTCTTTTCCATCTCTGATATGGTCTGTACTTTGAATACATTAACATAAAAGAATGTACCTTGTCACACCTTTATGTGCTACGTTGCAGGGTGTTTGGCATCAATATAGTCTTCAAACAATACATTTTCCCTTAGAAATTCATGTAATTGTAGTCACCGAAAAGTGTGGCTGCCCTGCACAGGGAAGAGAATCTGATCAGTAGAAATTAAAGAGGACTCCAGAAAATTCCCTCTTCCAGCCAATAATTCAGAGAAATTTGTAGGCTGACCGTGGCAGTTTATTCGACCCTTTGCAGCTCCTGAGTAAATCTTAGGTAATGTCCATGCTGGAGCTGGAGGCAGATGTACCCACCCTAGAAGAGTGATGCTAAAAATAGCAGGGTAGCCACGGAGTCAGGGGAGGCAGGATGGGCCTAGCCACCCCAAGTATGTATCTAGGATCTCAGACGGGATCGTGGCTAACTGTCTTACCACTGTGACTACACTTACCCTCTGTGCGCCTGAGTTCTCCAGCTATACACTGCTATTTTTAGCACACTAGCTTGATCACCGCTAACACAGGTATGTCTACCGAAGTTAGTAATTACACCTCCAGCTGCAGTGTAAACGTACCCTTAGAGTTGAGGGGTGAAATTCTGGCCTCGTTGAAGTCAGTGGGAGTTTTGCCATTGACTTCAGGAGAATCAGGATTCCACTCTTGTAACATGTTTTTGTTACAGAGATGAATATTGCCATGAATTGGAACCTTGTAGTTAAGTTTCTGTGCACAGTTTTGAAAATGTACCTTTTACTATTGATCTCTCTAAACAAGGGACAAACGCAATAGGAAGTTGATATGAAGGATGTCCAGTAAATGCAAAGCCAGCAATGAAAATAACTGATATTTTAGGAGGTTTAATTTGGGATGGATAAATTGATTAGAGTTTTGGTGGTTTCCTCATCATGGAGGACATAAGTAATTTTTATAGACCTTTAGTGATGGGTAACTCTGTGTAGCCAATACTTGACGCTGACAGTGGTCTTGAGCAAAGATGTATGTATAATACAAAATAAACCATATCAAATATGGATTCAAATATATTGCAGAGTTCTTCAAATAAATGTACTGTATCTGCAAATATGTTTGTGAGATTATCAGCCCATCCCTTTAGATAGTAGTATAGTGAAAACTATTATTGATTTGATAACTTGTTTGAAAAATGTCAAACCCAGTGATATTTACTGTAGGTCGAGTTTCCTGCTTCTCCTCTTTTCAGAAGTTGATGTGGTAACCGGTCTTTTTTTCTTCTTTCAAAAAGAAGAAAACAAAAATCACAACCCAGCCAAATCCTCCAATCTACTGTAATGGCCACTCAGGGCATCAGCATTGACACAACAAATACATGTTGGCATAGGTGACTAGACAGCTGCCCAAGGATTTGGAAGTCAGAACTGGTATAAGAGAAACTGTCACTCAGAATTCTATTACATAATAATTACATGCAGTGAGAGAGGCCTAGTCCACCAAAGGAGACTTATTTGATGGGGGTCACTTGTTATCAGGGGAGATAGTTTCGTGCAGAAGATAACCATACACCAGTTGAAGATGAGATGAAAGTTCTGTATGCAGAACACGGCTGTATTTTTATTACTCCTGCTTGTAAGACGGTCTGGAATCATCTTGTGAACACAGAAAACTTCCAGGACGTAATTCATTCCCATTAGCTGGTGTTGAACTGTATGTCCACATCCATTCATCATCATCATCATTATTATTATCATTGCTATTATTAGTTTGTATTCTTGTAGCACTTAGGAGCCCCTGTCATGAACCAGGACCCCATTGTGCTAGGCGCTGTACAGACACAGAACAGAAAGATGGTCCGTGCCCTCCAAAAGCTTACAATGTAAGAAAACATCCCATAGTTTCTCAAACCCAACCTCTTTATCATTCACTCCTCTTGGCCACCTATTTCAGGTGTGTCGCAGAATGGAGACTAGAGTAGAGAGTGTGATTCACAACGAATAATGCACTTGATTGGTTTAGCCTCTTCTTTCTCTCACAGACGTTCTACAAGCAGATGGAAATTCCCTGTAATTTGTTCAGAATTCATAGTTACTCAGTTTTATGGAGGGTTGTTTCCCGCCCCTTTCTTCTTTCACGCTATGGATTGATTGTGGGCAGTTTGCTTCAAGTATTTGATATTCAATATTTGACATTTGAGCTGAGTTCATTGGTTGTGATGGGTCTCCTTAGCCGGCTTACGGCATTGTTTCCACTGCGGGGCTGGATGTGTGTAACTCCTGAAGTCAGGAGACTAGGCTGGCAGAGATCACTGGGGCGTTGAATCCATCAGGGAGAAGAAGCAGATAAGCAGGGCTAGGAAAGCTTAGAAAAAATTAAACCTTTGCCTTTCTTGGACACAAAATTTATGCTCATGCACAAGGGATGGTCCAGTGGCTTAGTAAGCCTAGGACTTGCAAGAGCTGCATTCAGTTCCCTCTTCCCCCACAGGCTTCCTGTGTGATCTTGGGCCAGTCAGTTAAACTTGGATCCTGAAAGTTTTTTAGGCTCCTAACTTCCATTGAGATCAATGGACATTAGGCATCTTGATACCTCAGAGGATCTGGGCCTTACCCTCTGTGCCCCTGAGTTCCCCATCTATACAATAGGGAATGATTATTATCATGCCTGTCTCTCGTGGGCGTGGTGACATAAATACATTAAAGGTTACAGGTATTCAGTTACTACAGTAAAGGGGGCCATATACGCACTTCAGATACATTAAAAAACAATTTGTCTCCTGCAAGCTTTATTGACTATGGGCAGAGTTTAAAATCAGGGCTCAATGGGAGCCTTGCTGCATATGCCGAGTAATGGAGCTCGTAGATGTGCTGCCCCAGGAACAGAGCAGGAACCAGATTGTGATGCTGAGAGTTTCAATGGGGTCTCTGATTCATCCCCCTTTTGCTCCAGGGTGTACGTGGTCTTGCTCACCCCTATCCCTGGGGCAAATTACTTCCCAGTTGCGGCCAGCCAATGCCCTCCCCTGCCTACCTGTGCAGGAGGCAGAGTCCTGGCTCTGCTTGGGCTGTTCTCACCTACCCTGCACGGCTACTGGCAATATGAGTGGTCTGCACAAGAAACTCAGGTGGCACCTGACACCGCTTGCTCCATATGGTGGGTGTGTAGTCAGGGTTTCAATTGCATGTGTGGGCCTCATTACAAGGGGTGAGATCGGATCCTTGTCTTGCTTGTGCAGTTTGTGCCAGGGCTCTGGTGAACTGTGTGCATAGCCCCGACTCCCTGTCGTACCACGCAGTGATCCCTTCATGTACAAAATTAACCACTAGGAGGGAAAATGCTGAAAGCAGAGAGTGTCACCTTAGCCTCCCGCACGTGCTTTTGCCAGTAAATCCTAATTGCTTTAACATTTCTAGAAAGTGAACTCAGTGGCCAAAGCAAATGGTTTTAAGCTGGGTGGGAAAAACCTGCCTTCACTGTATTTGTCTAGGTCTAGCTAAGACATTTTCCTTCCTCAGATTACCAGGCTTTGGCCAGCACCCCACTCTTTACGTAGGGTCCGTCTGCCCAGCAGCAGGGAGGTGGCACTCCCAGCTCAGGTCGATGTACGCGCGTTGGCTCTGCTCAGTCTAGCAGCATGGGCAGTGCCACCCGAGGCCATACCCGGGGCTCGGGCCGGATTGTACTCTGGCGACTAGTCTGTGCCACTGTAGCCACACAGGTGGTTTTAGGTGTGGGCTTGAGCAGAGCTAATGTGTGTGTCTACCTGAGCTGGGAATTACGCCACCTACCTGCTGTGCAGACATACCCTCAGTCTCCTTCTGTTATTCTAAGTCAGAACCATACTGTTGCCACACCCCAGAACTATAACTGCTTTTCACTCCCGCAAGTGCCATTTTCTCACCCGTTAGAAGCTGGATGAGGCTTTTACCTTTACCTTACCGGCGACGATAGTGGAAGTGTTCTGAAGGTACTACCCATGCAGTAAAGAACACAGGCTCTTCCATGAAGCGAATAACTTCATTGCTAAGATTCTGGCCTGTGTTCTTGCAGTTCTTGTCATCTCCAGTCTGTGAAGATTGCTATTGTTTTGATCAAAGCGGTCCCTTTAGTTCTGATCCTCAGGTATCACTCTCGCATGTTTCTCCCTGAAGATATGAGCAGTCTGAATCATTGTAGTAAGCGAAAATGATCAACTTTTCTCAGCAGATCCAAGGCATTAAGTTCACAACTGATTAAAGGAAAAGGTCTTTTTTGAAAACCTAATATCTCTTGTCAGATAAAATATATGTCTGGGATTAGTCTGTTGATATCTAAAGTGGCTTAATCCTGCCTGTCCCACTTCTTATTGATGCCTGCTTGTGTCTAAATAGAAGAAGAATCTTGCCCCTTCATGACAGAGTGTAAATTGAATTATGCCCCATTTACTTGTGTACTTGCAGTGCACGTGACAAGAGAGATTTTAACCTCCATTTATAGAGCGAGAAACACATTAATGAGAATTCTCAAGTTCCTTATTTGGTCACTTAATTGGCCGTATGACAAAGAGCTCCGTGGTGTGTGTGTCAAACAACTTTTGGAGTCCTCTAATGATTTGTGCTTTGCTTGACTCCTGATGCTGTACTATGTGGCCTGTCAGGTTGGATATCCTTGTTAAAGTGGCTGGAATAAATTGGGTAGCAGTGTGCATACAATGTAGTATATTAACTATAGCAACAGGGAGTACTTTTAGCAGCTTTTCAAGAGATCTAGATGTTTGCCCATAAGCATCAAAGCGGCCCAAACTTTAATTTAATATAATTAAAAGGACATCTGAAGGTAGTTTGATTCGCAGCAGGATTTTGTGGTTTGGTAACCTTTGTTAAAACTCTGAACTTAATATATTTCACAGCTTGAGCAACCTGCACTTGATTTGTGTCAGGAAGAGAGAAAATACCCTGCGTGTTTCTGCTGTGCTGAGCCTATTGTTAGGACAGAGCAGGATCAAAGAAACAGACTTCAGTTTATCTTTGGAGTCTAAGCTTCTCTGCATAAATATGGACAAGGAACATGAGTGCATACTTCTGTGACAGGGCCACATCCACACGCAGGATAGGGGGGTAATCTCCAGCTCCCGGAGACACACTCGTGCTAGCTCTCAAAACCAGCAGTGTAGTCACAGTAGTCAGGGGCAGCGGCGACAGGGGCTAGACCCCTGAGTACGGACCCACAGGGTTTAGGCAGATTTGTACTAACCTGGGCTGCTGCTGCCCATGCTACTGCTATTAATTTTAGCGCACTAGCTCAGATGAGAGTTAACACGAGTCTGCGGAAGCTGGGAATCCCAGACCCAGCTGATAGTGTTAGACGTAGCTTAAATAACTATAACTAAACTGTACCATCTGGAGAAACGTCCACAAGTCATGATAGCAAAACTGAAATATGCTGTGTTATTATCTGGGATTTTGGTTGGAGTCGGCCCTTAAATCTGTTGAAACTGGGAAAAGTCTCAAGACAAACTGCCATAGATGCTACTGGGAGATGTCGCTTTTATTTGGACAGTTGGAAGAATGCATGTCTCCGATTCCCTGGGAGTTCCCTCGAAGGATGTGGAAAATCTGTCAAGGAAACACATGTTGCGTGCAGGCATTTTCCTCTCTCTCTCTGCAGCTTTGCTTACTTCCCCTAAGTGAGGAGCTACCGGTTGTTTCCCAAATAGAAGAACAGCAAATATAGGTGATTCATTAATGCAATCCTCAGAAAGCTATTCCACCTTATGAGATGAAATAGGTCATATGTTATTTCCTTCTTCCTAGTCAATTCCTTAGACCCTTAGAACTGCTGACCTTAGAACGTTCCTTTGCATGTGCTAACTGCAAAGCAAAAAACACAGTCTCCAATGTATAGCCTCCTTCTCTTTCATAGGTCTCCTACTTTTTAGTGATCTCCCATTAAAAGATTATTTGTAGTTCAAAGCCAAGCTTATGAAACTGAGGTGCCTAGAGCTAGGCCCCTAAATCCATATTAAAAGCCCTCCCATTGACTTTAACGTGAGCTTGGAGCACTCAACACATCTGATAACCAGGCCACTTCTATTTCAGTACTTAAATTATGGATTTTGGTGCCCAGACTAAATATGAGCATGTTAGTTTTAGCCATTAAGGGCCCATTAGGCCCTTAGGAAAATCACAGCTTAACATCAGGATATGTTCTCCATTGGTTTTTCCCTTGAGAAAGAACACACTTTTCCTAGACCCAAACTTCAGATCAACGTTGACACCATCAATCACCAGTCACATACTATAGCACTAAATGAAGACTAGTGCTTCATTCGTAGACACACTTCTCAGATAGGTGTAGAGGGTGATGGGAGAAATTAGCTTCTACATTTTAAGCATTTTTTAGAAAAACAATTAATCACTCTTCAACCAAACTCAGGCGAAGCGCATGTTATGCCAGTTTACCCCATATTACGATGCATTGACAGCCTTGGAGATCAGGCTGGCCTCCCTTTGTGAAATTGTCTCTAGTGCAATACCTATGCTTTGACTAAAGAAAAGCTTTAATCTGGATTTAAAAGAGTAATTTAGGAGGAAAGGAGTTGTGTGATAATGAAGAGCCTTATCAGATAGATTTGAAGGCAGGTCCCCGCTGAGAAAGAGAATTCAATTACATCATTTAACTAAAATGACATTTTTCTTGTTTAACAATAGCTAAAAGAATAACATGCTTGTCTGTTTTAGATCTTCTGTCCCAGCATAGGCTGATGACTGTTCCAGTTTGACTTGTGACCCTTTTATACAGATTACAATATTCTCTTCATTTGATATTCCAAAGGGGCCAGACGTTTCCTAAGCTCGTCTATTTCAGTGCATTCACCTTTCCAGTACCATGTCTCCTTGTGCACCCAAATCCATGCTTTCAGTCTGCCCCCTTTATCTATGAAGTCTATTCTATTCAAGCAGCACAACATATATTCGTAGTTAATGGGAGTGCTCCTCCACTGATGGCACTCTTTATGCCCAGACCCAATGATCACAACTTCCAGCAGAGCTTTCTGGCAGTGTCATTGATCCTAGCTTTTGCTCATTTTATTTGGGGGCCTTGCAAATACTGACATGTTTTGGTTTAAGAAAAGGTATGTTTTTTTTCATTGAGTTTTTCAGAGCAATATAAATGATAATTGGAAATAACACATAATAGAAAATTCATAAGCAAGAGATGAAATTCAATAAAGACAAGTGCAAAGCATTTCCCTTAGGAAAGAAAAAGCAAATGCACAACTACACAATGGGAAATAACTGGCTAGGCCGTAGTACTGCTGAAAAGGATCTGGGGGTGATAGTGGATCACAAAATGAATATGGGTCAACAATGTGATATAGCTACTAAAAAGGCTAATAGCATCCTGGGGTTTATTAACAGGAGTGTTGTATGTAAGACACAAGAGGTAATTGTTCCTCTCTATTCAGCACTGTCGAGGCCTCAGCTGAGTAACTGTGTCTGGTTCTGGAAACCACACTTTAGGAAAGCTGTGGACTACTTGGAGAGAGTCCAGAGAAGAGCAACAAAAATGGTTTAGATCAAAGAAACATGACCTCTGAGGAACGATTTAAAAACTGGGCTTGTTTAGTCTTGAGAAAGTCCCAGCTGGCTATTTATCCTTAATCAATGAACACTACGAGAGCATAAATGTTGTGGGTTTGACTCACAGAGCATTGTTCTTCTCTCTGAATTCCTTGAAGCATACCCAATTGTTGAAGGGTTTTTCTTTGGAGAAGGAACTTTTTCCATTACCAGTATTTGCCAGATGTTGTTAAACTCGGGGTTCTTCCAGCAATTTGCAACAGAGCATCAAGCTGCAAGTAATACATGGGTTAATATTTATGTGCATGTTCCTAATAATAATAATAAATAATTAATGACCAGGGTGCCTCACAATAACACCGAGTGGCACCAATCAGATCAGGGCCCCATGATAGGCCCTCGACAAACATGTGATGGGAGATAATTCCTGCTCTGAAGCGCTTATCATTGAAACATACAAGTCAAACAAAAAGTGGAAGGGAAAACACACATGAGGTGACTTTCCCAAAGTCACCCAGCAGGTCAGTGGCACAGCCAAGAATAAAACCCAGGCTTCCTGAATCCCAGGCCAGTTGGCCGTGCGGCCTCCCATGGAGCAGAGAAAGTCACCTCGCTGCCGTCTCTGTTGCTTGTGATCCCTGGAGGAAGAGAGAACGTTGTCTCCCATAGCTGCTGTGCTACCACAATGCTCTACATTCACGATTAATAAACAAAGAAACAAGGGCAAGTGCTGTTTGAGCAGCCGACCGTAATTGAACAACGTTGTAAAGCTGATTATTCGCCACATTGCTGCAGTGTACTTTCCTCCTTGAGCCAGCGGGCACAAGAAAGCCGAGAGATTCATTATCTTCCCTTGTCTCGCCATTTAGTTAAAATAAGTATTGCTGCAAGACAAACCCATCGGTTGTTTCCTGTTTAATTTGGTTTTCATCTGAAGCAGCCCTGCATGCAGCTGATTCTGCTGCTGGTGGCCAGAGGAATCTGGACCTGCTTTTGAGCAGCTTAAAAAAAGCACCATATCGTTTTAGAGCACAGTCGTTTCTTCCGAGAGGGTTGTGTCTCTTCGAACAAGGACAGTAGCGTTGGAATGGACACCCTTTCTGGCTGATCGAGTTGGCAGTTGGATTGCATGCAACAGGAGGGCAGTGAAGGTTTAGTTGTGTGTTGTGCAGTACCCTGTATGCCCCCTGTAGAGCCACAGGTATTAGCCAGGGTTGCACAAAGATTTCCAAAGCGATATACAGTGATATTAATCATCATGCGTCTGTGGTGGTGTAAAGTGGTGATGATGTATATAGGAGCAGTGGTGAAGATGTTCAAAGCTAGACTGTGGTGTGTAGTCACAACCCTGAGTAGGCAGAGGCTCGGGGGGGCGGGGGCGGCTGGGAAAGTTCCTCGCTCAGCAGATACAATCCTTCCAGCAAGTAGAGAAGAGTATGCATTCTGCACCACCACCCGGGATGGGGTGGCACACTCCCCTGGCTGCAGCAGGAAAGCTCTGCTGGCTGGTGCAGGAGAGCAAGGCAAGAACACACGATGAGGTGGGCTAGGAGTTCCTTGTGCCCATCGATTCCCCGGACCATGCCGAGCACAGGGGCCAGACACAATCAGGCTCTCAATGAGGAGGGGAGCAGAGAGAGAGAGTGTGTGCGTGTGCGCGCGCGTGTGTGTTTTTACACACAAAGTCCCTATGGCCCAACTTGTCCATGAGTGCACTTTGATGAATCATTCTTTGTTTGCAGTGTGTTGTCTGGAGCTAGAGAATAAAATTGTCCTTAGCTGAAATTGGTTTTGTTGTTCAGGACATAGGGGGTTAAATTTACCCTGTAAAAGCTGGTAAGCTACAAATATAAATATGGCACTGAGGGCCGATTCTGTAGTCCTGACTCGGTCCTTAATGTTAAGCATGTGCTTAAGTGTTTTGCTGACTAAGAGCCTCAGGCCTGAGTGGGTGCCTGATCCTGCTGCCGTTGAAGCCACTCAGCATGTTTATCTGAATAATGACTCAGCACAAACTGGGAAATATTCTCAGGGTTTGTCCCTGGGGGAAGGTACTTGGACCTCTAGAATAACTTAACAAGATCCAAAAAAAATTTTTAATTAAACAATGTGTGGGAATCTTTCCATTGGCTTGTGTGGGATTTGGAGATGGCCGTTACACTGGGGGACTGGTGGAATCATCTTGCATTATAGAGGTGTCAGGACCTATTGAAGCTATCCTAGGTTGTGTTTGCCTTGTTGCTCCCATTGTGTCCTGTACTGCTGCTGGTTCCTGATTGGTTAATGCTGTAATGTGAGTTGTGTGATGTAATCCACGTTCAGCCAAGGAATATAATTGCTAATAATATGAAAGAGCGTTAGAAAAGTCAAAGGTCTGTGTTTATATATTTTCTAACCAGCAGGATCGTAACAAGAGCAGTATATTTAAGCCCCAGTTCCACCGTCCGCACTCATGCAAAACTCCCAGGAAGTTAGGACTGCAACACAATTGTTGGTGGGTGTACACGATAGGAAGCTATCTGCATGATGTTTTCAGGTCTACCTTAAACATATGCTCTTTTGCAAGAGAGGCCAGTTTGAAATGTCCTGTAGAATTGGAAGAGTCATAAGAGGGATTCAGACCTGTTTCCCGTAGAGCCCCTCTGACACTCACCACTTTGGTTTGGACCAAGGTTTTATCATTCACAGATGAGAAGATAGGAAGGATGCATCCCTTAGTAGTTGTGGGGTTTTTTTTTTCAGTTTTTCAGCTGATGGCCTGCTCTCAAGAGGCTAAAGTACAAGTTTAAAGAGCTGAGAATTGTAGGAAAGCCACCAGTTTTCTGAGGTCAAGGTTGAAATGCGGTGGTACTGTGAGGCACACAATCTGCTCCCTGACTGCGCTGTAACAGGACCGGGGTGAATGGATTTTACAGCCAGCAGTGTTTTCCAATGTCAATTCCCAGTTAAAGGAGGGGATTTTGAGTGTAGAAAAGACATTTGTTTTCAAAATGCAAAGTTTAAAGCTTTGGTGGAGTGATAGTAAGACTTATGTGGCACCAATATATATGCAGACTCCTAGATTTAAAACTGAATGACTGACACTTAGCCAGAAACTCTCACTAGACATTTCTAAAAGGCGAGAAGATAAAAATAAACACACAAGCAAAATGCAATTTTACAGAACAAAGCAACTGTCATAAAGGAAATCAATAGGATATGTAAAAACAATCTTTCCGTAATGTATAATTACTGTAAAGCTCCTAATTAGTTGCCTGTTGACAATAATGTATTTTAATATCAATTTGTAATTTATGAAAAGGAAGAATTATATTTAGATTGATGGATTGATGGATTAATGGATTGATTGATTTTGAAATTGATTGATTGATTGTAATCCCAGGACAAAGCGAGGGAACAATGAGTTTGCCCTTGTTTGGGAAAGATTTCTCCTCTATCATTTGTTGTTGTTGTTACTGTTTGTATTCCAGCAGTGCCTAGGAGTCACAGACCAGGACTCCCATTGTGTTAGGTGCTGTACAAATTCAGAACAAAGAGATGGTTCCTGCCCCAAGCAGTTTACAATCTCAGCATAAGAAAAGAGACAAGAGGTGGATACAGAGTGGGGAGCACAAGGAAACGAGACAATTGTTTTGGTCTCTGCATCAGTCACTGTCAGGGGTGACTGCAAGGTTACTGATATTTGCAAAGGCGCCTGGGCCGCAGCGACTTTCAGTGGCAGTTGTGCACCTGTCTGTCCTGGGCATTTTCCAAAATCCCAACCACACGTCTATGAACTTGACCCGACGCTACTGAAGTTAATGGGTTCTGCATTAACTGCTATGGGAGCAGGAGCAGGATCTATATTTGTTGCACTTGGCCTCACATATAAAGATTTGCACCAGAGATAGTTCCCACTATCATAGCTCTCCTCTCTCTGTGTTTACACTCCTGGTATATTAGTTATCTTATATACACCCCAGGAACCTCGGGTTTACTCAGTGCAGTGTTGTGGGCATGCAAAGATTGTGGGGGAGGCTGATCGTAGCTGTGGGAAGAACTGGATGAGACACCCACCTCCCCAAGTTCTGTTTTCTATGAGGACTCAGAAAAGGTATTTGGCCAATCCTGCTAATTTGTATACAGTTCTTATCAGGTGAGCTGTATGGATTAGTGCTTAAAAGAGGATGCGGGGAGGAAAGTTTAAATGGAAAATGTTTAACTCACAAAATAATAGTAGGGACCAGTGGGAGTTTTGGTTTGTATATTCATTTAAAGGAGCCTACGGGAGTTAGGAACCCACATCCTTTTAATGGGAGTTGGGTGCCACGCTCTCTTAGGCACCTTTGAAAATCCGAGACTTTATCAGGATCATCAGTGTCTCTTGGGATACTCAGCCCCCCCCCCCCTCCACAAACACACCCACCTTGCGCCCATTTTTCATGTTTCAGTCCCTGTGTTGCGGCTCTCAGCCTTCTGGCTGAGGAGGGCTAGGAGTTGAATGTCTGGATCTGGAGCTTGGCAATGCTACCCCCCCTACGGTTGTGATGATTAGTTGTAAGGCACTCACTGTGTTTGGAGGAGCATTCTGCTTCTGCAGTTTTCCCTGCCTCTCAGGTTTGTCTACACTGCTGCTGGGAGAGTGCCTTCCTGACCAGGTCACTAAACTCATCCTAGCTCTGCTTAAGCTAGATCACTAAAAATGACCATGTGGATGTTGCAGTGTGGATGGCAATCCAGGCTAGCCACTTGAGTACCGTCCTGCCTGACCCACTGGGTACCTGCTCAGGTGGCTACCTGGAGCTGCCACTTATGCCACAGCATCCACACTGCCATTTTTAGCACGTTAGCTTGAGCAGAGCTAAAGCGAGTCTGTCCGTTTGGGGTTGGGAGACACCACTCAACTGCCATGTAGACATACCCTGACTGACCAGGGGGCAGGACAGACGGGGGCAGGAGTCAAATCTGTATAATCCATGTACGGGCCAGAGCTCTGCTGTTAAGCTAAAAGCCCAGCCATTGGATCAGTGCTTTGACTAGCACTGTCAATTGTTCTCTTTACCCATATTTGTTCCATTGTCCTCTTCCTGCAATCTCTATCTCAGGAGAAGCTGTTCCTTTAACGGCTGTTTGGTTTCATTTAAACACCTACCTCGGCCCTTGTTCGAAACCCAAACATTTCATTAACGCTTAATCTCCATGGCCTTGCCTGCAATGCTATGCCATAATGAAGTGCTTTGCTCAAAAATGTAGTGCTAGGAAGGTTAGGTTAATGCACTAGACTGGGTGAGGGAGTGCTTCTTTGGGAAAAACAATGGGCCAAATTCAACCCTGGTGTAACTCCTATGCAGGCAGTTTTACTGGGTATGTTCAAATCTGATTCAAAGCCCATTGAAGTCTGTGGGACTCTCTCTGTTGATTTTAATAAGTTTTGAATCAGATCCTAATTCATCGGTGATATACATGTGCTGGCTTCAGTGTAGCTCTCCGATTTGACTGCTGACTCCACAAGAGAGTTTGTGTAATAGCCAGTTAATGTTCTGTCTTTCACAGATGTGCCCGCACACAAAAATTCAAATACACATAAGAAAAAAAATAGTTTTTTAAGAGCAGAATGTTTGTAGCAGATGTTGCACTACTACTAATGCAAGTATTTCAGCATGTTTCAAGTTTAGTCAAATATGCATTACCGTCTCACCCAAACTCAGGAGCTAGAGCTGTAGTTAAGACTAATTATTTCTACCATTCAAATATTTTAAAAAATAAAATCCAACATGATGTTTTAGCAAATATTTAAAGGGCCCATTAGTAGCGAGCTAGATGAAAGTAATGCAAATTGTGTTCTGCATAATAATGTTGAGGGTGGGTGTGGGGAATCATCATTTTCCGACTGGAGTGCCTAATTACTTTCCTTGACTATGGGATCATTGCAAGAAAAACACAGCCACGTTGCATAGACATGCAAAGCAAAATGGGCACGGCTTTGATCACTCAAAAATAATAACACTTCTCTTTGCTCTTTCGGGAGACAAAGCTAACGATGTAAGCTACCAAAATGTATGAAACATTGTTCAGATTGGGCTTTAAGATTTAAAAATACTGAAAAAAATACCTATCCCTGTGTAGTTTAATGAGTCTTTTTGACTGATAAATTTATCATGTTACTTTAGATGCAGTTGCCAAACTTCCAAAGTTTTTATTAGTAGTAGTAGTAGTAGTATTTTAAAAAATAGTTTACAAGTCTAGAAGCTAAATTTCTCGTTCGTGAACTCCAGACTGTTGTTGGTAGTCCATCGCTGACGATGATGATGTTATTGTCTCAGTTCTCATCTATGGCTACGCATATGACTCTGAAGTTTGAACCCTGATGCACAGAGTTGGCCACACTGGGCATGGGAAGTCCGTATCTATGATGTTTGATGATGCAACATTGTGGCGCCTTTCACATGCAGCCTGGAGATGATTACGTCGATCCCTCTCAAATCTGTTACGTTCTGATCTTGTCAGAGACCGTCAGTAAGTCCTGTTCTGAGTCATTTGCTCAAGTCTTTGGAGATTCATGCCAGCCCACTGGAGAGTGCTCTTCAGGTTATCTTTGAAGCGCTTATACGGACAACCCTTCTTTCTTTTTCCCTGCCTCTGCTCCCCATACAAGATCTGTTTTGGAAGACAGTGGTCTTCCATTCTGATGACATGTCTGGTCCACGTAAGTTGTGCTCTCAATTATAATATATGGAGATATACCTATCTCATAGAGCTGGAAGGGACCCCGAAGGGTCATCGAGTCCAGCCCCCTGCCTTCACTAGCAGGACCAATTTTGCCCCAGATCCCTAAGTGGCCCCCTCAAGGATTGAACTCACAACCCTGGGTTTAGCAGGCCAATGCTCAAACCACTGAGCTATCCCTCCCCCCAATTGCATTGCCTCAATGCTGGTTGTGTTTGCTTGCTCTCTCAAGGACCTTAATATTGGTCATGCTGTCCTGCCAGTGAATGCTCATTATTAAGCAGAGGGAGCACATGTGAAATTTTTTAGGCTGTTTAACGTCTATGAAGAGTCCATGTCTCTGATCCATACAGAAGAGATGTTAGGACCACTTCACTGTAGATCTTCAATTTGGTAGTGAGACAAATGTTGTGTTGGTTAAGGACTTTTGTTTGGAGTTGGCCAAGAGCCTGGCTGTCTTTACAAATTCTGGAGGCAATTTCCTTATCAAGGGAACCATTTCACAAGATGGCGCTGCCCAAATATTTGAACTAATCCACATTTTTCAGCTGTGTGCCTTGGATGAAAATGGCTGGCACTGGGGCATTGGAATGAGGTGCTGGTTGGAACAAGACCTCTGTCTTCCCAAGACTGAGGGTGAGGGCAAAGAGCTGGGATGCTTCAGAAAACCTATTGACGATGACCTGAAGGTCGTCATGTCTATGGGCCATCAAGGTGCAGTCATCTGGAAAAAGTGCCTCGAAGAGAAGTCTCCCCAGTGTCTTGGTCTTAGCATTAAGTCTTTCAAGATTCAAGAGGAAACCATCGAATTGGGAGTGGATATATATCCCCTGATCCAAGTCCCTTGTGGCATGGCTGAGCACACAGGCAAAGAATAAATTGAACAGCACTGGAGCAAGTACACAGCCTTGCTTCACTCCATTCGAGATTTTGAACGTGTCAGAAGAGTCACCACTGGAGAGCACTTGCACTGGCATGGGGTCATGGAGCAGATGGATGATTTGTATGAACCTTCTTGGGCAGCCCAGTTTATGTAGAATAGCCCATAGACCCTCTCTGTTGACCATATTAAAAGCTTTGGTCAAGTCGATGAAAACTGCATACAGGTCCATGTTCTGCTCTAAACACTTTTCCTGGGCATGCCTTACAAGAATCATGTCCGTAGTACTACGACCTGATCTGAAACCACACTGTGCTTCTGGCAGATTCTCTTCATATGTTTGCAATGAGTCTTTTCAGTAGAATACGAGCAAATATTTTCCCTGCTGTACAGAGGAGAGAAATGCCTCTGTAATTTGCGCAGTCAGCTTTGCTGCCTTTGTTTTTGAACAGTGATACAATAATAGCATATTTAAAGTCTTATGGCATTTCTTCTTCCTCCCAAATGCTACTCAAGATGTCATGGAACACCTCAATGGCCTTGGGGCCCACTACTTTATACAGTTCTGCTGGAATACCATCCTTTCCGGACGCTCTGCCAGAGTTCAGTTGTTTGATGGCTTTCATGACTTCTTCAACTGATGGAGGGAGGTCAAGTTCCTCTTTGATGGGTTTCTCAGGTAACTGATCAAGGACACGCCGATCGACCCTGGATGGCCTAATGAGTAGACTATTGAAGTGTTCAGCCCATCTCTATAATTCCCTCCTTGTCTTTGATGAGGGCTGTGCCATCTGCCAACTGCAGGAGCATTGTGCCAGATGTAGATTATCTGTAGACTGCTTGAGAGAGTCAAAGAACATCTTTGCGTTGTTCGTATCTGTGCAATGCTGAACTTCTGCAACTTCTATCCATACTGTAAAAGCTGGGTTCAGGGCCTGGAATGTAAATGCTTGACACCAAGAAATAGATTTTGCTGCTGGAATATCAACATGTCTGGATAGTATGGGTGTAATTCTGACTCCATTAAAATAATCGAGAATTTCGCCATTGATTTCAATGGGACAAGCAGTTCACCGTCGTTTGTAAGTGGGGTGTAGGACAATGTCTCTTGAACGTTTCTGGCTTGTTGTTCAAAAGCTTCAGTCAACTATTAGAGGAGGTTCTGGGTGCTCAGCATTTCTGAAAATCAAGCCATTAATCTCAAGGAGAAAGGAGAAATATGGATTTCTATGATATACTTTCTAAATGGCAGTGCAAGATAATGGGGTTCTGTGAAAGAAAATTCTGAAGTGTCAACCAATCCTCTGCTGATGAAAGTGACTGGTGACACCAGAATGCACTATGGACCCAAAGTGGTTATTAATATAATTGCATTATCTCATTAAAAGTGTCATTAGGATGTAGCCTCCTTCAAAACCCTCCTTAAAACGCTCCTTCGCCGTGAACACTACAACAAATTTGACAATAGCTAGGTAGCTGGTGTGTTGAGAGCACAGCCTATCATACTGACCAGTAGTGTCTCATCGTTTCCTTGTACTCCCCCTTCTCTGTGTATCTGTCTGTTGTCTCTTGTCTTACACTTATACTGTCAGCTCCTTGGGGCAGGGACTGTCTTTTTGTTCTGTTTGTAAGGCGCCCGGCACCGTGGGGTCCTGGGCCATGATATTGTACATAAATAATAATCATAAAAGCTGCTTAGTCCCCAGGACTGGAACGTCTTGAGGTCTTTGCTTTTCCCTGGGCTTTACTGCAAGATAATCATGTATGGAGCAATTCACCGTAGCCTTGCATTGTGTATTTTTTTGCCCCAGTGCAAAATGGATGTGAAAGGATATCATTTGATCAGGTAGTATTTTATCCTACCTCTGCACAGGTGGACATGACTGCAGAAGGGGCAGGGCAGTGGTGAATCCGGCCTCTAATGCCACATCCTTCTGGTCACGTCATTTTAGTACCAGGGCTCTAGATCACTTCCTAGAAAAAAGACCGTGCTATATCTCTTTGATAAGTCATGTTGTAAACCGGGGGGGGGGGGCGGGGAAAGAAGGGAGACCTCTGAGTGGTGAGCTACTTGGGGCTGCAAATTGCCGAAGTCACACAGGATTGTCCTTGCAGCACACAATAGCAGTAGATGTGGGTTTGATGCCAGGGCTTTCAGCACATGGAAAAACATCAAGAAAGGCAACTTTATCTCAAAAGGCAAATTAGTTGCTGAGGCTGGTGCTAATTGGCAGTGGAGGTGTTTCATTATGAGGCAGGATTTTTTAGCAGCTAGTAACTAGTAACCATGAAAACACTAACCAGCAGAAGAAAACATTAGCTGTTTTTTTTTCTCCTCACAAGCAGTAAATTTTGCTAACCAGTGCGCTGCTGGTTCCCATTTCAAAACATGCTAACTACACGCACCTTGGGCTAGCCATGGTTAGCAACTGAGCTGCTTTTTTTAGTCAAGTGAAATCTTCACAATCAATAGGGTCTGAGGACTTGAATTTACGAACCACAAGAATTGCTCGGTTTAGTTTTCAGCCTAACGTGCATCCAGATTAATCCTTGGGAAGTTCACAATGGGGGTGCTCTGTTTTACTTTGCAACCTAGGGCACAATGTACACAGCAGGAAGGATATAAGTTGTTACTACAGTGAAGACTGTTTACTGACTGGAGAGATTTGAAATGTGATGCCCTATGTAAATCTCTAACAGCACCTGCTGCGCCTTTGGATTCAGGTACCATGGCCCCACTGCTTAGCTGCCTTATGACAGAGAGCAGCACAGAGGTGGTGGTGATGGTGTGTTCTTTTAGAAACAGTAGCCCTGGTATGCATTAGACACGCTTCATGTTGGATAAGCAATGTGGGCTGTGCAGCTAACTCTCACCTTATCAGGAACAGATCTGTTTGCTGTCCTGGGTCTAATTCTTAAATCTGGATCCAGTAGACACTGTAACTACCAGCATCCTGCTTCACAGGGATGTGTGGTTTCCTTTGTGTGTGTTCAGAGAAAAAAAATTCTCACTTGCTCTGAATTCAAAGCTATTGATGAGAAGGACCTTTTTGCTGACATTCCCTGGCCAAAGGGAAAAATAACGGTTAGCTCTACTGTAGATTGCCCGCAGGGGTGAGGAGATGGGACAGTACTCTGCTTACCGGGTAGGATGAATTTGTAGATATCTTGACAGCTCATGCAGACTCACTGGAGCCCTTTCTCACTCTGCTTTTCTTCTTTGCAGGCCATGGTCGAGACAGTTAATAACCTCCTGCAGCCGCAGGCTCTGAACGCATGGAGAGACCTGACCGCGAGTGACCAGCTGCGTGCAGCCACCATGTTGCTGGACACAGTGGAGGAAAGTGCCTTTGTGCTGGCCGATAACCTCCTGAAGTCGGACATTGTCAGGGAGAACACTGACAATATCCGTAAGTGACTGGAGCTATTGGAAACACCAAAGGTGGCCAGGGAGAGGAAGAGAGATGGAAACAGGCTTGGAATCCTGGGTGAAGCCCCGGTCCCATTCACGCCAATGGGGGACCAGGATTTCACCCTCTACCTCTAATGTAGTACAGCTCACTTCATTTGAATTAAATTCAACCTCTCTTCCTCTATACGTGTGGAATAGATGACTCTTCCTTTCCTGTTTGAGTGTCCCTCTGTCACCAACAACTGTGGAATAAAGCATGGGGGTTGAATGGTGGTGTCTGCTTCCCCTCGGGTGCGAATTTCAAAACCTTCCCTTCAGTAATGTGGATTCCTCCCTGTAGCTCTTTACTAATGGTAAAATCTAGGAGTTGCAGGCACTCAGCACTTTCTCAAGATTTGGCCCTATCAGAGGGATCCAGCCATGAATAAATTAGTTGAAATTTTTTGTGTGGTATAACTGAATTGATGGCCCATAGACAAGGCTTCCCTTTTAGCCAGTAGGATTTAAAGATGTCAGTTTTGTAAGCAGTGGGAGAGCCATAGCTGGATGGACAGATTCGGCAGTGGAACCCATTGATAGTGAACTCTGGTATAGCAGGACTCCATTGATAGTGGACCCTAGTATCGCACGACTCCACTGATAGTGAACTCTGGTATGGCAGCACTCCATTGATAGTGAACTGTGGTATGGCACGACTCCATTGATAGTGAAGTCTAGTATAGCAGGACTCCATCGATAGTCAACTCTAGCATGGCAGGTCTCCATTGATAGTGAACTCTCGTATGGCAGGACTCCATTGCTAGTGAACTCTGGTATAGCAGTGCTCCATTGATAGTGAACTCTAGTCTGGCAGGACTCCATTGATAGGGAGCTCTAGTACGGCAGGACTCCATTGATAGGGAGCTCTAGTACGGCAGGACTCCATTGATAGGGAGCTCTAGTACGGCAGGACTCCATTGATAGGGAGCTCTAGTACGGCAGGACTCCATTGATAGGGAGCTCTAGTACGGCAGGACTCCATTGATAGTTAACTCTAGTATGGCAGGACTCCATTGTAGTGAACTCTAGTATGGCGGGACTCCATTGATAGTGAACTGTGGTATGGCACGACTCCATTGATAGTAAACTCTGGTATGGCAGGACTCCATTGCTAGTGATCTCGAGTATAGCAGGACTCCATTGATAGTGGACTCTAGTATAGCAGGACTCCATTGATAGTGAACTCTAGTATGGCAGGACTCCATTGATAGTGAACTCTGGTATAGCCAGACTCCATTGATAGTAAACTCTTATCTAGTGTTTTATAGTGAAACAGAATGAAAGTTGCTGATTCAGTGCACTGCCCTGGAGAAATTACATTTCAGCAGGTACAGAACCCCTCTTCACAGCCAAAGCCTCAAGTCCTTCCCAAACAAAACTCCCTTTATTGTTATGAGTCATTATTTGCTAGGCTTCTGTGATGGCTGCATAACATTAAAAGACAGTCCCTAGGATCTTAGAGATTTGGCTGACTAAGGTCTGAGTAAGAATTGCAGGTTTTGAGTCCTAGTCACCCTATTCTGTGGGGGTAAAATACTTTACAAGTGCTTTTGCTGAGTCTATATGTGTGTAGTTAGGTGTATTATGATTATCTATTGCTTGTGTTTCACTGGTTGGACTATATGTACAAACATGTAACAAAGAGACAGACCTTGCCCTAAAGAGCATGGACTACGTTTTTCAAAAGAGCCTAATGGAGTTAAGCACCCAGCTCCCATTGCATTTCAGTGGGACTTGGACACTTACACTCTCTTTTGGAAATCCCAGCCATAATCTACATCTGTTATATCAGCGAGAGCACCAGCTGACAAGGAGATGGTCCTTGATCTTACTTAATACAAATATATTCAATTGAATTCAAGTTTTTGTCTTTATTTAGCTGGCGGTTGTTTTTAATTAAAAAACAAGCGAGATGGAAAATGCCAGGCCTCCAGCAGTGCTCACGTAAAATGAGAACAGCCTTTCTTTTCATTTCTTTGAATGCAGATGCCGAGTGTCGATAAAACCTACAGAATGTACCAAGAGCCAGTGGCAAACTACCAACACTTTCAGATTTTCATGTTAATTGTTGTCTTTAATATTCTTGGGTGCTTGTTTACATGAACTGGTTGACTTTGTCTACTACAGAGACTTCATTTTATTTGCTATTTTTTAAAATTATGTTTAAACCTTCTTCAGGGAAGAAATAAGTAGAAGTCCAAAGCAGAGTCTAGCATGAAACACTGTACATGGATTATAGTGTTTGCATTTTATTTGGAAAACAGTTTTGTCACTTAGCTGTATATAATTATTTTAAAATAGTGATTTTTTTTCTCTGTGTTACAATTCAGTAGCTCACTTCTCTCTTGCTAACAGAACTGGAAGTTGCAAGGCTAAGCACCGATGGGAATTTGGAAGACCTGAAATTTCCACAGAACTTGGGCCATGGAAGCGCCATCCAGCTGTCGGCAAATACATTGAAACAAAATGCTCGAAATGGTGGGTGTTGAATCTTGAGGCCTTTCACACCTTTTGATTTGGGTCACCAATGGGTTACCTTTAAAAGTAGCCCGTAAAATATAGAATAAGTAATGAATAACGGTTATAAGCATGTTGCAGACATGAGCCGTAGAAGTTGTAGTCGTTATAAGCACATCTGTTGAAGGTATTATAGATAGTTATAATATCAGTAAAAGGTGTTATTGATGATGATTGATTGCAGTAGCACCTAGGAGCCCTAGTCATGGACCCCAGGACCCCATGGTGCTAGGCGCTGTACAAACTCAGATCAAAAAGACAATCCCTGCTCCAAAGAGCTTGTAGTGTAAGTAGAGCTATAGCAAACACTTGTTCTGCGTTTGTACAGTCCCTGGTCCATGACTAGGACTTTAGGCATTCTGATAATACAAATAAATAAACTATACTCACAACAGTAATACTGTTGGATTCTATAACAAGTGATTAACTGTTTATTACAATATCTATTAAGCATTTGTTAACTCTATATAAACCCTTAGTGAATATACCCTTGATATAAAGTGTGACCTTAACTTACTTTGCTGAGATGCACATTTTTAAATCCCCCTTCTCTCCTGGCTCTATCTGAGGAAGGCAAGAAGCCTACAAAGCCAGATCCAATTTTCCTGAGGGTACATGCACATAGGAAGCAGCAGCAAGTCTCAGACCCCGGGTCTACAAACTCCGGCTTGTGAGGCTCATACTATATGGCACTAAAAATAACGGTGTTGACACTCAGGCAAGAGCTTGTGCGTTAAGCCCAACCCTTGCCCTAGCCTTCAGACCCTGAGCCGGAACAGCTACATGGCTATTTTTAGCACTCGAGTCTGTAGACCCAGGCTCTGAGAGTCGCTGCTGTGAGTTGCTACTTGCCATACCGACATACCCTTAGTGGCCAGCCAGGCCTTACCAGATCACCAGAGACTCAACGCTACATCTCTGTGTTTGAATTGCATGCAGAGATCTAGTAATTCATTCTGCAGCCCTCAGATTTGTTTCCCCTGCTTAGAAGCAATGCCAGCAAATCCTGTGCTGCAGCAGAAACAGGAGTGCCTCATGCACAAAACTGAGCATGCCTGTCTAGTAGCACTGCACTTGTGTGGGTATATTGATAATCAGTCATTTGGAGTTCTTTCATAAGGTGCCTTGTAAATCTTGCTTTAGTGCATATGGATTAATGTTAAAATAGTAACTACATTTTCTTCCCAACTCTGTGATGTCCTAATACCTTACAGATCTTTTCCATTACTTTGACTGGAGCTTCTAAAATAGTCAATTTTATTTATTTCTTTTTTTACTTTTGAGCATCTATAAAACCTGTGGTGCACCAGACATGTTTAATATTAATTAACTATCCCATGCCCTTGACTGCATGCTAAATCAGCTGATTGGAAATCTCTTCTACTGCCAAGTGACTGTCAATCTTTGCAAGTGTCAAGGCTCTGTTAATGTGCACCGGTTTCATAAATCACGCTGCAAGTGGGCCAATGGGGAATGATGCTGAGCCTCAGTGGTTAGTTAGCATCTGTTGCCTATGGTGAGAAACTTACATAGGATAAAAGACGTATTTGAAAAACTGTTTTGAAGTACTGCACTGTACAAATATTTGAAAGATGGCGGGGGGTGAGGGAAGCCCAGTAAACGATAACAACACGAAAAGCCAACACACCAAAAAAGTTATGAATCTAAATCCTAAATCTCTAAAGCTTATGAGCCTCTTGATATGCTATAAATTAAAGATGATGTTAGATGGGAACGGTCTTTAAGCTGCCAAGTCGTTCATTTCTAGTTCAGTAATTTGAGCAGAAACATTTGTGGATCTATCTGTATAGATCCACTGTAGCCCAAACCGTGAAGTGCCAGGCTCTGTTTGTACTATAGGGCTTGACAAATTTCTGTTTATGAGATCCATTAAAGTAAAGACCCTGCTCATTTATTTTATTGTTCTGTAATGAGTCTGTATTCTGTGGGGGTTGCTTTTAAACATTAGCCTGCATGTGTGTTTGTAAATGCGACAGTACTTTGATCATTGCAAAATAGGCAAAATATAAAGCAATAGGATAATATAAAGCTAGGTAACCGAGGTTAAACTATTAAGAATCCTGAAGACTCTGAGCCTTGGTCTTGCAGAGATCAGTGGGAGTTTTGCCACTTCAGTGGCATCTAGATTTATCCCCGAAATTGTAGGATTAAAAGAGAATATTTAATTGGGTGAAATCCTGGTCTTATTGAAGTCAATGGCCGAACTTCAATGGACTTTAGTATTTCACCATGTGTGGTTGGACTTTAGAAATCTGTAGGGAAAGAGAAACTCTTTATAAAAGCTTTGGAAGACAGAGGAGAAATCCACATTACATGCTGCTAAGCCTGGTGACCAGAATAGACTTGGACTCAGCTGCACTCAGATGTTACAGCCCAGGACTGTGATAACATTTTATATTCTTTCAGTAGACCAGATTTTCTCTTTAAACTACTTGGCATTTTTTCCCCCTGGCAGACAGGAGTAGTTCCAAAAAGGCAAAATGGCACTGTGCTTTGCTGTTGCGAAGACAGTGATCACTGTTGAGAAAGGTTGTTGATACCACCTGCTGGTTTACCCTATGTGGCAGATATATCCGAATTTTGTCTGCCGTTGTTAGCTCCACTTTGGAAGTGGTAACAAAGGGATTCACCAAAAGACTAGATCCTTATCTGGTGTCAACCGATATAGTTCTGTTGTTGTCAGTGGAACTGTCTCAGTTTACCCCAGCTGAGGATCTGGCCTAAAGCTATGAAATAGATTAGGAAGCAGTAATATCAATCTCTCATATTTAGGCACTTCTGTTCACCCTGAAGTCTCCCCAGAATACGGGACATTGGAAAAATCACTAGACAATTAATATAGAAGGGGCATTCCAATTTTTGTAAAGTTTACTTTAGTTACAGTAAATAATCTTCAAATAAGATCACCATATTGTATTGCCATTTCAGGGCTACCTACCTTCTCCTCTGGCACAATCACGTGCAAATACATTGACCTCGTTGTCGTTACTGCATGGCCTAGTGGACAGATCACTGGACAGGGGCGTAGGGCACCTGGATTTTATTCTTGGCTCTTCCCGACCTTTAAAATGTGAATAATGATACTGACCTGCTTTGTGAAGTGCTTTGAGCTCTACTGGTGAAAAATGCTGTATAAGTGCTGGGGAGTATTGTCCCACTAGGGAATTTTCCCTCAAGTCTTCAATCAGACTTTGTTCCCCATGGCAATTGCCATCCTCACATTATTAGGCCATTGTGATAGTCTGCCTTGAAATCACACAAGCTGGGAAATGTACCATCATAGCTGCCCAATCCAGTAGTGGAAAGACTTTTTTAAAAAATAATACTAATAATTATAAAGGAAAACTAACTCACTCCCTTCCTTATTTTAAGATCTTTGCAATGATGGGCAAAAAAGCAATAAAGAGGATTGCTTCAGTTAGGAACCAATTTGCTGGTAGTGTGGGTTTTATGCAACATCTCTAGCAATGGAATTAAATGGAAAGAGAGAAAACCTGGTTGAAAAATGTATTTAGTTATAACTAACATTTCACAATTTTTTTTTTCTCTTTTGTTGCTGATTGTTTATGGGTAATTTCTGACCCACTCCCGGCCCCCCTTCTCCCTCACCTCACAGTCTTGAATGGAAATAGTGTTAGGTTGTTCAAAAAGTTGCTCCCAGTGGCTTAGATTGTCACTTTACAGTGTGTCCCAAGGATGAGAGTGGCACTGCCCAAGGAGCAGAGCAGACAACAAAGGGTCATTTGTAGACACCCAACTCCTCGCTGCTCCTTCTTGCTATGAGAGGAGTAAGCTACTTCACCTCTTTTCCATGGAGCAGGTTATTCCCACGTGTGCCACAAGCTGGAGTCGCTCCCAATTCCCCATCTCCCTTCACCTTCTTCCTGCCCACTTGCTCACAGAGAGAAGTATCGGATAAGCAGCTCTCCCCACCCTTGGACAACTTGATGGGCCACATGGAGTTCTGGTATTTGCAGTGACAGTAGGAGTTGAGTTTTCTGCGCCAGGCCTCAAGGCTTTTAACTCCTGACTTTTTGTGGCATTCACAGAGCGAGCCAATGATACATTATCCCTTTAGCAACACAGGCTGGACGGTTCCCAAAGTGCACACAGCTCTTTGTTTCGGCAGAGTAGACAAGATGGAGGAAGTCATAGCTAACAGAACGCTTTGCTTGGAAGGGACAGTTGTTATCTCTAACACAACTTTTGGTCTGATCTCTAACTCCTCTCTGCACTTTGTAGGTGAAATCAGGGTGGCTTTTGTGCTGTATAACAACCTGGGTCACTATCTCTCCACGGAGAACGCCAGCATGAAGTTGGGAACAGAGGCCATGTCAACCAATCACTCCGTCATAGTCAACTCCCCTGTCATTACAGCAGCAATAAACAAAGAGTTCAGCAATAAGGTTTATCTAGCTGATCCTGTGGTGTTTACAGTCAAGCACATCAAGGTACGGGAGCGTGGGGGCATCAGGAAACCACACATTTAAAGAGATTTTAATTTTATTTCTAAGCTAATGCAGCAAAAGTTCTCAAGTTTGGCCACCTGAAGCACTCAGTAGCCTTGGATTAAATTTTGAGTTATGTGTTTGTTACTTTGTGCCTAATGTTTTATAGATAATGTCTCTTTTACATTGTACTAATCAGGGTCTCCATTGTGTAGAAGCCCCATCATTCAATTGCTAACTCATGTCACTCCATAATTAAAAGCTACCAATATATTAAAATGGTCCAAAATATTATTTTATCATGGTGGCAGGGGATATTAGAGGGAACAGGATTTCAGTGAAAGAGGACAGTTAGCCCTCCATTAGCCAAGTACTGTAATTGCAAAAGTTGATTGCTTAAAGCAATTAATTTCTCTGCTCTGCAATGCAAATGAAGCAATCTGGGTCTGAAGAGTTGAATTTAGTCTGTGGTTGAAATTCATCAAGAACAAAGAACTAAGTTGGCAGTAACAAAGAGAGCAGCAACAATCTAACTTTCTCTGGCATGTACAATACTTGACATATAAACTGTTGCTGATTGTTTATATGAAATTAAAGGGTAAGAGTTACAAACTCTGGGAAAAGAGAGTGCATTTAGAAATCTCAGAAGCCATTAGAATTTTTATTGCATTTATTCATTTCTTTCTGCAGCAGTCAGAAGAAATTTTCAACCCTAACTGTTCATTCTGGAACTATTCAAAACACACGATGACAGGGTATTGGTCGAAACAAGGGTGTCGGCTCCTGACCACAAACAAGACACACACCACATGTTCCTGTAATCACCTCACCAACTTTGCAGTCTTGATGGCACATGTGGAAGTCAAGGTAGGCACTGCAAATCCCGGCACTGCATGATTAAGACAATATTGCTTTGTTGCTGGGAAGAGATAAACATTCGGTGAGGTTGCTGTCTGAACCTGTAACTCTGCCCGGATTGTTTGTATGTCACTCCTCTTAACTTCAGCGGGAGCACAAGTATCCCAGGGCTGTGGCTGGCCCATAGTGTGTCCAGCTGCCAAATGAGATGAAGAGCAGGGAGCAGTGAACTTCAAAAGGCTGGCTGTGGGTGCTGCATCCAAACCCATGAAGACAGAGAGCTCGATGGTGCAGTCTTTGCTCGTGTGGGGTCTGACTGTGCCCTGGAGACCCAGCTTGGCAGTGTGGCTGGTGGGGAGTAGCAGGAGGGATCTGCCTTGCTGGGGCTTCCTGCCTCTTAAAGATCCCTGTGATGCTGACAGAGCTCTTTGAGGGGGGTGGCTTACTGCCCCCTATGCAGCCAGTCAGCACCTCTGGCCAGTGCATGGGGGCAGAACTATGCCTCGCTCCCTTGCCTGGCAGGAGCCTGAGTGCTCCTCTAAGTCACTGCTTGGAATTCTGCCTGCCTCTGTTTCAGGCTGTGCAAGGAAGGGGAAGTTCCTTTCACCCTCCTTGCCACATGGCACACTCCTGTTAGGGCCAGGTGGTCCACGCCAATAGGACTTTTACTCACATGAATCGTCCCGTTGACGGTAGAACTACCTGTGTCAGTAACTGCTCCTCGGTGTGCTCACGGCTTGTAAGGTGGAGACGTCCGCTTAGGTTTGATGCACGCACAGGCAAAAGGTTGAGTTGGTTCTTACATTATCTGAACAGGTTTGCCCGTCTGTACTGGAGATGGATACTCTGGAGAGAAGGACTAGGGGTGCTATTTCTAACATTGTAGCTAAGCTTGTAAAACAAGTTATTAGCCCAGTTTCAATTACTATTCTTTAAAAGGGAGTACCTCATTTTAGTCTCTCTCTCTATATGGATAAGTGAATCAAGGTTCAAAGATCGTTTTAGAGAAAAATCCAGTGTTTGTCTTTGTTTTGCTTCTTGTGACTAAACATTTGATCATATTTTTTTAAACGCATACATTCTGCAAGCTATAGGCAGGACAATGATGCATTTAGTAGGCCTGTCTTAAACAATTCAGCTTCATTATCAAGTCTGCTACAGTGCATGTGCAGTAGCTACTTTTCACAACAGTTTTATTGAGCCACCAGCCCATAGTGATAATGTGACGATCGAATGGCACTGTCTCCTCTGATACTGAATACTGTCCAAGTGACTAATGGATCCGGTATGTTGCCAATGTAATGTATGAATCATAACGTTGACATTGTATTGGGTCTGAAGGAGTTTGTCACAACAAACAATGACATTGAACGTTGTTCTTTTTTTTTTCAATGGTGGTATCTTTTATATTAACTAATCATTGCAATGCTATTTTGTATTGAGCATATTAGGCCCTGTTACTGCAATTAGGTGTATAGGGAGTCCCATGGGCTTCAGTGAAGCTCTGCATGGATGCCGGGTTCTGTCCACACAGGTCCAATTACAGGGCTAGGGCTCTGTTTTGCATACAGCATCTTCCATACAAACTCTATGAAGAGAGTCAGATAACTCAGAACAGTTCAGAGCTGCTGCCGTAACTACGGAGATGTAACTGCGAATGCTGTTATGGTATCCAAGGAGCTTCTGAATATTTTTCCAACATTGCTGCTTTGTCTGCTTTTGTTTTTATGATTTTTCTGAAGAGAATTTAAAAGCACTGCATTCAAATATGCATTAAGGCTCTCTTCTGAATGACAGAAGCCATGCAAAATTGAAACAAGGAACCAGCAGCTCTTTTAACAGTCATGTAGCACACTTGTTGCGACAGGGTGCAACTGGGCAGAGCTGGATAGGTTGAGGATAAAGGGGGAGAGAGTGCTGCCAGTTACACGGATAAAGTTCCCATTGGCTTCCATGGGACTTGCTGCTATGCAAGGAAGAGCAGAATTTGGCTTTACCTGACTTCAGTGACTGCCTGGGATTGGCCAGCTAAAGACAAATCGAAGGTCTGTTTTTAGCCTGAAGAATGGGAATATTCAATACAAACGTTTTAGAGATGAACACAGTTCTGCTGATCAAGTTTAGTGTTTTGTAGACTGTCTAGAATGGTTTGGATTTAGGAAAAGAGTGTGTGTTTTTCTGGTTGTCACCTGTCCAGAGATGATAAATATGCCGTGTCACTGAGGTCAGAGGTTGCGTCTGGGAAATGTGGATAACTTGGATGGGGATCTGGACAGCAGCTAACAGCTTGGAACAAAATGAGGCGGGTTGAGGGGAAAAAGCATTTTAGACTTTTTCTGCCCCTTGACATGCTGTTGCTAAGTGCAGAGTCCAGCCCTATTCCTAATAAAGATGTCAATGGAGCTCTACAGGTTCGTTATTGTATGGTACGTATCTGACACCAAATAAGCCAGCTAACAAAGGGATGGGTTCTGAGGACTTTGTTCAGCTTTTAATCAGTCTTCACTAGGGCAGCTCTCACTGAATAGCCATAAGGGCGAAATAAAAACAGAGTAAGGCCCTCAGGAGCTAACAAAGTATGCCAGGCATAAAATGAAAATGAATCCTACTAGAGTTTAATTGAGGAAGAAGGATGCCTCAGTGATTAGGGCACTAGTATGGGACCATGAGACCGGAGTTCAGGTCTTTGCTCTGCAGAGACGTCCCATGTGGCCATGGGCAAATCCCTTCCCCACTTTGTCTCTCCATTCCTCATCTGTAACACGGGGATCATTACCTCACAGGAGTGTTATGAGAGTAAATACATTAAAGATTCTAAGGGGCTCAGATACCCCAATAATAGGGCCATATAAGTATAATGGAGCCTTAGATAATAATACCTAGCTCTTATGTAGAGCTTTTCTTCAGTAGATCTCAAACTGCTTTACAAAGGAGGTCTGTAGCATTATCCACATGTTGCAGACAGGGAAACTGAGGCACAGAGAGTGCAAGTGATTTGCCCCAAGTCACCCAGCAAGCCAGTGGCCAAGTTGGGAATAGAATCCAGATCTCCCTGAGTTCCAGTCCGGTGCCCTATCCACTAGGCTGCACTCCTTAGAGTGATTCACATCATGTTTGTCTCTCTTGCATGTTAACTAGTCTGTTTTCATGGCTGTAGAGTCATGTTCATTTTTTTATTTGGCTATTGCCAAAACACCACTGCTGCCATGGTAAAGTCAGCTCTGTTTTGTTCACTCTAACCTAGAAGGGCAGCTTGCTGGCATCTCTCTGGTTCATAGATCATTACAGTTTAGCCTGCAGTGTGGAGAGGAATTGGTCTGATGGCTTCACATGATTCCAGAGAAGCAAGCCCAGTGTGTTAAATAGGATGCAGGATAAAATACGAGGGAGTGTTCTGTGCAGAATAATTTTATGGGCAATGAATAACTTTTCAGAGCATGATCCTTCAGGATAGATGTTAAAGTAAAGGAGACAGCATAGCATGGACTTCGGGGTTCCAAGTGCCAGTCAGGTAACAAAGGTCTCTAGTAAGAGAGTGGTACGGAGAAGCATTGGCTCGGGGCAGCAGAATGTTCACAGAGAGCACACACTGCTGCTAGTACCCTTGTATGTAGCTTACTCCCCGTACCGTGGCCCAGGACATTGGGGAGAGATGTGGCTCCCCTTCCCCAATACATGCACTTGGGGTAATAGGAAGAGTGAAGTCCCAGATCTCCTGGAAGCACAGAGATTCAGCCTGGTCCTTATGGAGGAACACTAGGGTTGGCAGGTGTTATGTTCATGGCACACACAGAGAAAAGTTAGATTAAAACCAAAATGCACTTGCTGGAAAGTAACACTGCTTCATTTCTTAGAATTTAAAATGTTAACACACAAGAACCTCAAACCAGAGAGAGACAATGCAGGCTGCTCCCTAAAAAACAAAAGAGACAACTTACTCTAGGCTGGCCTTAGACAGCCTGACTCCTCTGATTCCACACTTCCCTGGAGAGCCTCCTACCCTGCAAGCAGGACCAGGAAACTCCTTAGGATTTGAATTAGCAGCTTACAATTTTTACAGTTTTCAATATACCATCAATGTCTCCTTATATCCTCACCTGGCTACCTGAAATATCCTACCTAATGACAGAGAATACAGCATATCACGGGGAACAGACACCTGAGCCCCTCTTCTTAGTTTAAAGTCGACAGCACTACGATTCTGGCCATGAATTAGCTCCCTCCTTAGTAATATGGTCATGCTGTGTGTTCCTCTAAAGGAGAATTCTGCGGACATTCCAGGAGTTCTGGGCTGTGCTTTAATTATTAGCATACGGGGGGTGGGGGGAGAGGTAGGGACTCTGATTCATTCAGCAAATGATTGATAGCCTTCTGCTTCTCTACTGAGTAATAGCTATATGTCTGTGTCTTAAGGAAAAACAAATATCAATGGCTGACCATTAGAGCTGTGATTTATCTGTGTGTCTTAAGACTGGGAGTTGATGGGATCAATTCCAGGCTTAACAGGACTCTACTCAATTAAGAAGAAAGATTTTTTTAAAAGATGCTATCTGCCTATTAGAGTTAGTTGAGCCTGGAGCTGGCTTTATTCATCAAATTCAATGGGCTCCCTGCCAAGTTTACATGACTTTCCAAGATCCTGGGACTCTGGAAACAGTAGAGTCTCCCCAGATGCCCCCTCAATTTAAAAGGCACTGAGTTGGGTGCCCTTTCTCCCATACATAATACTGAGGAATAACCCTGTGCTAGGCCATCTCCTCCAGGCCTCTGGAACATAATATATGGAGTAAGGATAATCACACAAGCTGACTTCATTCCCAGCAGGGTATCTTTTGACAGGCAGTCCCCCACGGCAATTGCACTTACAAGTCATGGTGTGAATGGAAATTCACAGGCTATTCCAGAAATGCATGCTGTAATTCAAAGAAAACCCATGTCACATAAGAGTTGGAAATATTGTGGTGTCTCTGCACAGAAGTACAAAATAATGATGTGCTAGTTATGAATTATCATTTATATGGTAGTATCACTGAGAGATCAGGGCCCCTTTGTGCTAGGTGCTGTACAAAGATAATAAATGACAGGCCCGGCCTCAAAGAGCGTACAGTCTAAAGAGACAAGGCAGGGCCATGTTGGGAGGGGAGGCAGAGACACTCGGCACATTAGTGGCAGAACAGGAATAGAGTCTCTTGTGTTCCAATCCAGTACCCTATCTGCGGACCACATTGCCTGCTGTTACTCAGAGCTCTTCCACTGATTCATAATATCTTTGTCAGGTATAAAAATGATGTTTGCCATCCCTGGTTATCTAACTATTGTACTCTCCATCTACATAATGCAGTGTGCAGTCTACCTTATGGAACCGGAATATTTCCTGTCTTTCAGAGCATGTACCATTGAAAATTAAAATTTTCATTTCTCGTTTAGATGCCTTCAGACTTCCAAATAAATCAAACACCTTTCCGTCAGATTACAAATAACTTTGGATGGTTTTATACAAAAATTATTGCAAGCAAATGCATGAATCTGTAAGATGTTGTTATGACCCTTAAATGCAATAAGACTACAGTAGTTCTTATGCCCTGGAAGAAAGCACATGGTTAAAGGACATAAGCCATTCTACCTGTGTAACAGCTACAGAATTATCCTTCAAAATTTACAAGCTGATTTTCATAAAAGCAAGTACTTTGCATCATAATGACCATAGCAGATGCATCTTAAATGTACCATGGGAAAAATATGCAACCAAAAAACTAGTTAAATGCTGGTGGGAAAATCCATTAAAAAAGACCCAACTGTGTGAGTAAGAGTAGCTTAAGGTAGACAAATATTGCTCAGCAATGTGTACTGTGCACTAAAAATCGCTATTCCAACAAGATGCTTTAAGTGCAACAATTAATCTGAAGCTTTAAAATGTTATACTGTGCTACACATACATTACATCATCATCATCAATTATTTTGGAAGTCGAGGAACGAGGAAAGTTGAGGAGAGAAATGAACAAACATTTATAAAGTCTAACTGGAACGTATGGGTCTATTGCCTAAAACCAATCTCTGAATTTCGGATCTAAAGAACAGGCTAAACTCATCCCTCAGTCAGACATACATTAACGTTAGTGGGGTTGATGGGCAGTATCAAAAAGCAGAATTAGGCCCTGGGTCTAGAACATGTTAAAATATCAGAGCTAAATTCTAAAGCTGCTGTATTGTACATTGAGTAGGGCAAAGGGATTTTGCACCTGCTAAAGGGTTAAGTCTCTGCAGAAGAGTTTTATTATGCTGACTTATTCAAAAATGTGTTAAACAAGGAGTGTTTCAATTAAGCAGAAAAGTTATTAAATCAGCTTGTCTTCACTGGGTTTTTTAAATGAAAAATAAAAGACTATTTGAGCGTGTGTCAAGAACAGGAACCAGAGAACTTAATGGAATCAGCAAATTAAGAGATGTAAGAGACATATTCAGTAATCCATTACATCCCTTTGCCAGTGAAGAATTGTCACTTACAGAATATTGTGGGGTGATTTGTCTAGCTTCCCTTGGGAAAATTACTCAACCCTTATTGTTAAGAAAATACAGCCTACTCTCCTGACTAAATTTTCATGGAAGCACAGAAATTGTGGCTGGAAAAACTGAAATTGTCATGTAATCTATCTCTACAGTGTCAAGACATAATTGTATGCAATAGCATATCCTGAGCATTAAATCACTCCAGATATAGTCCTTATAACAGTTCTCATGGGTACCCGATGTTCAGTCTGAAAGATCATACGGTTTCCAGATATTCCGCCAAAATTTGTCTTTAGTCCTACTTCTATCTGACTGAACTGCTCTAAAGATCTCCTCTTTCTTCCTCCTGGGTGTTTGCAGCATTTAGACCTCATATCCCCACACATAGTCACCTTTTGGGTGTCCAACTGGGAACACTTTGGGCCTGATTTCACAGGCTCTGAATCTGAGTCCTTCCCATGCTGCCAGATAATGCCTAGAGTATGAACAAGGCTCCACCATCCCTGTCTATCCTGGGTCACTATTTGCATGCCGTCTACATTGTTAAGAATCATAAGCTATTGGGTGCTGTTTAAAAAAGATCTGCTCTATGAATTGTTTGGGGAAAGTTCTCTGGCCTGTGTTCTACAGGAGGGCATCAAAGATGATTACAGAGGCTACCCTTCTGGCCTTGCAATCTATGAATAGGTTTTCCTTCTCTGAGTAGTGTTCAGTGGAGGGATTCGTTCAGTTGGCCCCCTTGTATGTCCCTTCAGCTGCTCAATAGAAGATGTTGACCACGGTGTTTAACTCTTTTAATCTTTCCTTATAAATCCATCTCTCCGGCATTGCTTGTGTTGCCTTTCTCTGGACTCCTTGTTTGCACTCTTTTGAATACCAGAGTGCCCCAAAGAGCCAGAGGCAGTCTTCTAGCTGCACTCTTGCCTGTGCTCTAGAAACAGTTGTTGTGGCTTATTTATAATTGTAGGATTATTATTATTTATTCCAACTGCAGCTGCACAACGGCAAGCAAGGCCTCTTGTGTATCCCCAACCTGTGAAGTGGTCCTGTCCCATAGTACAATGACTTTCTGTGCTATTATATCACATTGCAAGCTCATATCTAATTACTTACTATGCACTCTCTCTCCCCTATGTCCTTTTCAGCATAGCTATTTTGCATGTATATCCCTCTCATCTGCATCTCTGTTTCTGTGTAGTTTCTCCAGATGTCTTAGCTTGTATTTTTTCCAGGGAGAGCTCTGTTATTTCCTTTCCTTTCCTTTGTATTATTTATGTGCTCTTCAATACTGGAAACATTAGTCCCCGACTCCTTCTCGCGCATGGATAGGCTCGGCAGAATTCAGCTTTTATTTTTTATAACGACGATGGATAATATCAATGTTTATTTTACACATTTTTTTTCATTTTTTGTCTATTTACATTTTCCCACTTGCACAACACTATTGTTTTTAAGCATTTTTTTCTATTTGTATCCATATAAATGTTCACAGTTTTGGGAAATTATGTGTGATGGGGGGATGGTCAGACAATAATTATTTAATGACCGCATACGCTGTGATTTAAAAAGTTACAGCTTTATAGCCATCAAAACACAAATTGTCAACATCTCATGTCCACATATACAAAATAAATATCCATAACTCAAACTCTAATAATTTCTCAAGCAGCACTTTTCATACTTTACCTAACTGTGGATTTTGATTATTATTGATGGAAATATTTCTTCGTCGGGTTGGGTGTATGGTGAAATCAACGTTTACCGGCATTTACTAATAAAAATCGAATCCTCCCAAGTCTAAGCATGGTTCTAGATGTTAAATTAAACCAGCTGTGACAGCATTTTGTTTGCAGCTGCTTCCTCTACCCCAAACCCGATAGATTGTTTTGCTCATTGCCCTTTTTTACAGCCAGTTCTCTGTGGAGAAAGCCACAGGAAGGGGCCAGAGGGGCAGGAACGCTTTGCACTCCTGGGTTCTGTGAAGTCTTCCTTATTCCATGGAATTTAAATAGCACTAAGCTTCCCCCTATTGTTTACCTTCACAATCAACACCTTCCTCATGGGGAGAACGAGGTTCAGGGTGACTTCCTCTCTGATTAGATTCTGTACTCTCTGGAATATGCAGTTCTGCTGTGTGTAATTGAGGAATCTCTTTGATCCGCGTGCCCAAGATCAGTTTCATCCTGTTCCCTCCACTAAATAAAGACACTAAACTAGGGAGATTGTTGTCCCTAGGAAGAATGGAGGCAGAATTTCTCAGTCATGACATATTTTGACCTCTCAGAGTGTCAATAGGATGTCCTTTATAGATACCATTTTAATAAGAGTTGGATTCATAGATTCCAAGGCCAGAAGGGACCATAGTGATTAAAGGGAAATCGTGTCTTACTAATCTATTAGAGTTCTTTGAAAGGGTCAACAAAATGTGGATAAGGGGGATCCAGTGGACATAGTGTACTTAGATTTCCAGAAAGCCTTTGACAAGGTCCCTCACCAAAGGCTCTTACGTAAATTAAGTTGTCATGGTATAAAAGGGAAGGTCCTTTCATGGATTGAGAACTGGTTAAAAGACAGGGAACAAAGGGTAGGAATTAATGGTAAATTCTCAGAATGGAGAGGGGTAACTAGTGGTGTTCCCCAAGGGTCAGTCCTAGGACCAATCCTATTCAACTTATTCATAAATGATCTGGAGAAAGGGGTAAAAAGTGAGGTGGCAAAGTTTGCAGATGATACTAAACTGCTCAAGATAGTTAAGACCAAAGCAGACTGTGAAGAACTTCAAAAAGATCTCACAAAACTAAGTGATTGGGCAACAAAATGGCAAATGAAATTTAATGTGGATAAATGTAAAGTAATGCACATTGGAAAAAATAACCCCAACTATACATACAATATGATGGGGGCTAATTTAGCTACAACAAATCAGGAAAAAGATCTTGGAGTCATCGTGGATAGTTCTCTGAAGATGTCCACGCAGTGTGCAGAGGCGGTCAAAAAAGCAAACAGGATGTTAGGAATCATTAAAAAGGGGATAGAGAATAAGACGGAGAATATATTATTGCCCTTATATAAATCGATGGTACGCCCACATCTTGAATACTGCGTACAGATGTGGTCTCCTCATCTCAAAAAAGATATACTGGCACTAGAAAAGGTTCAGAGAAGGGCAACTAAAATGATTAGGGGTTTGGAACGGGTCCCATATGAGGAGAGATTAAAGAGGCTAGGACTTTTCAGCTTGGAAAAGAGGAGACTAAGAGGGGATATGATAGAGGTATATAAAATTATGAGTGATGTGGAGAAAGTAGATAAGGAAAAGTTATTTACTTATTCCCATAATACAAGAACTAGGGGTCACCAAATGAAATTAATAGGCAGCAGGTTTAAAACAAATAAAAGGAAGTTCTTCTTCACACAGCGCACAGTCAACTTGTGGAACTCCTTGCCTGAGGAGGTTGTGAAGGCTAGGACTATAACAGCGTTGAAAAGAGAACTGGATAAATTCATGGAGGTTAAGTCCATTAATGGCTATTAGCCACGATGGGTAAGGAATGGTGTCCCTAGCCTCTGTTTGTCAGAGGGTGGAGAAGGATGGCAGGAGAGAGATCACTTATTATCTAGCCTGACCTCCTGTGTAACACAGGCCAGAGAACTTCCCCAAAAGATGAGTGTTTTGAAGAAAATCATAGGGCAAGATTGTCCCTTGGCCCTCAGATAGGGATACAGAGCGGGCAAGCTGAGACAGTGCCAGGTGTCCTGCCATCTTGCATAGCTGCCCAAAGGCTGGGCCCAGTAGCTGGCAGCAATGTGACCTGAGCACTAGGGCTGTGTGAGGCTAGATCAGCTGCTATAGTTAGTCTTTCCAAATAAAACAGAGACGGTGCTTGGCCAAAAGCTGTTCGTCGTCGCTCCACTGATGAAACGAAGCCAGAATGAAGGAGCAAGAACGATGCAATGACTGGGCCTGAATTACCTCTCACTCACACCTGTGTAGCACTCATTTTGCAGCAGCGAAGTGACACCTGTGTAAGTGAGACCAGAATGGGACCCCATAGTGTTCACCACACACTGTATCCATGGTAACCTGCAGTTCAGCTTTTCACTTAGTAACATAGAGGAAGGTGACAACTTTATATCCTCTTTACAGTTTAGTGCTTTGGCTGTTTATAATAAGGGACAGGACTGGCTGATTTGCCAGCAAATCCCCTCCACGTCGTTACTGCTCCGAGATTGACTCCACTAACGTAGAGCGCCAGAGAGCGCTTTTCATCCCGGTATCCTCACTAGCTGCCCGGTCCGGCGAGGTGCTGACTGCCCTCAGCTGCCGTTGACTTCAGCGAGAAGTGAGGATGCCCAGGGTTTCACTGGATTGGGCTCTATCTTATGAACTATGAACTAGACCTCCTAAACTCCCATCCCAACAGCCAAACCAGGTGGCACAGATCCCATCGGCCCTCTCACCAGGAGGGGTTAGGGCCCTGGTTCAGCAAGGCACTAGATCATGTGCCTAACTTTATGCTCATGAGTAGACCTACTGAAGACGACCTTGCTGACCCGGGACACTGGAAAATATCTGTGGTATTTTGTGGCTCCTGCAGTGCTCAAGATTACCAAGAGCCTTGGGACCTTGAAATTAGTGATGCCAGTGGGTTAGCAATTGTGCATCTCGACACATAGCAATCGAACTGCTTTGGTACTTACACCCTTGTCTTTCAAGATGGCTGCTTGCCATCATGCCAGTAACTCTGGGGTGACAAGTCCTTGCATCTTTTGGCAGGTTTTTAAAAATGACTGGGGAAAAGCCAGATGTGTCTTGGAGAAGGTTGTGTGTCACCTACAGCTGGAAGGATCATGGGGAGACTACATTTCCCTTTGTTAAATGTAATGTGCAGTAGTTAAATATTTAAATCTGGTTGCTGTAGCCCCATAGTTGGGCCAGGAAACACATCGTTTTCGAATGGCTCTCTACAGGCTTACATTTTAAACTGAGGTGTCAGGCCCTTTCTATCCGTGGTTAGGGCTCAGTTGTGCCCATTAGGCGTAGTCCATCATAGTGGGTCGCACAGTGCCATGCTGCCTTCAGGAGGCATGGAGGGGCTGTGCACCTGTCCCCCACTACTGCACCCCTTGTGGAGAGCAACTCACTCCCTGCCGTCTGCCATAGTCCGCCTCCCACCCTGTCTTAGATGCCATGTGTACCTGGGGGAGCAGGTACAGAATAACCCGTGTGCTCCCTCTGAGTGCAGGGCTGGGGTCCCGACCGGTTCTTACCTGGGTCGTGCAAGGGGGAGGGGAAAGGCTCCTTAATCCCTCCCCCAGCTACATGCCGGACTAGCCACATTTTTGGGAGTCGATCCTTAGTGTTCAGCATAAACTTGCAGTTTTGTACATTCAACAAGCGTTTCCCCGCGTTCCTTATAACAATGCGGTTCGGTTCGGTAGATCTCGTCCCCGGCTTTCCCATCATTTCGGATTCAGTTATTTATTAGCATGTCATAGACTCAGAGACTTTAAGGCCAGAAGGGGCCTCCGTGATCATCTAATCTGACCTCCTGCACATTGCAGGCCACAGAACCTCGCCCATCGACTCCCGTAATAGGACCCTGCCTCTGGCTGAGTTAGTGAAGTCCTCAAATCTTGATTTAAAGACTGTCTATAAAGCCCCCTGTGATCTCACCTTATCTGTGTAACATACCGTAGTGAGGAAATGCAACGTGGACATAAGGACGATGGGCTCTCGATAACACTCTGGGGTTGATAATAGTTTTAAACAGAGTAACGGGATTCCAGTCCATTCTGGGCAGCTACAGATCTCAGGAGCAGTGTGAAGTATTCACCACTGCCAGCTTAAATCTGGCCCACTTGGCCCGATGCCCAACCCATGCTGCTGCCTTCCAAGCCAGCTCCCACCGGTCGCACAACAGCCATATTCCAGCCAGCCAATGACACTTTCTGTAGTTACCATTTGTCATTCCTCCACCCACAAGCATGTTACTGTCTCCCTTCCTAAAGGGAAAGATTAGCTGGCTGAACAAAAGCACCCCCACCCCCCGCAGCCAGCAGCTCTGTTTCAGCACCGTTTACCTCTACTGAGCTTTTTAAGAGGGAAAGAGAAAGGACCCTTCATTTAAGGGACAAGCCATTCTGTCATAAACTGACATTCACTAGAGTTGGTTTTTATTAACTCTGCTCTGGAGCTCAGGCAGTGCACTGCTGGAACCGTCATTCATCTCTAACACATTTCACAGCCTGAGCAATTTCTGGGCTGCCTACTCACCCTGCTGTGGACTCGGCAGCCGTGTCTGTGACACACACACACAAGGGTTTTCAAAGCAGCGATCTGTTTCAACCAGTCTGCTTCCCACCGACGCAACTTGGAGCCCAATCCAAAAGCTGTGGGAGTCAAGGGGAGCCTTTGCGTGGACGAGGGTCAGGCCCTGAACTCCAACCCTAGATATAAAACTTGTCACAAATACAAAAGTTGTTGGGTTTATTGGTTTGTTCTTTGAATTTCATCAAGCACTTTGTTTCTGTAAAATAAACCTTTCTAAAGGTCTGGAACCCAGAAAAGAACAGCTGCCAGATTTTGAGCAGTATGGTGACAGAGCACGGAGAGCCAGCCACTGAGCCAGCATGCTGGGCACTGAGGGTATTCTACACTGCAGTGTAAACCCAGGGGTTGAACTCAGGCTCAAGCCTAATCCCCCCTTCCACCAACACATAAATTGTGCTAACCCAGGGCTCGTACCCAGGACCACACGGGGGTGGAGGGGCCAAGCCCAAGTCAAGCTGGGACCCAGGGTTCAAGTCCTGTTGCTTTGCAGTGTAGACGCAGCCCCGCTGGACTCGTGCTCTGGGAGTCCGCCAAAAGTATCCCATGGACCAACTTTCTTTGTCCTCTGGATGGTCGATTTTCCCACTTTGCCCCACAAGCACAGGGCTAGCGCAGCCCCATTTTGGGAGGGTGCTAGGAAGTCCGGTTAGACTCAGGCCTGCAAAATGCAGTGTAGATGCTGGAGTCCCAGTTTGGGTGCCAGGGTGCCACAATTCCTAACCTGGGGTTACAGATGAGTGTAGATGCTCAAGCCCTAGGTTGACAAACTCGACTCAAGTTCTACCAACCCTGGTCTTACGCTGCAGCGTAGTCGTAGTTAGGCACTAAGGAGCTCCCCCAGAGAAGGTTGTTCAGAAGCTCAGGAAGGATGTGCAAAGGGAAGGAGCGAGGGCTAGTGGAGCTCAGGGGAAGCCAGGTCTCTGGCTGGTGAGATCGCTTCCGCTTCCTCTGCTTCTCCCTGAAGGAAGTGCTGAGGACAGAAGGACACTGCAGGTGGAAATGCCACACGGGGATTGTGTGGCGGCGTGGCGGAGATCACATCAATACAAACTCACAGAGGTGTTGACAATCAAGAGACATCCAAGACTGTTTTGGAGGGGCCCGAGGGTGACTGCCCTGTTACAGGCTCTATGTGTGATATTTTATGCAAATTATTTAATGAGTTAATTTACATTTTTAAAAATAATTTATATATAACCATAAACTTCAGCGTAATAAATGTGCAGGTTTAGTGCTCTTGAAAGGCCAGTTTAACAGCCCTGGTCAATGAAGTCCTGGTTTAAAAGCTGGACAAGCTTCCCACATACGCTGCCTCACCACCAGGCGTGAGCTTTGGTCTGGAGGCTTTGGGGACTTCCTCTCTACGGGTAACAGTCTCCATGGCCCATGCAGTTTTTGGCCTCTCTGCTGAGTTTGAGGGCTTGTCTACATTACCCACTGGATCGACGGCCAGCGATCAGTCGATCAGGGGTCAATTTATCGCGTCTAGTCTAGACGCGATAAATCAACCGCCGAGCGCTCTCCCGTCGACTCCGGTACTCCACCAGGGCGACAGGCACAGTCGATGGGAGAGCGTCAGCCGTCGACTTACCGCAGTGAAGACACCGCGGTGAGTAGATCTAAGTACGTCAACTTCAGCTACGTTATTCATGTAGCTGAAGTTGCGTAACTTAGATCGATCCTCCCCCTCCGCCCCCCCAGTGTAGACCAGGCCTGACAGTCAGTGCAAAGTGTGATGCTGAGTTTGTGCTGTGGGAGCTGGAACTGACACCCACAAACTCATCCCAGATCGGGGCCATCAGGCCTCTGTTGGACAGGAGCTTGTAGTGGCCCACAGGTGAAAGGCTCTGTAGCAATGCACGGAGGCGTCCAGGCCCCCAGGAAGTGCCAGTGTCACACCTTTGAGAATGAGGCTTGCTGCCTGGAAAGATGCATTTATCAAATCAAGTTCTGCTCTTTCCTGGAGCCTGCACAGACAGAACCGTCCACTCCCTGGCACGAGGGTAAAATCTCCCACCTCTCAGTCGTCTACCATCAACTGCCCCACCCAGTTCTTAGAGGGACAGTTCCCATTAACCAAAATGACAGCAATAAAAACACAATAATACAAATATTAACACAACTTCCCAGCTCACTTCTACGTTCCATGCTTGGCAATATGAATTCATTCCAACAGTTACAATTATCCCAGGGTTCTCCTCCTAACTTAAGAGGGTGTCATATTTATGGTGCTATGCAGTGGCTGCAGTCAGTAGGAGTGGTGAGACTAGATCCCTTGGTCTCCTGGCTCCCAACCCGGGGCATGCACCCCTAGGTGTTTGCTGGCTGGGATGATGGCTCTGCCTTCTCTCCTACAGCAGATCTGACTGTGCTAGAGCTTGGGCACTGGAAGGTGAGAGTGATGATCCATAGAAAGCAAGGTGGGCCAGTTTGGTCTCGGGGCGCAGTGGTGCCCAGCCTCCTTTGGCTTGCCCTGGGCGGGGGGAGGGCAGACGGGTGGGCGGGCAGGTACAAGGGGCCATGCCTCTGTTCAAGGGCTGTGCACTGGAGATCACCAGCACAACTCCTTACTAATCCTCCCAGAGGTGTTAGCTGCCTGAGAGAAGAATGATCTTTTCTCCTGCCCCAAACTACCCAACCCTTTCTCAGCTCAGTCCCTGTGTGGTCCAGAACCAGTGAAGGATAAGAGATCTCTTCCCCCCGCCCCCTATACCAGCATTATACTTGACCCTGGTGACAGCATCCCTCTGACCTCTCCTCTCCTCCTCTCCTGCATGGTCCTGGGGAGCTGTCGGACCATTTTGCACCACCTCCTCCCTATAGGGCAGCAGTGGGGAGTGTGCCTGAGGAGCTGATTGGACATCCTTTCATGCCCACTTTGCACTCGGAGGTGTAAATAACTCTACAGGCAGCTGAGCAGTGGAGAAGCGAGACCTGGGGTTTTCATTTATTCCACACATGTTTGGGTGTGAATGGAGCCAAGTGTGTAAAAGGAACAGGCTGCGTCCTCGCTCATTCCACGTGAAGCTGGGGCGCTCTGCTATCAGACGAAGAAAAACTCCAGAAAGCTCCCCATGTACAAGGCTGACTTTTTGTCTGGAGTGTTACTGCGTTTGTGCTGTTAGCCCTGGGCGATCGATCCACGCTTTCCGAAGTTCACCTGATTGTCTCTCCCCTTTATCTGCCTGTGCCAGCTGTGTAGTTCCTGTGTCTGTGTCTCGCAGCTCTCTAAAGCTCTGCCTAGCACTGCCTTCTAATCAGGCAAGCTGGCCTGCTTTGCAGCGGGGCTGTTAGGGGAGATGTTATCCACCGCTTCCCAGCAGCTTCTTGCAAAGCAGAGCAAAGGCAAGGATCGGGATTTGTATTAACATTTTTGCACCAAGTTAAGAGGAAAGTAATGAGTGTGGAATTACACGGAGATAAAACAATGCACCTCTGTCAGGAAAAGAATATGCCCTTTCTGCCTTGTGTGTGCAGTGGGGATGGAATAGACATAGAATATCAGGGTTGGAAGGGACCTCAGGAGGTCATCTAGTCCAAGCCCCTGCTCAAAGCAGGACAAATCCCGAGACAGATTTTTGCTCTAGATCCCTAACTGCCGCCCTCAAAGATTGAACTCAGAACCCTAGGTTTAAGCAGGCCAATGCTCAAACCACTGAGCTATCCCTCCGCCCTATAATGTATGGAGATACACCTATCTCATAGAACTGGAAGGGACCCTGAACGGTCATCGAGTCCAGCCCCCTGCCTTCACTAGCAGGACCAAGTACTGATTTTGCCCCAGATCCCTAAGTGGCCCCCTCAAGGATTGAACTCACAAGCCTTTTTGTTGCTGTTGCGATAGACATATGTTAAATCTGTGCCCTTGTAGCACCTCTGCAATCATAGTCTCTTAAACCTTCCAAATTCCCAAGAAAAATGGCAGGAGTGCCGTGGGAATAAAACCTCTCGTAATCTCTGTCTAGTCACAGAGTTGACTCTTTATAAACAGCCTCTAGGGGGAAGAAAAAAGTCACTCACCATCTTTCATTCTCATTTGATGCCTATCAATCGTGCCGATAAAGCCAAAGTGCTGAAAGGCTTGGAGTTGTTTTTGATGGGTGCTGACATAGCAGGAGTATATATCAATAAGTGCCTGACACTGATGTGGCTTTATCGTCGGCAGAGAGGCAACAAAAAGGGTAAATGAATCAGCTTTCCCGTCCGTCTGTCATAGACTTTTCCCCATAGCAAAACACCATGTCCTTCCCTTCCAAGATGAGTGCCAAGCGTCCGTGCTCTGGTTTGGGAAGCAAATGTACGGACAAACACAGAAATAGGTCCAGTGGCATTTTATTGCTGGACCCCAGCAGCCTGCTTTCCACCGTAAGAGCTCATGGCCTATCCCCATAACCAGTCTTTGCTGCTGCTGTTCTTCGGGCATATGGTAGCCTGAAAGGGGAACATCCCTGCAGTAGTGACCATGTGGACATTACTTCTGGGTAAGCAGAAACTAGACCACATCGCAAGGGGGAACACACAGTTTCTGAGCCACATTAAAATCCTGGTTAAATGTGGATTTAAAAACAAAATGGTCAATAAAAGTATCAGAGGGGTAGCCGTGTTAGTCTGGATCTGTAGAAGCAGCAAAGAATCCTNTCAATAAAAGGTCTCTGTTTATCCAGGATATTGTTCCGATATTCATTTTGGGTTCCCAGCTCCAGGGTTTGATAAATCAATATTTTTTTCCCTTCCCTTGTGAAAAAAAGAAAGGAAAATAATCCCTGTTTTTGCCACATGCTGGGCATGAGACATACTTTATCTTAATGATCCCTGCGACCCAATCTTGGGATTTGAGTCTGTTCAGGTACCTGCCCCACTGCCTTACTGCTGTATTCACAAACAAACCCAAGCAAAGAGAAAGGGAGAGAATGGAGCGCCGCTTTCAGGTTGTGGCTACATTAATGCAGAACTCCATTCTGGGTAGTTTTAGTCCTAATACCCTTCATTAGCTATCAGTCCCTTGTGCCAGTGCTTGGGAAGTGGATACAGGAGTCTATCAAAGGGTCTCAGACAACCTGGCTTTTTTCAGTATTGATTAGCTGACGTGCGGCGCGTGACTGATTATTTTTCTGTTGTGTCTCCAGCACAGCGACACAGTCCACGACCTGCTCCTGGATGTGATCACGTGGGTCGGCATTCTGCTGTCACTCGTCTGCCTCCTGATCTGCATCTTCACCTTTTGCTTTTTCCGCGGGCTCCAGAGTGACAGGAACACAATTCACAAGAACTTGTGCATCAGCCTCTTTGTGGCCGAGCTCCTCTTCCTCATCGGGATCAATCGAACGGATCAGCCAGTAAGATACTTGGCGTAGAAATATGGAAGCATCTCCTCCCACCTTCCAGTGGCGGTAGCTGGGCCTGATCCTGGAGCAAGATGAATGTGGATACACCCTACACTCATGCTCATCTCGTTGCAGGATTGGGGCCCTGTTTGGTAACCAAGGGTGAACTCCTAGTCCCTTATGCTCAGTGGCAAAATCCCCATTGATGTGGATTTCACCCCAGATGTCTGTTTAAAACGTATACACCAAAGGTGTGTGTTGTTTCATGTTTCCCCAGCGACAACCCAGTAATTCTCAAGAAGATGCTTTCTATTATAAGCCCTCCTTTCTGATCCAAAGCTTATTGAAGTCAATAGGAAACTTTCCGTTTACTTCTATAGGCTTCCGATCACGCCCGTATGATTTCCTGAACAAATTATCCTTGGGGGCTGAAATTCCTACTGTTTGTTCTCCGCTTGAATGTTTCTGAGTAGTGAGTTAAACTCCATCTGGCTGTTTTTGAGAAAACCTCAACTTGAGCAAAAAAAAAATCCAAAGGAAAAAAAAGGCATTTTTCACAAGCCTATTTCAGGTGCTCTGTTTGTGCTCACATACATCAAAATGGCTCTTTTTAACGAAAAAGCCTTCAAACTTGGCAAAGACTAAGGATTAGCACCTTTGACGTCTGTGAAGCAATTTGGTTTACAAATCTCCGGGTTCTAAGCTTTGAAAGGAACAAATTCTGCACGTTCAGTCTGCCGTATTCTACTGACTCTAAAAATGCCTGTGACACAGTAGATAGCAGGGGAAACGTACACCATATACAAGCAGTCACCTGTGTGGAGCTCTGCAGACAGACAGACATATTACTGCAGTGATCACACGTTCGCCATTTGGCATTTTCATCCCCCCAGTCCCACTCGGGGTGGCACCTTCATCGGAATGGCTGCGCCTACGTGACAGTGATATTCCAACAGCTGCTCCTGGGGCTCAATCCTGCTGGTTGCTGGGCTCCCCATGATGTGTGCACTGCCCTCAGCTGCCATTCAAGTCAGTGGGCGTGGAGGGTGCTCAGCACCCATCAGGATGGCTCAGCACCTTGCATGATGATTGAGTTCTAAGAGCATCTACTGGAACCTCAGCTCGCTTACTGAATGTGCCATCGGTCAGAGAAATACACAGAGGGATGGATCCTGTCCTCCCTCCATAGCAGCTAAGGCCTTATATGTAGCAGAAATGATGCATTCCTGTGGAAGCCAGACCCAGGAAAAGCCATCCAGGGGATGCTCTCGCCCCGGTGCTCTGTGGAGCTCTGTATTGCAGCGGCTCTCTGCATTGCACCAAAGAAGAGAGGGCATTGCTGGCAGGAAGGGCAGGGGTCAGGGACGTGGGTTGCTGGCAGGAAGGGCAGGGGTGGGGCTGTGGGTCGGTGGCAGGAAGGGGTCAGGGCTGTGGATTGCTGGCAGGAAGGGCAGGGGGCAGGGACGTGGGTTCCTGGCAGGAAGGGCAGGGGGCAGGGCTGTGGGTTGCTGGCAGGAAGGGCAGGGGTGGGGCTGTGGGTCGGTGGCAGGAAGGGGTCAGGGCTGTTGATTGCTGGCAGGAAGGGCAGGGGGCAGGGACGTGGGTTGCTGGCAGGAAGGGCAGGGGGTGGGGCTGTGGGTTGCTGGCAGGAAGGGGTCAGGGACGTGGGTTGCTGGCAGGAAGGGCAGGGGGGAGGGGTTGTGGGTTCCCAACAGCCCATGAAGTTTTACTCCAGTCCACGCACGGCCCAGGGAAGTGATCTTTGTGCCGGGAACTCCACAGAGGCTGGACTTGAGATTCACACCCACACACCATGGGCCGGCAGCAAAGCTGGAGCACAGTAGATCTGTGGCCATTAGGGACTGTATCAATAGTTGCTGCCCTTACGCACCTGCTAAGCAGAGAATTTTAATCACTTACCAAAGCCACCACCTAGCTCTTACACAGCACTCTTCATCAGCAGATCTCAGAGCGCTTTACAGCTGAGAGTCAGTATCATTATCCCCATTTTACACATGGGGAAACTGAGGCCCAGGGAAGGGTCTTGCCCAAGGTCACCCAGCAGGCCAGTGGCAGAGCGGTTAATAGAACCTAGCTTCCCCGAGTCCCAGTCCTGTGCTCTATCCACTAGGCTATGCTGCTTTTGAAGCCATTCACTTTAAGCCACTGGAACATCAAAAGAAAACATTTCTAGATTCTCTGAAACTGTCCAAGCAGCATGTTTATATGTGTATTTATTGACACTGTACTGTAGAGGGGGAAAGTAACTGGCATGGGCTGGCCTAGCCCTGATTTGGGAGATCCCTGCGGGACAGGAAACATTGTGAGTTTGGGCTCCCAGAAATGGATCCTGACCAGTTCTGTCCGGTTTGTGGGGGGAGGAGGAAAGGAAAGGGAAGGCTTGGGGGTCTTGTGCTCCCCTGGTGGAAGAGGCAGGATGCTCAGCCCCAAAACCAGTGGGTGTGCTGAGATATGCTCAAATCTGGGGAAACCTGTGCAGGCCAGAGCCATCTGTACAACAGCCTAATGCATAACCACTTCTTCCTGCTCCCTCCACCCCAGGGAGCCGGGGCAGGGGCAAGGAGCCAAGCACCATTGCCAAGCTGTCCCAAACCCTCCCTCTCTCCTGCGATGCACGCAGTGGCCAGGGAGCCCACGTAAGGCGATGCTGACTCGGTCGGTACTGTCCGCCGTGAGGAATCCCTGACGGGGTTGAAGTGGCCCATGTCATGGAGAGTGGTCCCACCTCTCCCCTCCCCACCTGGAACATCCAGCCCCCGTAGTGCATCTGGGGCGAGGGGCTTGTCCGTGATCAAGGAAAGGATGGGAACCATGCCATGGAGACAGATCTCCGCACACCAAAATCTGGGACGGTCCGGCCCGGTGGTGGCTGAACCAAAAGCCCTAACCGTTTCCGTCACCTGCCGTGCTTCCCAAAGCTCTGCTGTTGGTGTGGCCAGTGGGAGAGGCAGGTTTTCCTTTCACTCCTCCAGAACCATCCATTAGCGTGTAAAAGGGGAGGTGCTGACCTTGCTCTCTTGATCAGTGGCAAAATGAACATTGACCTTGATGGGAGCAAGACTGCCCTGACCCTTGGTGAGTGTCTCTAGAAATATGCTCCAGTCTTCATTTTCCCCAAACAGCCACTGCAGATACTTCATATTCAAAGCCACGAGATCCTTCCCTAACGTAGGGGCACTCCTTCAGTCCTGGCTAGTGTATTCTCATTATTACTGACACCTTTTTCACTGGCAACCTGGTGCAGCAGGGAGTTTTCACCTTTTCACCATTTTTTTTCAGTAGTATACCAATGTGTTCACTCTCTTTGTAGGAGCATGGGCTACCTCTAGCACATGGCCAGGTAAAATACCATAGAAATCCTGGGCTGGAGCCCCCTGGCACTGGGGAGAAGCTGAAGATTGCAGAGATCATTGAGGTTATGTTGTCCATCCCCTTGTCAGTGCAGGCTTGTTCCCAGCACTGTATTTGTTCAGGGCCAGTTTGATCTCAGTGGATGTGTGTGAAATAAGGTCTTGCACTGGAATCTATTTTCACATTCCTCTTCCCTGACTTTTTTTTTTTAAATTCCCTTATCTCATCCCCTCACTAAAACTACTGAGCAATGGAGCCCGCAGCATATGCCCGGCCCTGCTGACAGCACCCAAGAGCATTTACATGGCATGTCAACATCTGGAAACTTGCCCACGCAACAATAGTCAACAGAGGCATCAGAAATAGAAACATGGTCTTTATGATTCCTGAACACAAGCCCCTGATGTATTGAGGCAGTTAACCATCAAATCCAAACACATGCATATATGTGTGTGTATCTATGTGTAAATAATATATGTGTCTATATATAACAATACATGTATAATACATATACACCTCTACCCTGATATAACACGACCCGATATAACACGAATTCGGATATAACGCGGTAAAGCAGTGCTCCGGGGGAGCAGGGCTGCGCACTCCGGCGGATCAAAGCAAGTTTGATATAACGTGGTTTCACCTATAACGCAGTAAGATTTTTTGGCTCCCGAGGACAGTGTTATATCGGGGTAGAGGTGTATTACACAAATCTACATTATATAGAGAATTATACACATGCACATGTATATAAATATATACATACATGTGTATATAATACATATGTATATACTATAGACATATATAACTTATAAATAATATATATTTTCATATAAATATATATTATATTTTAAGTATAAAGATGTTTAAAGTGATCTGAGTTTTTGTTCTCATATAATGTCTATTTATTAAACCAAGGCGTTAGAATATTTGTGTGTGTTAATCCTGTTTTATATTGATAGTAAGAAGCAGGGAACAATTGCTTCAATGATTTGAATCTGAATATGTCCCCTACTCAGAATCCAGTTTGATATTGTGGGAGTGCAGGAGCTGGGTACAGGGGTTTCAGCCAATGATATGCTTAGCACAATGTGCATAGAACATAAGTTTCTTTGGGTAAGCTACAGCCACGTATATATATTTATACACATAGAGAGAGAGATTCTAGGATTAGTATTGTGTCTAATAACCAAGGACATCAGTGGTTTTGTTACGATTATTGTAATAATTTTGTTTGGGAGCAAACCTCTGCCTCTGTTTTGTTTTGTTTTGTTTTTTTGGACTCTCCCAGATCGCCTGTGCTGTGTTTGCTGCCCTCCTGCACTTCTTTTTCCTGGCGGCGTTCACCTGGATGTTCCTGGAGGGGGTGCAGCTGTACATCATGCTGGTGGAGGTGTTTGAGAGCGAACACTCGCGAAGGAAGTACTTCTATCTGGTCGGCTACGGAATGCCCGCACTCATCGTGGCTGTGTCAGCGGCGGTCGACTACAGGAGCTATGGCACAGATAAAGTGTGAGTTGAACTCTGCCACGCTTGGACCTGTGGAAGAGAAGCAATGGTTGTTTGTGGAACTTTTCTGGGGAAGGACCTGCTCAGTTTCTGTGAGCTCTGATGAGAACCAGACGGGGAAATTAAGGACCTGATCCGAAGATCATTGGAGTCAAAGGAAAGTCTCCCGTTGACTTCAGTGAGCTTTGGATCAGGCTCTCACTGTTATTAATCTGTTTTGTGCTCATCCCTTTACTAACTATGACCCATGTCTGCTATAGTAATGGCTGTGGGCCAGAAGTAATTGTGCATTGGCAGTGGAGCCTATGGGATTCCTCCAGAATGACTCCTCTTCCAACAGCCCTGCAGGTGTGAACAGGCTGAAAGTTAGGCCTGACAAGACCATATGCAAGGTCTAGGCAAGTGCAACACACACATCCCCAGCCCCTGTACTCACTGCACTGAGATTCTTATAAGGGCCACAGCATGACATGCTGCTGAATGGTCACTGCCCCCTTCACCCCGATTGCTAGCAGGCAAGAGAGTAGGTGAAGTGTTGGTGTCAGCTTTGTTGGGAAACACTGCAACCAAGAATATGGACCAAGTGCAATATAAAAAAACTTGACTAGCAGATTTTGAAAGGAAAACATTATACCAGACATTTCTCAGCTTAAGAAAAGCTGGTCTGATTGGTCTTCCTTGGCACACACAGAAGAAACACTGGGAAACGGTCATTGAATGATTTAACAGTTCAAAACCAGGAAACACTTGTACTGGCCATAACCATATGCTCTGCTGTAACCTCTCTGGGATTGTCCAGGGCTCATCTGCAATCCAGAGGCCAGATCCCTGCTGGAAAAAACAGGAAAGAGCATGAATAGGTTTTTAATTGGCAGTGAGTGAAGGTGAGCAGATCCATTTACCATGCTAACCTCCCCCCTCAACCCCTAAATGAGCAAGCTCTCCAGCTTTCCTTTCCACATGTCCCTTAGCTCCCCGAGCCCCTTGGAGACCCATGCTCACCCCTGGGGGTCGACCGCTGTCCTGAGCCTGAGGGAGTCCCGATGACAGTACTGCTCCCTCTGGATGCTGGTCCAAACACATAGACTTTAAAGCCAGAAGGGACCATCATGATCATCTAATCTGACCTCCTGCACATTGCAGGCCACAGAACCGCATCCACCCACTTCTGTAATAGACCCCTAACCTCTGGCTGAGTTACTGGAGTCCTCAAATCTTATTTTAAAGACTTCAAGTTTCAGAGAATCCACCATTTACACTAGTTTAAACCTGCAAGTGTCCCGTGCCCCAGGCCACAGAAGAAGGTGAAAAAACACCCAGGGTCTCTGCCAATCTGACCTGGGGGAAAATTCCTTCCAGACTCCAAATATGGTGATCGGTTGGACGCTGGTGGCGAGACCCACCAGGCACACTGTAGTAACTCAGAGCCCTCCCCATCTAGGGTCCCATCACTGGCTGTTGGGGATATTTGTTAATAGCAGTCACGGATGAGCCATATGCTATAGTAGGTAATCACAGCATATCGCCCCCTCCATACATTTATCAAGCTCATTCTTAAAACAAGTTAGGTTTTTTGGCCCCATTGCTCCCCTTGGAAGGCTGTTCCAGAACTTCACTCCTCTGATGGTTAGAAACCTTCACCTAATTTCAAGCAAACATTTGTTGATGGCCAGTTTACATCCATCTGTTCTTGTGCCAACATTGGCCCTTAACTTAAATAACTCCTCNGCTCTACAGGCCTGTCAGAGGGCAGGGAGGGGAGGAGCGATTCGGACAGGCTGTGCGGGGGGAGAGAAGCCACAGGGGAGTGGAGGGTCCCTGGAACAGGGGGCCTGGTGCTCAGAGAGGAAGCCTGGCGCTGGTGTTTCAGAAACATACGTTTGCTGGCTGGGACTGCGAAGCTGCAAGGAGTAGGGACACCAGAGATCCCTGGGAAGGGGAGACCATGAAACCCTAGGGCACAGGGTGAGCTGAGAGACTGTTTTGTTTGTTTTTATTTGGCTGGTAAACCTGCGTAAAGGAGACTGGGCATGGCAGGCTATCCTTGGAAGCTGAGGAGAGACCCTGCCATGTCACACTCTCTGATTACCTTTGTGTTTATTAGGTGAGCACCTGGAGGCCTCAGCTGTGCCCAGGTCCCATTGTGCTAAGCGCTCTGCCCCAAAGAGCTTACAGTCTGCATAGTCAAGACAGACAAATGGTGGGGGAAGGAAGGATTGTTATCCTAATTTTGCAGATGAGGAGTGGAAGCAGAGAGAGACAAAGTGACTTGCTCAAGGGCACCAGTCTCCTGAGTGTCGGTCCAGTACCTTAGCCACAAGAATGTCCCTCTTCTCTAAGAAAAGAGTGTTTCTCATTTAAATGATGGACCATTGCATTTCTAAAAACCGTCTTCTATACAATTACCAGGGCTGTCAAGCAAAATAGGCAGTGACTGGAGAGTGTATTAGACTCTTTGCAAGTTGGGATAGCTACATCGTTTATAATTATGAACATTTTAAAATGTTTTCATCAGTACTGAAACTGGTATCAAAGCACAATTTAGATTATCATGCAACACTGTCTAATGGCAAACAAAAGGAAATTTCAGCCTTTGATTTTCTCTGCTGGCTCCCTTACAATGACAGTAGCAATGTATTTTATTATTATTTCAATTTCTTTTGTGAGGCCTATATTTTCCCATTCTTTTTGGCTAAGATGCAGGCACAAAGAGAAGGCAGAGAAAACAGCGAGCCAGTGGGGCTCTCCGTGACAACAGCTCAAGGCACAGCCGCAGTGACAGCTAGTTCTGCATTAGTTCCATTTGCAAAATCTCCACCCAAAACCAATAGCAGCATAGATGCTTCTAGTTCTTTGCTGGAGTGACTCTGTAATCTAGCGGAGCTGCTTATGTGACGTTACAATATCGGGAGATGGACTTAGATTGCAGCTGAACATTTGCTTTGTGTGCAGTCAGCGGGTGTGAGTTCGGTTTTGAGAAAATATTCTTCTTTGAACTTTCAAAAATCGTTTCAAACATATTTGTTGTAACAGAAGGGCTTGTGGAAGGCTTACCTGCCTTTATAGGTGCACTGGGTCCCAGTCCTGTGCTCTATCCACTAGGCTATGATATTTAACAGTGCACTCAAAGTTCCCCAAATGTAAACCTTCTATAAAGGCAGTGTAGACACACCCACTGTCTGCAATGGGATTCTATCCATTTCACCTTTACATACCAGACAACAGAGTTCCAAGATCCCTATCAAGCTAATCAAAGGAGTTTCACCATAGACCTGCCTTCAGGTCTAAGAATAGAAGAGACAATAAGCGTCTCAGGGTTGTCTTTGCAGTAAACCATATTCCTGAGCTCCCAAAGTGTATCAGCACCAGGATCCCTACTGCATGCCTCACAATGAGCACAACAGCCCTCCCTGATGTTTTTGCACCTTACAGGTTTTGCCAGGGATAAGGTAAGGCAGGGACTCAGCACAAGTGCACCCATTACCCCTTGTCATGGCACAGCTGGATTAGCCACATGCACATGGAACACACCTTGCCTTAGCTGTGCACAAATCTAGCAAAAATGCCAGCACAAAATGTGCAGAGCATGTATGGCAGGCAGTTCCCAAAGGGACGTCTCTTGGAGGGAATCGAAAGGAAACAACAGCAGAACACTGCAAGACCCTCTTCAGTGAGAATTATTTGCCCGCCAAAATTTAACTTTCTACCCACTTAGATTATCACAAGGACTTTGTTAATAATGGAAATCATTAATAATAATGTTCCAGAAAGTCATAATTCCTGTCCTCTGGTGCTCTGAGAATGACTGACCCATTTTTCTCCAACTTTAAACAAAATAAAAAGTCACCTTTGTATAGAGACCGCAGTTGGAAAATTTCAGAGCTATGAGCCGCAAAAACCATGGATTAGAATGGAAACTGGCAGGGGAGAATTTTAAAGCAACATATTCCATGTACGACATGGGTACAGGCCAGTTATAGCTGTTATTGTTACTACACCACACTTCAGTAACAAACATAAAAACCGAGGGGCTAGGAAACTTGTAACAAGTAGGGGCAGATTTTCATCTCAGTTACATTGTTAGAAATGTGAAATAACTGTATTGGCTTCAGTGGATTTACTTCAGGTTTACACTGGTGTATACAACTGAGAATTTAGCTTGTTAAATCCAGTAAAACTGTCACTCCAAACCAGGGCTGGCTCCAGGCACCAGCAAAGGAAGCAGGTGCTTGGGGCGGCCAATGGAAAGGGGCGGCACGTCCGGATCTTCGGCGGCAATTCGGCAGCATGTCCCTCACTCCCTCTCGGAGGGAAGGACCCGCCGCCGAATTGCTGCTGAAGAATGAAGCGGCGCGGTAGAGCTGCCGGCGATCGCGGATTTATCTTTTTTTTTTTATTATTTATCTTTTTTTTTGGCTTCGCTGCTTGGGGCGGCAAAAAAGCTGGAGCCGGCCCTGCTTCAAACTCATGTCACCCATCCAAGATCACAACAAGATTGTCTTCCATCTCTGTGTGAATCCTTAAAGGTGGAAAAATTGGCTGTTGACTTCCACCTTGCTTATTACCTCGATGGTTCTTGAAATATCAGACCTTAAAAATGTAACATTTTAGTACCGTATATGGAAAATTTTAGAGATTTCTCAAGTGTATTCGTTATTATTTTGATTTCTCCTCCACAGATGCACTAATAGTGTCTGGCTTTACAGCGGATATTATATGACAATAGCAACAGTCACACTAATGAAAACACCCTTTTATGAGGACTGGTTGAAAATTTCTGTCCAAATTGCTTTACATTAGAAAATTGGGGTTTTGATAAAATCAATGTTTTCACAAAAACAGTCTGCTCAGAGTTTTTCATGAACAAACCGAATGCCCCAAACCTGAAATATTTTTATTTGGATCTGCTGCTGCAGTGCCTCATGGGAGTTGTAGATCAGTTGACTCCTTTCTCCTCCCCCCATTCTCCTTTATGGACTAGGTTCATCATCCTGACTACATCTCCCCCTCATCATGAGATGATATCATAGTGCATTGTGGGAAATATAGTCTGACCAAGGAGTTCGGACTATAGTGGAGAATGGGAGCATGAATCACCCAAACTACAACTCCCATAATACACCATGGTGGCATTTCAAAATTGAAATATTTGAGTTTGGGACAAAAATATTTTGATATTCAAATTTTCACTGAAAAATAGAAATTTGTCCACAGGAAAAACTTTTTCCAACCACCTCTACTTACATTAATTTCTCTGTATCAGATGAGGCACATACAGAAAGTTTTATTGACCCTCAGCTGGGATGAACTACATAAATTTTCCACCTGTGAGTAATACAGCCATTGTATATTCAAGCCAGAAAAACCTCCTTTCCTTGCTATACCATAATTTTGTCTCGCTATTTAATATACACACACATAAAATATTATGCAAACACTTATAAAGCATAAAGTATTTGTTTATCATCTGTAATTTCAGAGTGGGCAATTTTATCACATTCTAGCAGTGGAAAATAAAAACATACTAGAGGTTTTGTATAACTAACATGCTCCATCTGGTTGATGGATGATGATGTATTTTACTGTATAATGTTATTAGAAGGGTAGAACTGATTAGAATTTGTGGTGAACTATATGCCAGGCATACATAATTTAATTGTGAGAAGTTGCTTGGTTATTTGTGAGACAATCTGCAGAATATATTTCTTGCATCCCCCTGTTTGGTATTTGTTTTAAACAGAGCTTATAGAGTTTCTAACATTATTTAGAAAATGTGTTTTTCTGTCTAGCATTTGGTCACAGTAATCATATGTCTCTCAATGATCAGTTTAGAAGCCTAATGTGGGGTTTTGTGGTTTGTTTGTTTTTTAATCTGCTGCTGCTAGTATAACACATGCCCAGATTATACTGTCAGAAATGGTCATTTGCTCCTGTTTTATTCCCTTATTCATCATGTGTTGTTTATGGCTTTCCATAGCATCCCGTGCTCTGGTATTCATATTGACATCCTGCAGTAGCTGTTCAATAGTGATACTATTTTAAGCTTAATTACATCAGGGGCTGGCATTGACTTTTTAGGAGTAGTTCACACCAGCCAGATTAGGAGACGTGGGGCTAATTACTTTGGTTTATGATCTGCAACTAGGCAGCTGCATGTTGATTACCTTAAAAGATTTCCCCATTTGGGGCTGAACGGGGCTATCATGACAGCCAGCTGAGCAGGATTTAGCCTTGTTTTACCCATCATCCCTAATACATGATATTTAACAGTGCACCTAGATTAACAAAAAAATGTGTGCATCTCTCCCCTGGTTCTGTGTTGTCTCGTATGTAAAGGTGAAATGGATAGAATCCCATTGCAGACAGTGGGTGTGTTTACACTACAGCGAGGAGTGAGCTTCCCAGCATGGGTAGCCAGACTCACCCTAGCAGGATTTGAGCTAGTGTGCTAAAAAAAGCAGTGTGGAAGTTGTGGCTCCGGTGGGGACCCAGTTTAGCCACCCAAGCTCAAGCTAATGGGGTTGCGACATCTATACGGTTATTTTTAGCGCTCTAGCTAACAGGCATGTTAGGTCCTGAACAGTTAGTGCTGTCTAGGTCTCCTTCTTAGCAGGGTGAGAAAATTGAAGCTCTTACGGATAATTGAAAGCAAACGTCATGAACAACAAACAAATCACCACCTGGGACTGGTCTCTAGTCTAGCTGCAAAATAAGATCGAGTTTGATGCTGCTGCATCATTTGTTTTGGCCTCTCTGATGGCCAAATCCTTCCTTCTAGTCCCCAGACCAAGTGTCAAGCTGTGTGCTGGCGGATCTGCGAAAGGAAGGGGGAATGTTTAAACTGTTTTTTAAAAAACGTTGAAAATAACTTTTCCCTGTAATGTAGTGTGAGCAAAATACCTGAGGGTATGCAGGTGGCAGAAAGGTTGGATTGACTCCCATCTTAGATGGTGGCCCCCATCCAGCAAAATATAAATGCATGTGCTTAACTTTGAGCATGTGAGTTGTCTTGTTGAATTCAATGGAATTACTTACATGCTTAAATTTAGGGAGATACTTAAATGTTTTGCTGGATCAGGGCCTTAACTGGCTCTCTTTTGGGACGACCTGCCTAACTCACCTAAGTAATGTGACTAGCCAAACCCGATAACAACAAACTGTCCTATCACCATAACCCCTCATGTATTCTATACTGATGCCTGTTACAGAGCTCACAGAAGAGGAATGAGGCATTGAACATCTTAGTATTTTNAGGATCCTTTGCTGCTTTTACAGATCCAGACTAACACGGCTACCCCTCTGATACTTAGTATTTTGTATTCAACATACTTGTAGGTAAACTCATCCTGTGGTGAGCCAAGTCCTTGCTGCATCATGCCAGGACTATATGTACCTTTTGTTTTGTTTTGTTTTGTTTTTGGGATGCGATAAAGCTGGATATCAGTTGACAATGATAAATCTATCATAAAGTCACAGCCTCTAACTTCAGTCCTTTTCAGCTTCCAGCTACCTATATTTTATGCATCATCATATTGTTGAAAAATAACTGTGAACTACAGGGTATGCCTTTGATAGGGCAGTGCACTTGTTTTATCTTCAGTTTTTACACTGCATGCTCCCTGCTTGCTCAGGCCCGCAGGAGCAATGTGGACACTGAAACGTAGTAAAAAGAGAATGCATATTCCACCCTTCAAAGGCATGTATTATACATACATATCCAATTACTGCTACCACACACCGTGATGGAGGCTCGATAGCTATATGAAGCAAACTCCCAAACTCCCATGAAGAGTATGATCACTTAGATCTCTTCAAATGTTATGGTCCAATGGCAGCTAATGATTGTTTATTGGTTCCATTTAATGCACACTAGGGATACTTTAGTGTTTGATTTCTCTTCATGCAGAAAACAGAGCAAACCCTTTATAGCCTTTATTACTTGCAAAAAAAGCCTTGGTTGAATATAGCAAACTTGTCACTGTGCAAGGAAGGAAATTAAAAAGTGAAGAAAAGCAATGCCACACAGCACCTTAATAGCACAGCACTGAACGTGTCTGTTCATCTCGTTGGAGAAGAAGGGAATGGTTTTGTTGTTTGTAAAATGTATGGGGCATGCAGCATCCGTGGAATGTCAGATCATATGATATGCATTGTGCTAAAAGCAGAAGCATCTCATTTGTTTAATGGCTGTTGGAATATAAACTTGCATTTTTACAAGTCAGTGTTCAGATTGCAGCTGTGTACCAGGGTCAGAAGTAGTTCCGCAGCCTGAGATTAGCAACTTTTGGAGCTGAGTTGCCTGATTGCTTCCTTGTTTCAAGGAGTTCATTTATTCAGCTCATTGTGTTTGTGCTTTTGTTTTTAAGGAAAGAAAAGCTCAGTGTGGTACTTGTCTGATTAGCGATTTACATCTCTGTGAACGAATTGGCAGGATGCCCAAGTTTTGATGTTCTTAATTTGCATTTTTAATGAGGTCTGACTAAATGGGTTCAAAGTTACATCACTATAAAAATGACCACAAAAAGATTGACTTTTTTACCCCCTTATGGATTAGACATATTACTGCAGAGTTCCATCTGAGTCATTCAAGAGAGCGGTACTTGGTTTCTTAGAAAGAGACCTTTCCATTAGAACAACTGCAAAATTGCAATGCAACCTTTAAGGTTTGCATGGCAAAAAGAACCTTTGCTAATCTTGACAGTCCGTGCTCCAGTCTTGTCTGTGTGGAGTGTAAGCGTGTCAGGGTGGGCGCTGTCTCCTACTCTGCGTTTGTATATGTCTAGCACAATGGGACCATGGTTTGGCTAATCATAGTGCAAATAATAAAAAATAATACACTTGGATCTTGGCCATTCCACAGCCACAGAATTTGCCAGAGAATCCACCCCATGACCGAGATTTGTGCGCTGGAATCTGTGCGCCAGATTATCAAAAGAGCTCCACACTGCACGCTTCCCATTGAGCGCCTGAGTCACTAACGACTTGACTGCTCACAAAAGAAGTCACTCACTTTGATCTTCTGTTGAGTTCACAGTAACCCTTTTGCAGTGTTGTATTTTCCCCCGTAATGGAAGACAGAGTGGGAAAGGCAAACAGGTGTCGCCTTCGAGCAGAGAAGGAGAGATGTGTGCATCAACATGCTTTTCTGGATTATGCAGGATTCAATTGAAAGCCCTGTTTTCATTGCCTGATGGGAGTGCTGATAACTAGAGCTCAGTGAATACAACAAAACACCACTCTCAAACATTCCTTCAGGTGCTAAACAGCTGTGGGAATCAGCCATCTTCATGCCCCTCACTGTTCACGATCCATGATTAGTCACAGTCCATTGAAGTCAATGGAGCTGTGCAAATTTACACCAGTGGAGAATCTGGCTCTGGGACTGTATCACAGTTTTGCAGGTGAGGCATATACGCAGGCAGGATGCATGGTTTGCAGGGCTGCCAGTGGATGGGGAGGGCACAATGCTGGCCTTGAGGAACAGTGTATGGGTCAGAGACCTATGATGAGAGAGTCTGTGGCCAAAAACAGCACCAGCAGCTGTGGCCATATGGCCATCAAGCTAAAAAAGGGAGTTTTGCCACCCTGCTCGCCAAGAGCTAGTAAAACTCTAAGTACTCAAGGAGGAACAATTTGCTTTGCAGTTGTAAATGTGCCATGCTCCTTCCACCTGCCTAGCAGGATTTGCAGAGGCAGTTGAGATGTGGTCGTTTTGCTGGCTGACAGATGCTTTCCCTGTTAAATGTATGATACAGTTTGAAATACTTGGAGAATTTTTATTTTAAAATCACGAAAAATACCCTATCCTTAACTGACAATATGGTTATAAGGTACAGCATCAGTGATGGGTTTGGCAGATCCCGTGTTCCTGAGTGAATTTAGAGCTGCAGTATTATTCTACACTTCCCAAATAATTACCTGTCAACCAAAAAATGATCAAGTAAAATGAACAAAGGGCCAGATCCTTGGCTGGCATAACTTCTTCGACTTCAGTGGGGCTATACGGTGTAGCCTGACTGGATGTATTCAGAAGCTCCTCAGAGTCTTCATCAGCACCCAGTACTTTTTGGTATAGGTTTGCTGTTGCTCCCTCTCCCGCCGCCCCGCCCCAGTGAAACATGCTTTGAAAGGAAGGATGCTCTTGAGGTGAAGATATCAGACAAGGATTCATGAGTTCAGTTCCTGCCTCTGCCAACACACCTGCTCTGAGCCCTTGTGCAAATCATTTTGTGTCTCTTTGCCTCAGTTCCCCATCTGTAAAATATGGGTAATAATACTTCCTTTGTCTGTCTAGTCAGTTTCGACTGTAAGGTCTTCAGAGCTGGGTCTGACTGTGTTTATACAGCACCTAGCACGATGGGGCCTGATCTCTGCTAGAGCCTCTGGAAGCTACGGCAATACACGTAATAATACATTTTAAAACAAAAAGGGTTGGAAATCACTCATTGTGCTCAGCTACTGCCAGACACACCTAAAGCAGTTTTAATGTCAACTAAGGCAGCAGAAACCCAGAACTCCTGTCTTGATATTAAGAAAGCCTTTTCAGTGTGTCTCTCACATTCAGATTTTGATGAATGGCTTCAGTTCCAATTCAGGAGTTAGATCCTAAGTAGCAACTATTTTTTAATCTCTCCACACTCCAGTTTCTGTTTTGGCTCCGTGCAAATATCATTATGGTTGTGTAGTAGGTTTTATAGTCTTTTGAGATTTGTATAGCCATTCAGACCCTAAGGCTATGTCTGCACTACACACCGCTGGTGGCAGTGTATAGGGTACGTGTAGCTACACGCCGCAGTGACAAGCGGCCTGCGTCCATGTTGCGGCGTGTAGCTACACGTGCCAATGGAAGGCTCTGGCAGGGGGGAAGCAGTGGAAAAAGGCTTCAGCATCTGACTGCTGCTGGAGCCTTTCACTGCTTCCAGAGTCTTTCCCTGCAGAGGGGAAAGGTTCCAGCAGCAGGGAGCTGGTGGAGTCTTTCCCCACTGTCGGACCCTTTCCCTGTGCCAGAGACTTTTCCAGCAGATGTGAAAGGCTCTGCAGAGCAGAGGCAGCAGGACACTGCACTGCCAAAAATAGTAGTGTGGGAAGGGAGACACTGCTTGGGTGAGTAGAGAGCCATATAAAGTATGTACTCGTGGACATACCCTCCCTCTTCAGGCGTGCCTCACAGTCTGTCCTGCTATTTATACCCATGCTACGGAGCTACCCCGTATGTACCCTGCATGCTGCCCAAAGAAGCCAGCAGCGGAGAGGTGCCCTAGGTTGGTAAAGTTGGGAACACACCTGAATTTTCTACAATTTTGAAATTTGACGGTTTAATTTTTGATTTTGCGAATCCTAAAATTCTTCAGTGTAGAAAGAGACGGTTGTTTTCACCGTAGCATTTCAATTCTAGGCTTTGACCCCTTCTCTGGATCTGCTGGCACAGACCCCTGTGCTCATCAGCTTAATCTGCACAAGGGAGATTTAGGCTAGATAAAAGAAAAAACTTTCTAACTATAGAAACTAATGAAGTATTGGAAGAGGTTACCAAGCGAAGTTGCGGAACAGGTTTTTAAGAGTAAGTTAGACAAACACCTGTGAGATATGGTCCAGGTTTACTTGGCCCTTCCTCAGTGCAAGATGATAGGTAAAATGACTTCTTGAGGTTCCTTGCAGCCCTGCGTTTCTCAGATTCCTTGTGGAGTTCAGTTGAGTTGACTAGGACCCAACCCAGAGCCAAGGATCAGAACTGCTGTCTTACACTATATACTCTCAGGATAAATTGATATGCACAATTGTAGTCACTTTATTTAATTAGGAAATCCACTTAATTTCAAGGGTAAAAGATTTTTTTTTACAATTTAGTAGTTTTCCCCTTATAAACACAACTTTAATGAGTAACATGACAAACACGACAAGACATTATTATTTTAAACATCATATGTAGCTTCCTCAGAATTTATATTCATCCGTCTTGTAACTAGTCCCTTCCATTTTATCTTCCTGTCATCTTGAATGAACTAGGAATGGAAATATAATTTCCCAGGGGCCTTAAAAATTGGGGAAGTATTAAGTGCAGCTGAAATTAAGTGATTAATAATTTAGTTTTAGGTCATGAATCAGCTTTATGTGATACTGAAGATCATTTGCAACCTTAGAAACACTAGTGGCAACAATGCACTCGGGAGGTTCAGGGCGGTAAAACCTCTAAGGTGAGGCTGCTGAATCTAATTAATCTAATCTTCAGTCCTCCGGTACCAAAATTTATTTCCTTTTTGCACCAAATTTCCTCAGATCTTCTTGACAGGAAAACGTCAGCTCGCTTGACAGTTGACTGGCAGGTTGTGTTGCATCATAATTGGGGAGAAGCTAAGAGATTTAATGGCTGCTCATAGTTCCTCCTCCCCCCCACACTTTTTTTTTTTTTATATTATAAGGTTTTCTATGACAGATGCAAAAGGCCTTAGCAACTAGGCCCTGTGCCTTTTTCCCCCCTGCTTCCTCCAGAGGTAATTATCTTCCTCCATCAATAGCACTGTCAGAAATTGGGCACATAATTCAGCATTTAAATGAACAAGCAATGTAATATTTCCTGTCTCCCAGTGGAATGTTTTGCAGCTCACATTCTTCTCTGTCACTCGCTCACTCTTGATGTATGTCCTGTGCTCAGTCCTTGAATGCCTTCTATCCCCTGTGTTTCATTACAGATGTTGGCTCAGACTTGACACCTACTTCATTTGGAGCTTTATAGGACCAGCGACCTTGATAATTATGGTAAGAACTCCTAATTAACTACTCCATCTCCCAGGTCAAGAAATAAAACTTTCATTCTATATCTTGAATTTACATAGTTTAATTTGGGGAAAGCATGTTCTTATCTGACCCCACCTAACACAAGCAATTAGCCACTCATTATAACAGACTCCTTGCATTCTGAAATACTTGATCAAAACCTGTTGGAGAAAGGAAAGTGTATGTTACACTTGCTCAGAATAGTCTCTTGCAAAGCTCGTTTGATGTTATCAGACGTTTAGAAGCGCTGGTCTCTATTTTGACATCACTGTATGCTCATCCCTTTGAATTTCAGACTGAAGCAATACATCCTTTATGCACAAAGGGAAATCTGAAATAGGAGCGAAGTCAAAAATGGAAAAGGTTTTTTTCTCTCGCTTTAGAAGTTAAAACAAAATAAGTGTAACTTCACAGTTAACACACTTTGTCACCATATCAGATAACATAGCGACAAGGTAAAGAACCAAACTTTAGAGACAGCTGGAGTTTGCTCATACTGAAATCACTGCAATAAGGCTTACATAAATCATGCTTTGTTTTAAATATAAAGTAGTTCAGCCCACCCAGCAAGGAGTGAGCATACTCACTTCAATGCAGGCGTTGTGGTTGGTTCTCATTTCAATCCAGAGTGTTTCATTAGCCATCCAGGTTGAGGCCTGTGCCACTTGCTAAATCTATNAAATCATGCTTTGTTTTAAATATAAAGTAGTTCAGCCAACCCAGCAAGGAGTGAGCATACTCACTTCAATGCAGGTGTTGTAGTTGGTTCTCATTTCAATCCAGAGTGTTTCATTAGCCATCCAGGTTGAGGCCTGTGCCACTTGCTAAATCTATAGTGACTATCATATGTCACACACAAAAACAGCCCAATTGTGTGCAAATCAGGGGATCGTGCTGTTTGAAGGATGTAGTGGCTTGCGTATTTTATACGTTTCTGTACAGAACCATTAATCTATATTTTTATTAAAGACATTTATAAAAGGCCTCTCCCTCTGTGATTGCCGCCTCTCGTCTGGTCTTTGGTCATTTCCAGTCACTGGGAGCCTCTCTAGCGTAGAGCTAGTGAATCACAATCTATCTTTTACAGCATAGACCAAGCTCCTTTTCCCAGTCATTACATTGTAGTGTCTCTTTAACAATCCCTTGCCCGTGCATCTCCCACGTTACGCTGCATTTGAAAATGTAAACTCACCCCTACCCCGGGTGAGGGCAGGCCTCGTGTTCCTTCCCATGGGAGCAGGTGAACAACAAACCTGGAATGGTTTGTCAGCATTATGCACCGCATAGCCGCAGAAGAGCAGTTACAGCAAACATTTTTAATTTTCCATAACATCACTTGAAACACTGCTGTTGGTGTAAGGGCTGGCTTCATCCAGCACCACAGCTTTGTGGAACTCTATTGTATTGCTGTTCTCTCATTCGGCAAGCTGCCTTGCCTTTATAGAATACTAGGCAATCATCTATGATTTAGTCTCTATAAAACTGTAGTGAGAACTAATTTCCCAGAGCAACTCATCTGTTACAAAGAAAAGACTCACTTCCCCCTCCTCCAGTTCTGCTGTGTAACACAACCCTTTTTCTTTTTTCCCTTCTTTTTTTTTTTTTTTTTTTCATTCCAGCTTAATGTAATCTTCCTGGGGATTGCTCTCTATAAAATGTTCCATCATACTGCCATCCTGAAACCTGAATCCGGCTGTCTCGACAATATCAAGTAAGTGGCTTTTTTTCCCCCCTTCTCTCTCTCTTTTGCTGTTTACAGCTCCCTTACTCTTTGAACAGAGTATATTGTAACAAACCCTCCTGACAGAAATGACAAGAAGGGGTGATGCATTGTCTTTATCTCATGTGATCCTGTTTTTGACTGCAGAAGTGGTTTATTATGAGCAAGAACGGGTGGATGAGGATGAAGGCCTGTCTTTAAAGGGCCCTGGTATTAAAGTGTATTTAAGATGAGTGGTGGCAGTTTTCATTCAGTTTTGCATAGCACACTTGTGTGTGCCCGTACTGAAAAAGAACAATGGCCAGGTTCTTTAAAGTAAGATGGAACTGCAGCTAATGTAAGATGGAATTACCATTTGGCAATTATTATTTCAGTACTGTGCAGAAAAGGAGTGGAAGTGTGGATTGCTATTACTTCTCTCTCCTTTGAGTGCCACAGCCTACTTCTGATTTGTTTCTCTCTGCAGTAGATTTATTGGCTCATATTCTGCCCTCAGTCCAAACCTAAAGTAACCCATATGGCTTTAGTGGCGCTGCTCCAGATTTACACTGGAGTTCCTAAGATCAAAATTTTGTGCTCTCTGCACAGCACGTATATTGTTCTTTACTATGATGAGCATCCCAGGCACAGCATCATATTGTCTAGCTATTGATTGTATAGAATATTAATGCCCGGCAGTGCCTGCCTGTGACAATGCCTATGGCTTTAATTGCATGTTGTACAAATGCAAGTGAGATTTCAGGTGGCAGTGTGTGATAGGATGTGGAGTCAGCTAATTAATAAGACCATCTAATGAACTTTGTGGGGAGGAAATGGTCGGCATCAGCACTTTATTGTGTATAGAGCAAAGCAGAACAATATCTGACTCCGCTAAAGGGCTGTCTCATCCCCGCTTTGACAGGTGGGAAGAGGGAGAGGACAGGAAGGGAACTCATTATATAATGACTGAATAGCACCTTTCTCCAAGAGGTTATTGTTGCTGCGGCTGTATCTGCTCTCGCAGATGGTGCTTTCCTTTAAACTAGGTCAGGCCTCGCCGTGAAATTCCCAAGCTGGACAGGGGTTTGTGCCCCCAGCACAGCTTTCCGATTCCAAAGACCGGCTGTTCATAGCAGGGGCGGGCGTGGCGAAGGGCAGCGCCGAGAGCCGCTGGAACTTGCAGAAGGGGAGCGGAAGCTTTGCAGAGTGCCCCTCGCCCTTCCCCACAAGCCGCCAGTGACCCCGGAGAGTAACCCCTGAGATGTGGGGGTCCCCAGTAATTCTGCAGGGGTGCTGCAATAGAGCAGCGACACTCGGCATTAACATCCAATCCGCAGAGGAGGGGAGTGGAGCGGAGCGGCGCTTCGCCGTAGACCAAGCAGCATGGCCACGGAGGCATCTCTGCCGGGGAGTGAGGGGGGGAGCCTAGGTTGACGTGAAGAGGAGGGCATTCCGCAGGGTTGCTCTGAGCCCCATGGGGTCGAGTCCAAGGACTTGTCTGAGCTACATAGGCTTTGCCAGCACAGCTGTGGCGGTGTAAGGAGATCAGCTGTACCGGGAGAAGGATTTTGTTTCTGGTGTCACTGTGCCTACACTCGGGCGTTTACTGGCATAACTATGGCTGCTACTGCGTGCGATTTTTTTCACACTGCTAGCCGACAGCTGTGTAGCGTAAACTAAGCCTAAGGTTCCCTGTGTTTTGTCCGGCTCTGTGCCGTTAATCCCCCAGTCCCTGCCCCTTTTTCCCCTCAACCAGCCCCCTTCCCCAAGGGAATAATAGGTTGGGTCTCGTATCCCTTCAACCTCACACTGTATTTTCTCTTGTCGTTTTTTTCCTTTCAGTTTTTTCCCATGATGCCCCATCTCTCTTGTACATCACCTACCCATGCTGAACTTTCATTTCAGGGTCAGCAGTACATGTCTCTCTGCTGGGTTTATTTCATTTTCTCTTAATACAGTTGGCGCTTCCTTAGATGTCCTGGGCAATTAGAATTATCTCTTTGAGCAAAGCCTATTTTTTTTCCATATTCTCAGCCTCTGCTTTCCAGCTCAGATGGAAAATCTCTGGAATAAGAAAAGAGTTTATTTAGAAAGGGAGCTTCCTTTGACAAAGTGTGGCAGCCTAAACAATCACTTGTCCATAGAAGAGGCTATGGGTGCGGGGAAATGGCTGAGCTCTCTAAGATCCCCCTTTCAGCCCCTGCTCATGAGCTCCTCAATGCAGGACAATTCCCAATGGCTGGGGGAAGGTGGGAGCAGACTGTGGAGCTACCAGATACACCAGTTTTGTCTCCTCTTTGCTTGCGGAAGCAGGGGGGGTACATGGCACCCCTGGCAAAGCGAGGTGTTCTGACATGGGGAACTTGGATGTACAGGTGATAACGCGACAAAGAAGCTTGCGAAGTTTGATTTTATGGATGGTATCTTTTACATCCATTTCCAGTCCCTTACTGCTGTCCAGTTCAGTGACACTTTATTGGCATGACAAGTGTTGCCAAAGCCACAGTAAGAAAAAGCCACTCTGTTCAGGTGTGTGACAAGTTACAACACCCCTTCCCCACCCCCACCTCCCTGGAACGTGGTTATATCCCGTGTTTCAGCTGTGATCCCCGTTGGCCGTGTGTCATTACTGCCTGTTCCTGATCTGGTGGCAGGCTGCTCGGTAGCACAATGCCCCCTCTTCTGTCAGCAGAATTTCAGACTCTTGGCTATATTCGGTACTAGGAACAATCAGTCCACGTTAAGAGCATAGATGATCCAAAGCCCAAGTCAGTGGCAGTCTTCCACTCATTTCAGTGAGCTAGGGATCAGATCTTAAATCAACAATAAATTTAATAACACTCGGGACTAGCAATTTTACTACTCATATTATATCAGCTGTGTAGACCTGCTCTCTGAGAAGAATCTTTTCAAGGTCACCTGGCCAGAAAGCTCAGAACTGTTCTAAATTAAAATAATAATAATTAATAAGTAATAAATTAATATCATAATTAAGGCAAAGATATCAGTAATCTACAGTTATCTTTGCTTGTGCTAATCTCTAATACCTTTGTTAAAATGCCAGGCATTTATATTACAGGTTATGTCAATTACAGTGTCATTGTAAAATATTTTATAGGTTCTTTGGCAGATGAGTGTCTATTCCTGATTTGACTAAATTAAAATGCTTTGAAAACACAAGCAATAAAAATGTTTTAAAACACCTTACTGATATCTTTCCAAACCTGTTGCTTCATTACCAGTAACATTCTTTATTTTAAAATATGTGAAAGACATAAACTCAATCTATTTAATTTACCAGAGAAAAGGTTAAGAGGTTACTTGATCACGTTCTATAAGTACCTACCTGTAATTAGAAATTAGATTCAGGCTAGAAATAGATGCAGATTTATAACACTGGAGGTAATTAACTATTGGAATATCTTATCTAGAGAGGTGGTAGATTCTCCAACACTTGAAGTCTTTAAATCAAGTTTGGTTGTTTCTTTCTGAAAGATATGCTCTAGCTCGACTACAAGACATGTGCTTCATTCAGCAATCACTGAGTGAAATGCTATGGCCTAAATTATACCAGAGCTAATTAGAATGGTCCTTTTTTGTCTTAAATCTATGAAAACAAAATCTATGAGGTTCCAAAAAATTTGGCTGACCGCTGTGAGCCCTTAGTGTGGTTCCAAAATGTTAAATCTCTGATGAGTATTATTTTTATTTTGTTTATTTTTTGTAAACAAATAAGGCCTTTTGTATGAAGAGCTTGGCTGTGATACTTGTGTGACAGTTTTACAGCATCGGGGAACTGAATGGAAGTTTGTTCTCCCACTTCATTTCCCGTTGCTGTTCTGCATTAAGCTATGGCGAAGTTCTCGCAACATAAATCCTCAGGCAACTCGACAACTACAAAATATTCAAATCCCTGTGGCGATGTAAAAATAAAAGCTGTAAAATATTTGAATAGGCAATTAATAAGCACCTTGGCAATCTGGTGCTTGCTTATGTCGCTTTAAGGTTGGAAATACATTATGAAACATAGAAAATGGATAGCCAAATAACTCCACTTAAACGAATCAACTTGATAAGCCCTGGGATGTCCCCTGGGGTACCATGAATTACTGTGCCAACAGAAGAGCCATTGAAAGGGCAGCGTCTGAGCCAGGTGCTGTATGGATGAAGGATTTCTGCAAAGTTGTAAAAATAAACATCTCGAGCCTTAGACCATGAGGTACAGTCACTTTATTATTGGGCTAACATGGCAGAATCTGAACGTCCAGCAGTTTAACACTCAGCATCCATGAGTTATACTCAAAGAGTCAAGGAAACACCTTGACATTTAGATGGATCAGAAGCTGCCTCATTCTCACCCGTGTTCCCTTTTCCAGGTTGACAGGCAGTTTTCAGAAAGATAAATCTATGCTCTGTTAGTTTGTAGCTTTAGGTCTGTGTATAAAGCCTTCCCCTGATCTCTGTCCACTTGCTTGTCCTTCGTCTGTGTTCTCATTGGAACGGGGAGCGTGCTCCTTAAGTGTTAGGAAAGAGTCCAGCACAGAGTGTGTGCTACCAGTAATAAATAAGTCCAGCGTTCTATCTTGGCTCTTCAGGCATGTAGTTTAGTATGGAGAGGTAGCAGCCTTTCCATGGTCTAGGCCAGACTTGATCTGCCCTGTAATTCCAAATAAAAAGTTTTCATCTTGTACGGGAAAATGTATGATCTCATGGAGAACCCATAAGCACCGCAGGGCAGGGCCAGTGTCTGGTTCTGTGGGTGAAATCCTGACTCTGCTGATGTCCATGGCAGAACTATTGACTTCGATAGAGCCAGGGTTTACCCTGTGTTTATACCATGCCTAGCACAACAGGACACTGTGCCTTAGCTGAGCATCTGGGCACCATCATTATGTACGTATTAAATAATTATAACTAACAACAAGTTTCCGAAGAAGTGGACTGTAGCCCACGAAAGCTTATACTCAAATAAATTTGTTAGTCTCTAAGGTGCCACAAGTACTCCTGTTCTTTTTGCTGATACAGACTAACACGGCTGCTACTCTGAAACCTGAAGTTTGTAGCTGGGGTCTTTCGATAAAGCTGGTTTTAACTCCCTCTTCCCCTTCTCAGTAAGTTTTAAAACAAAAACCCTCTTTGTGTTCTCAAATATTTAGGGTTCGGACTCAGTGAAAACTAGGATTGCTTCGGAAGGCTTTAAATGAATGGAATATTATGAAATGTAATAAAGAAATAAAATGGCTCCATCTTGGAATCTTCTCACATCTCTTTGTCCTTCATGAAATTCCAGCCAAGAATGGGTTTTGCCGACTAGCCCTCTTCACTGCAGCATTCTCACTCTTGAAGTTATTTAAGCCATGTGCAGTGTTGCCAGTAAGAACTACCATAACAAGTGTTCTGTAGGTGCTGATCGCTAAATTATTAGATAGAGCGGTAGGTAGATTAGACAGTCATGGCCATAAACTTGCGCCCACAAAATTGCTGCCATTGAAAAGTATGCAGGAGTCTCAACAGGCAGAGGAAAGAAAAAGTCAGGTGAGAATGTCTTGACTAGTTCTGTCAGGGCGAAATTCACCTCTGTGCAATGGGCCTGTTTTGGGGGTTTAAGTGGGCTGGAGTAGTGCATAGACCTTGTGCATGAGAAATGAAATTAACTCTCAGGGACCAAAGCAAAGGACCTAGCAATGGTGTATTGCTGGTATACACTGCTCTGTCATAGATGAGTGCTGTCCACTAGCCATGGAATCAGGGAGCCACAGTTAGCCACTGAGCAGTTGTCCCATTGTACCCACTGGATGCTGGGCACAAGAGAGAATGTGGCCCTGATTTTCAGGGGCTTGGTACACATGTGTATTTTTTAATACTCACATGAATCCAGAATGCCTTATAGACCAAAGGATCGCATATTGTTGTGCAGTTAGGCCTGATCCAACAAGGTACTTTAGCACATGGGTAGTCTCACTGATTTCAATGGAACCACGTAGAGTTAGGCACATGGCGTCGGTATTTTACGGGACCGGGGCCTTGATGCATTCTCTTCTCTGCTGGACTTTGCAAACACTGTAAACTGCCAAGGCTTGTTCATGTTTTCAGACATTTTCCTATATGTTTAATATCTGTTCTTTGTGAAAAAGTGTTACTGCAGAATGTTATTTCCTATGTCCCCCCCAAATGGCTGTATCACAATTACATTAGGTCAATAAGAGGCATGGCTCCTTAATCAGAAACTATTTAAATAATGGTTATTCTGATCACAGTATTGTTAGAAGTGGAGGGTGCTTATGTTCTTCCCCTGGGATTGCTTTCCTCATCCTACTGCCATTTGAATTACTTTGTTTGCAGTCTAGTGTCATTGGGAATTATGCATGACATCATTTTGGGGCCATTACAGTAACCAAAACTGATCCTATTATGAAAGAATTGGCTCCAGGGATGGAATGATTATTTGATTAATAAAAGGCAGATTTTGTAATTAGATTGAAAGAATTCCTCAATGGGATTGGACACCTGCCATACCTAAAGTTATGCAGGAATCTTAATGTGCTTCCGAATGGCTGGAGGGGTGGGAGTGAAGCATGCTTCATCATATCAGAAAATGAGTCCCATAAGTCATGCATTCTATTTTTTTTAAGCATGGTAACATTTTCTTTGAAATCTCAGTGTGTGTTTCTCCCCCCCGCCTGCTCCCACACTTTGAATTGTCCTGCTCTCTATCTGTGGTTAGGTTTGCTAGCATTCCATTTAGCCAAACTGCTGTCACTGACATTTTTCCATGGTGCAGTATGTGGCTGTGAGTTTTATTTTATTTATTTTGGAAGGGTGAAATATATGCTTTTATAGCCAAGTGCAATTACAAACCCATGAAAAATGAAGCCATGTATCGGGAGTTTTCAATTTGTTTTAACTCTCCCCTTTTTCCACGCATTTTGCATCACTGTCATTTTATAGACATAGTATACAAAACCTATCTCAACATTTGCTTTAAAGTCAGTTGGATGCCCTTTAAAACATAATTAGTGTGGGCCTTCACAAAGAATAATAAGTAGGACTGGAGAGTTGTGTTCAATGAAAATGTCCATCAAAGGAAATCTAGGCACATACAAAAAGCATCCTCCTAGGAATTTATTTTCCATTATGTTAGTTATTGGTACCCAAACTTTCCACTTGTTGATTAGTTCAGTTTTTAAAAGGGACCTGAAGATAGTTTTATCCCAGCATTAAATCCTTTTACCTGCATTTTATTTTTGTTGCGGCTTGCTTGCTCTGTGTCAACCTGCTAGCATCCCTCTTTCTTTAGCAATACAACAAACACTGAATTAACAAACTGAGGTTCCACTGGATCATTATTATTCTATTTGTGCTATTTTCTAAGCGAGAAAGAATGGTGTTAGTTCCTGAGGCCTCAATTCAGGAAAGCATATGCTTAAATCCCATTGAAATCAACACTTAGGTGCTTCCCTGAATCGAGATCCTAAGGGCCTGATCCTACACAACAGTGAGCCCTGTTATAATAATCGGGCCTACAAATTTGTGATCATTGTAAAAAAAATTAAGGAATCAAAATTGGTGTGTCGAATATTAGGCCTAATTGGTGGACAAAATAATGAAGGGTAGCCTGTTCCACCCACCATTCCCTTTGTGGGTCCTTCAAGAAAGAGCCTTTTTTGGAGGGAGGGGGAAATAAAAAAAAAAATAGGGAACAAAAGATGGATGCTACTGGTAAAGCAAGCTTCACCATCATGGCTGCTGCCTACATCATCTCCTGGGATCTCAGGCCTTCATCATCTTAATCCTAAAAAATGTCCTAACCAAACCAAGCCAAAGATAGGTACCTGAATAACATCACCACCTCTCCCAGTCCAGCCAAGTCCCAAATACCACCTACGATCAAATCAAACCAGACTTTAACCACAGCTCCATCCCAGCTCAATTAACTTCTTTTCTTTTCCCCAAAAGGACAGTTATTACTACTTTTGATACCCTCTAAGAGACGATCAAACAGGGGCTTTTCCTTCTAAAACTCTCCCCAGCTAAAGCGAAAAGAAACAAAAAAGTTGTTAAAATGAAAGCCTTATTTAGTACTTTACATTTCAAAGGTTTTAACTGTTTTTCCTTCTTTTCTTTCTCTTCCATACAATTTTTTTAAAAACATTCATGATGTTTGCCATAGTACTAAGCAGGCTGAAGTCTCTATATACCAACCCAGACCTTGTTTAACACTGTTTAATGTTAAGCAGTAGCTGAGTTAGGTTAACACCTTTGGCCCATTTATTCCATCTAAATTAATACAACAGTACATCCAATGGGAGGATGAACATCATCAGTTCCCACTGAAATCCACGGGAGTTGAGGATGGATCGAGCACTAAAGTTTTACAGACAAAAAAAATAGTCCTTTCAATATTTAATTTAAGGGAAACCAATTTCTCTCAGCCAACTACAATAATTATTTCCACACTCTTTTGTCCCACAACGAAGGGCCATATTTCTCATCTCGGAATTGTCATTTGAAGAGACACGTCCGGTAGCCTAGTGAGCTGTAATAGATTCTGTTACATAAAACAAGGCAGCACAAAATGCGATTGGCGGTTGGGGAGAGTGGCTGTTTGTCTGTTTCCATAAGAGGGTACCAAGAGCAATGTTAAACTCAGCCAACTTTCTAGGCTGGGGCACTCATTGCTTGGGAAGGAAAACCTGGCCCCCATATTCTCTCATTTTTGGCACCCAATTTTAGAAAACTCTGGCCTAATTTTCAGAAGTGCTGATAACCCACAACTCCAGCTGAAGCTCCTGGCAACTTTCACTCTTGTCAGCTTTCCTGGGATGTGTTGAGTCTTTGTGGTTTAATCAAGTGTCTCGCAATAGTTAATCTTTTTCTTAAAGCCCCAGCTCCTGGAGTCACGTGCTTATGTGGGAATTGCAACATTCATTTAAAAATAAGTTTCTGGTCTCCCAAATTTGCAGAAAATATGCTTGGAAATGTGGGTCCTAAAGGCTCAAAGATAGGAGGCAAAGAAAAGAACCACCATTTCTTACTGTTTAAAAAATCTCGATTTTTTTTTTAAAGCCGCTCCTATGTCTTTTGCAGGGTCTGATTTATGATATTTTAACATTAGGGATAGTCCAGACTGTACTTCTGAAAATCACATTCTGGTGTGTAAATTTGGGCACCCAGCAACAAGCCACTAAAAATGAGAAGCCACTTTGAAAAAGTGCCCATCTAACTTTGCTACCCATTTTCATGTCCTGTTCTCCATTGATTGCCAAGGCAACAACAGCTTGTGATTAACTCATGAGTCTGTAAATGGCATATCAGTTCATATTACTACAGCCATGGGAAACAACTTCTTTTGAAATGAACTGATCCAACCAAAATACAGCGACCCAAATCCTGGAATGTGTTGAGCACCTGCAACTGCCATTGAAGTCGGTGCATTTCATCGATGATGTATTATATATGCTGTAGGTGTAGTATACACTCATTTGCATATTTTAGTTATGTATCATATTTAAAGACGCAGTGTGAGTAGTTCAGTCCCCAAAATTAGGTTTTTTTTAGAAGTACCTAGAAAACCTTTAATAAATTGGTTTTATTAAATGAAATGAAATTGAAAAGAAAAATTAATGAAATTTAAAAAGAAAAATAAATATTCATCTACAGAAATGTTTAATAACATCTATGCTCAGACACAGCATCATGCAAAACAGAAAGTGAAACTGACTGATCCAATCTGATTGAAATGCGAGAAAATAAACAAATTGCTTTCAGTGCAGTGAAAAGTAAGTTAGATTTTAATTTTTTAAGCTTCCTTCCACTTTAATAATAAGGAGATTAGGTCAGTAACGTTGTTAAGGATTTTTTTTTAATGATTTTTATGTTGAGTGTCACTTTACCAAAGCCAGATTCATTTTTCAGTAGTATAGTTGTGGTTTTGAAATCAAATGAAAATACAAAGATAATAAAGATCACATTTCAGATCTGTTTATTAAATCTTGCTTAATTTCTGTAGCAATTTGTATTATCGCCTGAAGACACAATTCTTGGAAATGGTTAATGATGCTGCAGGCTCTGGAAGTACATATTGTACCAGCTTCAGATGGGGACTCATCTTGCAGAATAGAAACATTTTAATCCTTCATTACTTCTGCACTGACAGTTGCCTATAAACATGCAGTGATCATGCTGTATAACTTGCCGCCTGAGGGCTCCATCCTACAGGGTGCTGAAGGCTGGGGAGAAAAGTGCAGAGAACCAAAGTATTCGTGCTCAGAGTCTGCTCAGCCCAGCACCCGAGCTGATAGGCTTGGTTGTAAGGCCCAATCCGGCAAAGTATTCAGCACCCCTCAATTCCTGTCAGTGGGGAGTCCAGGACGATCACTAAGGATCGGGCCCATTATTCCGAGACCAGTGCACGGTGCTAAATAATGGGAGATTTTGTGCGCCCGCACTGAGCCCTGCTGAGTATTCGGGCAGTGGGTGCGATGGGGCTGAGCCAGGGCATTGCCCAGGGATAAGTGTTGAGTGCAAGCCAGTGAATGCAACTGCTTATTTGCAGAAGTGACTATTTCTATTACTCTGTACCCCAAAGCCCTACCGATGAATTCATAATAATTTGTAATGAATTAACTAAAATAGTCATAGGTATTAATAGCAGTTATTGTTAGGATTTCCATTTACTTCCACTAACCAGGAGGAGAGGCTATTCGAGCACATCATTGCGAAGGAAGAGTGAGAGCAGGGCCAGCCACCGCCCAGCAGTGCTTCTAATTCTACCCTTCCCAGACTGTGTAAGAGTCTAACCAGCCCATTCGGACTAATTAAAGTCTCTTTGAAAGTACAGGTTCAAATCACACTTCCTCCAGTGCTTCCTTCCAAAGTAGATAGAGGCACATGAGAACCTACACTGGGAAAAGATATCTCATACTAAGAGCCATAACATAGCATAAGCTGCAGCTACACCAATTCAGACTGGAAATAAAGTGTAAAGGTTTAACAGTGAGGGCAGTTAGCCAGTGGAGCAGCTTCCCAAGGGACATGGGGGATTCTCTGTCACTTGGAAACTTTACAGAAAGTTCCAGCTTCACTTGGAAAATGTTCAAGTGTCTAAGGGAACGTCCACATGGCAAAAAACCGAACCCACCCGCAGCAGCGAGTCTCAGAGCCTGGACCTACAGACGTGGGCTCAGTTCCAGCTCGTGCTGGAGCCTGGGATCTGAAATGTGGGGGGGGAGGGGCGTGTTTCACTGCTTGAGCTCAGCCCAAGATGGAACATCTAAATGGCTATTTTTAGCGCCATAGCACAAGCCCGAGTCGTAGACTCAGGCTCTGAGACTCACCTTGGTTTTTGCCATGTAGACAGACCCTAAGTGATTTAGGTGCTTTTGAAAATGGGTCTTAGCTCCTATGTCACTTACCCCACATCAGGGGTGATATTATTCACCTAGTTTAACCACAGACTGTTTGGCTAGATGATGAAGTTACTGGGTGAGGGTCTCTGGTTTGTATTGTGCAGGAGGTCAGACTGGGTGATCATAACGTTTCCTTATGGCCCTATAATTTATAATGCATGTTGGCACAGTGCTCTCACTAGCTTAGCAGTCAGCTTACTACACCTTTTTGAATCTTACCAAAAGCACCAAAGCACCATGCTCAGCAGCCCTATGGATGGCTCAGTACTCCTGTCACGCAACCCACATCTGCATCCCCGCATGATCAAATTTCTAATATGCAAAACCAGAAGCACTCATCTGCTGCACATACACAAAATTAAGTGCTTACAAGAGTCCTACCAAGCAAACGTGCTACATATTCTATTTTTTGATAGTGTGCAGAGTTTGCAAACACCTTAAAGGAAAATTGCTAATATTTGATGTCATTGAAATGAAAAACTACCTGGGATTGCATTTATTTTGATGTGCGTTTTTGTCCAGATGGTCACGTTGATTGCAACATCATATTTTGTCCATTCCTGTTGGACACAGTTTTAGGTTTTTTATTGAATGTTTTTATTAATAATAGATTATCAGGTATTTTTTTTTGCTTGTTTAGCTATCGTTTTCATGATGGCTTACATTAGTGTTGAAAGGCAATAGGAAGTGCTAATCTTTCCACTGACAGGTGTCTTCCTTCCAAAATAAAAACCAATCAATAATTATCGATTGAGAGAGTGTCCTGGAAGATATTAAATACCCACGGTCTTGCTATGAAACCATTCATCAAGATTACTGTTCTAAAAATTCACAGATTTAGTATTTTATCTGCAAAGCCCTGCTTGAAAAATGCAAATGTGGCCAAAGTCTTTATCGAATCTGTATCATGCGGAAACAATCAGATACATGGTTATACTTTACTGTGTTTTGAATAATTATGGCACGTCTTTGCAAAGTTAGAAGGAAGGAAATAAACAGGGTAAGCAATTTTGAGGGCAATTAATTACTTACAGAAATTAGATGAGCTTAACAAAATTGCTCTTTTCAATTACAATAATTAAGAACAAATCTCAGAAAACAGGCCAGATCTTTCGCAACAGCCTCCTGTTGAAACAAAGGGGAATAAGAGGTCTGATGTTATAAGATATAACCAGGCAAATGATGCAGTAATTCCAAGTCCTGTGCCTGAATGACCTCAGAAGGTGGCCTAGAGTGGTGGATATTAACTGGGTGAGATCAGCAAGACTGTAAGGGAGTCTGGAGTCCTACTCCCATTGAAAGTCAATGGGCATTGAGTGTATGATAACAACAGGCACTTTTGAGGATCCTGCCCTCAAGTGACTTGATCCTGTTTGCGGCTCTGCACAGACATCTGCCTTGGGTTCAAATTACAGGTGGGCAAGCCTAAAATGATTCTGATCAGCACCCAAAAGCTCATAGCTGTGTTTCCCCATTGCCCTACACCTTTGTGTCCTCATCGACACCAGTGTGACGCGGCACTCCCGTTCTGATGTGGTCATGACATGCACCCACCTGGCGATCAGTTTGCACTGGTATAGGTGACTGCCCCAGGTGTGGGGGACTGATGAACTGGGCGCCAGATCCTTGCCCAGCATTTACCTGAATTATCCACAGCTTATTTTGCTCCTCCTCTAGGGCCACTCTCTCTTCCCCTCGCAGGCTCCTTGACCTCTCTTCCCCCAACAAAAGTACCCATCCCTCCTACCTCACAGTGCAAGGAGCCTGCTACCCAATTTAAACATGTTCAGTGACTGGGTAGATCGCCCACTCACCATTGTAGCTATTTGGCAGCAGCTGGCTAGCCTGCTGTATCTTCTGGGAACAAAGGCTGATGGGCCGATTACCCCAGAGGGATCTCCGAAAAGCAGGCAATCTAATTTTTCTCTTTTTCTTTTATGTGCAGTAGGATCTTGAACTCCCATCTGGGCCTTCCTGCTGATTCTGGCTATGTTAATCCAGGAAAAGCCATTCCACAGATGCAGTGCTTAATTTGTGCCAGGGCTTGCCATCAATTACTGCATCAGTTACGAATGTAAACAAATTGCTTGCCCCAGCACCTCTTCCCTTCCAAATGTAGCATTGCAGAGATGTCACCCTACAGGGCAGCACCTGAGAACATGGATTTTGGCCTGCCTTCTTGCAGTTCAGTGGCAGCCAATGAGAGTTATTTTAGTCATCAGAATGGGGAAGCCGAGGAAGCATTAAGGGGCTAGGAGAAAATAGGGGAAAAGGGATCAAATCTTGTTGATGATTGTTACCGCGTAGTAGCTGAAAAATGAGACTGGTGAAACGGTTTCATGAAAATCCAGGTGATGCATATTAGTGGTCTAAGAAATGTGATGAGAAAATTTGGCTTGATGCCAGCCAGTCATGTTGGATCTTTGTCACAAAATGTGAAGCCAAATCCTTTAAGTAGTCCCTTATTGCTGGCTATTGATTTTTCAGAATGAAGACACTCCTTCACTAATTAGCAATGAACACATTTGTTTTATGCCAGGAGCTACTTCGAGTCACTTACTGTAGCTTTTCAGAAGTTGGCTCAACCAATTATTGCTAACCCTAAAACTGAAGAAAAAAAACACACGCACCATATCCCATGGCAGATATGAATGGAAAATAACATCACATTGTGTTTTAGTTCCTTCTACAGGAATTCCCATCTCAGGGAAGCTACAGTTTAATCACTTGCTGTGAAAATGAATTATGCACATTTATTTCAAATTATTTTTGAGGCGCACGCATAACCTCTCTGCTTTTCAGAGCATTGATCACCCATAGAAGCCAAGTAAGGTTCTACTCACTTTGGGCTCATTTCTGCCATATTTGCTCAGCAGACTATTTATGCTCATAGCGACTACCCATATGAGTAAGGATTTTGGTATTGGCACCCTTTGTCCACATGTTTATCAAGCCTGAACCTTCTATTGGTCTCAGGAATAAGGGGAAACACTTTGAAATGTCATAGGTATTTTTAATTAGAGGTACCTATGATTAAACCATCAAGTGTCTAGCTGCATGTTGTTGGTTATTTATGTCTTACTTTAATGGGATGCTTTCAGTTCAAAGTTGCTGAAAAGTTAGATTTTGTAAAAAACAAACAAAAAAACCTTACCTTATACCACATAAGGCCAACAGAAATGACTCCAATTTAAAACAAAAAATACAGACTTACTTCATTTGTTTTTGTCCCAGCTGCAAAAAATGCAAGCAAACTGTATAAATAGTTAAAGTAATTGAATTTCAGAAGTTTGTTCAAGTTTTAATAACCTAGGTTGCTAGTAGCACATACATGAGGAAGTCTGTTTGTCTACAGGATATTACTTTGAGGTTGTCGATGTCCCTTTGAAGTGCACGACTGTGCTGTTCACTTGCACTCTCACATTTCTGGTCATTCTGTCTCAAAAAATACCGATTGGGATTTTAAAAAGAACCTAAGTCAATAGGGTTTGTGCTCCTAAGTTACATAAGTGCTTCAGGAAATCCCACATAGAGCAGAAATAGAAGGGGTCAGGAGACTGGAGATGAAAATGATTAGAACCATGGATTGATTTCTGAGTGAACTAGTGACCGGAAAGGTTGGCACTATTTATTTAAGGAAGAGGATGAATAAGAGGATCCTATTCCATGAGGGGGTCCTAGGCACTATGGTAATACAGTGTGTGATGGGTTGGGTCACAGAAACCCCCTTGAGGCTGCCGACTGATGTGCCAAGACTAATTCTGCCCCTGCTTTCCTGCCCTGCCAGCTTGGAACTCCAGAATCCTGCCTGGTTGTGCCAGACACGCTTGCCGGCTACAAACACAGACCCAGGTCTGAACCACATCCCACAAACTGCAGGCTTAACTGAAAACAGCTTAAGAAATGTTCCTGTCTCTAACACTCAGATGCCCAACTCCCAATGGGGTCCAAACCCCGAATAAATCCGTTTTACCCTGTATAAAGGTTATGCAGGGTAAACTCATAAATTGTTCACCCTCTATAACACTGATAGAGAGATATGCACAGCTGTTTGCTTCCCCCTCCCCAGGTATTACTACATACTCTGGGTTAAATAATAAGTAAAAAGTGATTTTATTAAATACAGAAAGTAGGATTTAAGTGGTTCCAAGTAGTAACAGACAGAACAAAATAAATTACCAAACAAAAAAAAATAGAACATGCATGTCTATGCCTAATACAGCAAGAAAACTGAATACAGATAAAACCTCTCCCTCAGAGGTGTTCCAATAAGCTTCCTTTTACAGACTAGTCTCCTTCTAGTCTGGGTTCTGCAATCACTCACACCCCCTGTGCTTACTGTCCTTTGTTCCAGTTTCTTTCGGGTATCCTTTGGGGTGGAGAGGCTCTCTCTTGAGCCAGCTGAAGACCAAATGGAGGGGTCTCCCAGGGGTTTAAATAGACTTTCTCTTGTGGGTGGACACCTCTCCCTCCCCCTGTGTAGAATCCCAGCTACAAGATGGAGTTTTGGAGTCACATGGGAAAGTCACATGTCCATACATGACTCAGAACTTACAGGTAGCAGCCAAGGTTCACATGCTGCCTTGAACGTCCTCAGGTAGACTTCTTATGTGGATTGGAGCCTTCCAAGATCCATTGTCCGTTAAGTGTTTCTTGATTGAGCACTTAACTTGCAAATTCCTTTCTAAAGAAGCTGCCCAAATGCCTTACTAAGGCTACTTAAAATCAAACCAGTACGCAGCCAATATTCATAACTTTGAATACAAAAATGATACATGCATGCAAATAGGATGAATAGATTCATTAGATCATAACTTTCACAGAGATATGTTACATGGCATATGTAGCATAAAACATATTCCAGTTATGTCAGATATACATTCATTCACAAGCATATTTCCATAAAGCCTTATGGGGTGCAACGTCACACTGTGTGTGCGTGTGTGTGTGTAATAAAAATATATAATTAATAATAGGGGAGATGTTAGAAGTTGTGATGCTTTTCAGGGTACTCATGACTCAGTCACGGTTTTACCCCCCCGCCTTCTGTGAGTGGCAAAATGCTTGTACTTAACTGGGTGTCAGTTCCCTGACACCATCAGCCCGTTACCCACCTAAGCAATCTCCTCTGGGCTATGCCAGCCCTTACTTCGCCTTGCAGGTTACCAGTTGGTGTGTCCCAGTCCCCAACCCCCTTTGCAGTGTCCCTCTGTACCCAGCCCCTTCTCCGTTGAACACTCCGAGAGATACCAGGACTACTGTCCCCAGAGAAGAGTGTGCACACCAGCTTGTACAGTTCTACTCAGGATCAGCACCTAGCTTAATCTCACAGCTCTGAGACATATTTACAGTGAAAACAACAATAAATGTATTAGCAAAGGTTCCAGAGGCACGAAATGTTAAGAAAGGATAACGGAAACAAAAGGTTACATATAAAAAAAAATCATAACATGATTTCTGGAGACTAAACTTAACAAGCTAACCTTCGGTCTAGAGCAGTTTATCTCCCTCAGATGTCTTCTGCAGCATTTTCAGCCAAGCCTGGTTGTGATCCCGTTTTCATGAATGTAACTGCTCTGCCTGATTACTTCTTGAGGGAAGGATAAAGGGGTGTCTTCCTGGCCTTCTCCTTATATCCCCCAAAGTTCAGTGGTTGTATCCAGAGTCAGGATAACCTCCTGTAGCTTATTCTCCAGTGTGTTGCCTCTCTATTGACTTCACTCTCCCCTCCCCATTGACTTTGTATGTAAATGAGGCTTCCACTGTGTTGGCTTAAACATCTTTTGTTTGGCAGAAAACCTGTCTGTCAACTGTGCCTTAATACAGACTTTGGGAACACGTTTTTAGTAGACATACATAACTGCTTGCATAGTATCTGTGCCTATATTTCACAGTGGTATCAATGACCAATGTGATCCCGGCTTTCATTTAAGACCTCACACATGACATTCTCTGGTGAACCAGAATGTACAGACCGGAATCAGGATATTCTTGTAACCCCCTTGCCAGTTGGCATTGAGGGATTAGGGTCACAGAAGCGTAGGCCAAGATTTTAAATGCCTATTTTATCCCTCACCATCCCTTCTGTATCTGGAGAGCTGCCGGATGCTCTCTGCTTTGAAAACCAGGCCATTTAGTTAGCTGCCTAAACGGGGATGTAGGAGCCTAACTTCAGACACCGTTTGGTCCTGCAAACATTGCAGGGAATACAGGAGGTAACGTGGACACTCCTTTCTCACAATGTAAGAACAAGGGGACCCAATGAAATTGAAAGACATGTAACTTAAATCTGATTTTAAAAGATTTACACAACACATAGTTAACCTATAGAACTCATTGCCCCAAACTACAGTTGAGGTTTTTGTTGGATTCAAAAATGTACTGGACGTTTATATGGATAATAAGGCCATCCACCATTCTGTCAGATAGATGAAAAGAAATGTGGGGATTTAGATCCTCATGTCTCAGGGCATAAACTAATCACTAGTTGCCAGGGGTTAGGAAGAAACATATGGAATTAGATGGGGGTACACAGTATTTTAAATATGGACCCTCTACTGATTCTTTCTATGTGTGTTCCAGTTTTGGGGATAATTTATGTTCATTTCACCAAGACTTGGGGTTGATTTTTACTTGCTTGTATCATATCTAAGTATCATGCCAAAGCTTTATAGCTATCAGCTACATTTTCCCTCGGTCAGGGGTTGGTAATATATATAATTCCAAGGCTGTAGTCTCTTTTCTGTAGTTTCTTGTGTGCATCGCAGGCAATAACACTACACTAGCAATCATAACAACACCCCTGAACATTACCAGGAAACAGGTTCTGCTCTGATGTTCACTTAATGGGAACAAATATTTACATGTGAGCTAATCTTCGTAAAACTACTTTGGTTTTTAAATCAAAACAAAAAATAAAAACGTAAGTGACTTAGGAGCCTACGTCCCATGAGCCAGAAGTCTGAAACCAATGGGAGTTAGGCACTTAACCGTCTCAGGTGCTTTTGAAAATCCACTAAGGGCCTATCTGCATCTTTAGGCACCTGAACACCTTTGAATATCTGGTCCATGGGACTTAGGCTCCTAAGTGTCTCAGTCACGTTGGAAAATGGGTCTTAGGCGTGTAAGTCACTTAAATGTTTTGAAAATTTTACCCGTAGGCGCTTTTGAAAACTTTAAGCTAAAAGGCAAATCCAATGATTTCACAGTTTGTTTACACAAAGATAAAACAGACCCTCCAGATACCTTGGAGAAAGGCCATTGCTACTCACTCAAAAACTTCGAAAAGGCTGTGACAGCTGAAGCTAAGACACTAAGGCTATTTCTACACCATACCCCCCTGGCAGCAGCATGTAGGGTGTGTATAGCTACATGCCGCAATGAAAAGCCTGTTGCATCCAAACTGTGATGTGTAACTACACGTCAGTGAAAGGCTCTGGCGGGGAGGAGACGCAGCTCCCCACTGCCGGAGCCTTTCACTGTCGAGAGAAAAGGCTCTGGCAGGGGGAGGCAGCGGGGAAAAGCCCAGCTTCACACTGACTTACAAAATTCAGAAAACTGGTTATGAGGCCAAAGCCTGCATGCTCTTCCCCTTCACTTCCCATGGCTTATTGAGGAGGGGAGCAGACCTGTGGACAAAGCTGGGGACCTGTGGAGGGAAAAGGTAGCTACCCAGGCTGCTTCTTGCTCTACCTAGTCGCTGCTCCACCTTCTGCAAAATATCTGCATGGCCCCTATCAGTGAGGCCATGGGGACAGGGGAGCAGCCAGGAAAAGCTGCATTGAGTGACATGCTCCTTTCCCCAGCCGCAAACTGGCCAGCCGAGCTGCTGAAGGAGACCACACAGAAGGACTGGTCCTGTCCCTTTTGCCCTTGTCTCGATTGCCTCTGCAGTGATACTTTCTGTGGCTGCTCCTCCTGGGTAGCTGGCTGAAGTGTGCTGCCTGCTGCTTTCCCCTCCCCCTGCCCTCTGCTAGGAGACACTGTGGTCTGCACAAGGGGCTGGTATCAGCTGGGCAGTGGTGGGAGGCTGCCTGTCCTCTGCCTGGGTACCAAGGTTCCCAGCTGTAGCGTCAACAGGCCATAGCAGGGGTCTGTGAGAGGGCTGGCTGCCCTGGTGCTCTCGCAGCCCCTCTGAGGCAGAGATGGTGCAGTGCATGGGACCCCAATTCAGCCCCTCCCCTAAGTTACAGGCAGAGCCCCTGCTCGTGGAGGGAGACACAAACCAACAGGCTCTCAGACCAGGGGCTCGCTCTGTAGACTCTTGATACCAGTGGTAAGCTCCCTTTACTCTGCCCTCCAAACGGGAATCCTACCCCACTCCCAACTCCCACTCCTTTCCCCGGTGAAACAACCCACACCCCTCCGATAGCCTCCCTCATGGGCCCCAACCCAACGACCGTCAGGCTGACTCCTCCTCTCTGGCCAGTTCCCTGCCACCACCCTATCTCAGAGCTGAGACCCTCGCATTGGTGCTCACTGCTTCCCTTCCGCACCCTTTGCTTCCGCTCCTAACGTGACCTGTCTCCCCCAGCAGCGAGGAGAGGGGCCACGCCAAGAGCACAGGCCGGGGAGTGACACAGGTGTTTGCTGGCCTGGGAGGATGGTTCAGGGTGGAACTCACTCCAGCCAAGAGTCCCAGCTCCCAGCAGTCAGAAACCTCCCTCATCCTCTACCCCGAGCCCCCCTCCCCAGCCCCCACGGCTTCCCTGCTAGAAAAAAGTCCATATTATGAAGTCAGGTGTCATTGGCTTTGCCCCTGGATGGAAAGCTACCCCAAGCACCCGAACACAGCAGAGATCTTCATGTAACCATGACAACGGCTTCTTCCGCACCCAGCCTGGGCCTGCATGCTGCCAAGCAGCAGAGGCCACGTGTAGGGAAACTGGCCATCCTCTCGTAAGTGAGAGCATGGCTGCAGTGGAGGGAGGCCAGCCCCGGGTGCATGAGATGGGAGGTGGTGGTCGGATGCTGGAGAAAAGTGATGGGGAGATGACAAAGCACCATCACCAACACCACTAGGCTGGTGGTAGCTCAAGATGGAGGAGGAGGGGGTCTGCCAGCCCAATGGTGTTGGTGATGGTGTGGAGGCGGGAGTCGACTCTGGCATGGGGTGTTGTGCGGTGGAGTTAGCAGAGGTGTGAGTGGGTGCACAGGCAGCCTGGCTAGTGGGTTGGGCGGGGTTGCTGGACCGTGACTGGGGGCAGCTTTCCCACCTCGCTCGGGGCCCAGTCCTGATCTCACACCCAGGTAATTCCAGTGACTTTCCATCTTGTTTGGTGGACAACATTGTTCCCCCTCCCCGCCCCCCATAAAATGGAAGTAAATAGGTCAACACTTTCCTGTCTCCTTGCAATCAGCGGAGAGGGTTTTAGACGATTCTAATGCCATTATCTTTAAAAGAGGTAATGTCGCAGTTTGACTCATAAATAGGCAACCTGGGAGTTACAATTATGAAAAAACTAATAATAAAAAGATAAGGATTCTATAGAACATCCTAATATATTGGACAAAGAATGCCTAAGGTACAGCGAAGCTTGCCATCTAAACATATCAAAGCCTTCCAGGATGACTACATTCGATTTCCTCTATTAATGTTCTCCATAGACAGCAATGATTTTTTTAAAAATAGATTTCTAAGTCAATTGAAATTTTATAAGCAACAGAAGAAGACTGTGGCTGGGGAGCTACAGAGCTCAGGGAATGATGTCTGCTTTCATAAGTGATGCCAGGATGCTGTTGTTATTTAGATCCTCTGATAAGTAAACCAGTCTGGTCAGTGTCTGGGGGACACACCTGAGGAGGAGGCTGTGGCATTGTTTTTGGTAGGCTGGGAATAAGCTTTGGTTATTTCTTACAAAATATTCTTTCTAGCATTATATTCTAATGTTGGTGTTCTTGTCTTTGTCTATGCATTCTTTAGCTATGAGGATAACAGACCCTTCATCAAGTAAGAATGACCTGAATGGCTGATAAATCCCATTTATCAGTGTGGTCTCATGAACCAGCTGGCAGATCAATATTGAAAAATCATTAAAGCTTCTGTCATTCACGTTTGAGGCAGAAGAGCAAACTGTGCAGGAAAATGGCCAGGCATACAGCTTCTGTGCAGAGTAAACATGCTGCATATGTATTGCCAAACAATTGTCACTCAATCTGCTTCACAATTCCTGATTGGACATTACCCGAATTCACGGCAAATCTTGTGTAGTACAGACTTGTTATACCAATAGCAGCTTTCTTGTTTCATTATGCTCTGTTGCTCTGTGCATCAAGTGTGTTGTGTTGGTAAGGAGGGCTTTGGCTTGGAATTCTTAATGCAATTTAGGGGTAAATTTTCAAAGTGAGGCATGGGTATTAATCCATATAACTCCGAAGCTAATGGGGGCTAAATCTCTGTGCAAGGCTTGGAAAAAATGTCTCCTTAAAGATGAGAATGCACAGTTGTCACAAATTGTCAATTTCAGGCTTTCAATCGTGCCAAGATTTGATGTTTTGTTTTTCCATTTCTTTAGAATTGAATTATAAAAAAAAGACTGTGAAAAACTTGTAACAGAAACACAAGTCTGTACAAAGAGCTAAAAACAAAAGGAAGCAAGAAACTTACAAATTATGCACTTTATATCAACATTTCTTGTCCTGCAACCAAAAAAGAAAAAGAAAAAAAAAAGAGAAAAAGTAGTATAATGGAAGCATAACAACTTTGCAATAGACTTTCAGTTTGTTCTTCTGGTGAAGAGTCCTTTGTGTTCATTTTTTTCAGTACCATTGTCATATTCTCTTTCATTTTTCAGTTCTCTTTTCAAGGGTAGGGGATGGAGCAATTTTATGCAGTTTCCACACACACACCCCTTTACCTCCAGGTCTGTTTTCTACCTCAGAACTTTGTCTATTGCGCAGGTTGTGCTGCGTGGCTCCTCTAACCCAAAGATTCCTTTCAGCTACTAAGGTAGCATATTTCTGTCACTACACCTCTACCCCAATATAACGCTGTCCTCGGGAGCCAAAAAAACTTACCGTGTTATAGGTGAAACCGCGTTATATCGAACTTGCTTTGATCCGCCGGAGTGCGCAGCCCCGCCCACCTGGAGCACTGCATTACCGCGTTCTATCCGAATTCATGTTATATCGGGTCGCGTTATATCGGGGTAGCGGTGTACCATATAAATGGTTCACTCTTTCCTATGCATCTCTGTAGTCTGAGGCGCTCTCCTTAGACTCAAGAACTTGCTGAAACTGGAGATAGGGTAATTTTCAATTACCATTTCGGTCATTTTTAAACGACAAAAATACACAAGTACACAAGTGAAAAATCTTTGTTTCTGCGTTATTATTATTTTTGACTTGATTTTGCAATTAAAATCATAATGTGATCTCCTTGCTGGTGGAATCTTGGCAGGAAAAATATTTAAAACAGCCAAGCTATTAAACTTTATCAAGTGACCGCCTTTCAGAAGGATTTTTGAGACTGCATTTTTAATTTGCATAGTGCTAAATATTTATTCACAGAATTGACTGGAAATGCTTCAAAGGAGCTGGTTCTGGTTTGCTAGATATATAATAGGGATTTAAAAAAAAAACCCTGTCTAAATAAGTAGTTACCTTAGTGGAGCTCTTCTGGTCGCATGGATAAATACGTGTTTTATGAACTTCAGTGGAAGATATAATACTGTATTTTCTTTCTATTATTTAAAGAAGAACAACGAGAAACATTGACACAACAAGAGTGTGTTTCTGTTTAGGACAAACCCTTATAAAAGCACAGGAATTCAAAGTGAAGGCTGACATGTTGCCCTAGTGGCATGACTACAAGATTGGCATCCCCAGCTGCAAATGGCTTGGCTTTCTCACAGGATTTTTCACCAGCTCTTTTCACTCTCTCTCCCCCCCGCCTTCCCCTTCCCTTAGCAGAATGCAAACCCAACTCCATTATATCTCAGGACAAGCTTTTTTTCAAGCCTGCAGTGTCTGAGGAGGTTGAAAATTAGGCAGAATTTGAGCTCACTCCTCCCTATCAGGACCTTGATCCTTCAAGTCCTTCTGCTGTTCCCAGCAGATAGCTCAAAGCTGTTGCACTCCAGGGCTGATGTAAACAGAGGGCACAGATGAGGTGAAGCGTTATGGTGTAGGCCTCCTTGCTCAGGAGAAGTCAATCCAAAGCCTCTCTCAAAGAAGAAGAGTTAAAAAGAGGAGAGGTGCGAGTGGAGAATGAGCATGTCTGGGCAGGCTTTCAGGCCTGTGTCCCCTCATCCCTAAACCAGGTTTACATGCTATAATTCCATTCACTTTGGTAGAGTTACTCCTGATTTACACCAGTGTAAACTAGAAGGAAACCTGGCCCTTGGGCTTAAGAGTGATCCTCAAATGAGGCTGCTTGCCCTGCATTCCCCACTTTAGCCACTAGGTGGAAGTTCCAATGGTGCCTGCCGAGGAGCACTCTCATTAAGGTCTAATCCAGCGTTCACTGAAGTGTGCGTGATGACTCCTATTCATTTCAGTGGGCGCTGGAGCAGAGCCTAAGGCAGGACTGGGTTCCCTTCTGCTCCCTGTCCTGCTCCTCACGCTTTGGCTTTTGGGTACCCCTCTGGAGTAGGGTATCAACCCCTCCCTGTGACTTAGCATTTAAAGTTTTAGTGTCACTTGGGATAGCTTTGGCCCTTCCTGGATGGCGGTCCCGGCTCTCCTTACACTGAGTTCACAGAAGTAAAACACCCCAGCTGACCCGTTTGTCCAAAGCTCAGAGCGCTGGCCTTGGTGTCTCAAAAGGGAAAAGGCTGTGAACCGATGTCTGGAGTCACTTCTTACCCCTGCAGCCCCTCCTAGCAACCCAAGTGAAATGCATTCTTGAGGGGAAGCAGCCACACATTGAGAATATTCCTCCCCACACCATTACACTTCAGAACAAAACTCTGAAGTAGAAGCACAGAGAGCTCCCCCCCACCTGACAGCAGGCAAAGCAAGTCCCAGAGCCTCACCAGCCATGGGTAGTACTTTTACCTTCTTTTAACTGGCAATGGTAAAGTTTACCAACAAATCAGAAACCAGGGGGGAAAACAGGAATAAAGGTGCCTTAGTGACTATTAAATAGGGAGCATTTAAAGAAGCTAATCCAACTTCACCAGTGAAACCCGTGGGGGCTAACAAAACAACTCCTTAAAAGGGTTTTGTTTTGTTTTTGTTTTTGTTTTTTTCAGCCATTTGCAGAAACAGCATCTACATATCATTTACATATTCACTGCTGCTGCATTAAAAATGTTTATGGTACAAATCTGCTTTGGTTAAGATAGATTTCTGTCCTCATAACATTTTCATTTTTGTATCTCTCCTCAAGCTCAAAGATTAATAAAGTGCATGGAATTTGATAAGCGCTTTTGTCAAAAAAAAACAAACAAAAAAAAACAACTCCAACACCTCCTTGTAACTATCTGATAATTTTTTCGTCTGCTAAAATGATAGTGGAATATAATCACTGCTAGTGGATGTGCTAATTCCTCTATGGATCAAAGACCAATTCCTTTCTGTATTTGTTTTCTTTCTCTCCACAGGTCATGGGTTATAGGTGCAATAGCCCTACTCTGCCTCTTAGGACTGACCTGGGCCTTTGGACTTATGTATATTAATGAAAGCACAGTCATCATGGCATATCTCTTCACCATTTTCAATTCTCTGCAGGGAATGTTTATATTCATTTTCCATTGTGTCCTCCAGAAAAAGGTAAGACAGATTATTCTGCGCTTCATAATAGTGATACAGGGTATTTTGTTGCCTAACAACCACACTATAATGTTACCAATGTGCCTTGCATTTTTATTGAACAGACTTGTTTCTGTTTACATAATAAAGGCTGTATTTAGATTGGAAATTGGAGAGATGCATGAGAATGAGATACTGAATGAGATGCATGGCTGTGGCATAGCAATAATCAGGATGTTGGAGATCACATTATCAAATGCAATACAAAATGGTAGCATGTAGTTTTGAGGGAGGATGTAATACCCGTGAGAGTTGTTTGCATTTTAGAGGCCTGATTCTCCATTCCGTTACTCCAGTGTTACACTGAGATAACTTCATTGGCATCAATGGAGACATCAGTAACATCAATGAATTTCCTTCTGATTTGCATGGGTATAAATGAGAGAAGAATGGGGCTTTGTATCTTGGCTTAATTTAATGCAAGAAAGCACTTGGGAATTGCCTGTCTATATAGATGTACATATTAGGTGTTAATAGGAACTGCTTCATTTATTTTATTTAAGGGGAAGATTTTCAAAATGTTGAGGTGCACAGGTCCTATAGCACTGCAAGCTACATATAATAACTGTTCCAAAAAGTCATGGAAAGGTTTTTAAGATCCATTTTGTACAGCATGGAAATTCAGGAGTATGAAAGCTCTTTAAAAAAATTAATTTCTTCTACCGATGTTAAATGTACTTCTGGAATAATAAGGCCAATTTCTCTTTTCAGCTTACAATAGAAAATAATGCAAGCACTTGTAAATGCAGGCTCCGATCCTGCCTTGTGACCTGTGTGGCTGGAGAATAACAATGTAGGATTGGGGTCTTGCTGAAATTTGATCCTGTTCTCCACCTACGGGCCACATCCAAAGCCCATTGAAGTCACTGGAAAGACTCCCATTGACTTTAGTGCACCAGGATGTAGGGCCTTGACCTTGCACCATTCGGGTGAATGGGTATCCTCCCATTGACTTGAATGGGAGCAGGAACAAGCCCTTGATGAGCCGCAGTGTACTGCATTGCATCTGGGAGGTTGACAAGTAAAGCCTTGGCCAGCAAGTTGTTTGGAAGCAGTTTGAGAAGCAGCTTGCTAAATCGTCATGCTTTAAAACTGGGAAAAGATACTTGGAGTCAGATTTTTGTTCCATGTCATTTCATCTCAAGAGCGACCATCGTAAGAGACTTGAATGCTTTAGTTAAAATCCAAATTTGTGATAATGATTCTAAAACTTTTTAACTTCCATGCATAATAATACAAACGTAGGAAGATGCTGACTACCTTAAAGAGACAAGTCAGCTGAACAGAGCAAATACTGTCAGAAACATCTTTAGGCACCTACAGTATCTACAGTTGCCTAAGGAGCCATAAATGTTCTGGGGGTTGCCACCTAACTTTAGGCTACTGTTTATGAAAATCTTGACCTAAAAGTTTAGAGCTGCTATTTAGTATCTCAGGTAGCATAATGCAGCATCATTGACTGCACAGTATAGATTGGTTTCAAGCATTTCATGAAGGTAAGAAACTAAGCAGACCTATATATGTATGTATATTCATACGCCAAGCATTTACTGATGTATTGGCATCAGGCGCATGATGTGTTGTTACTGTTTTAATGATAATGACCCAATTCAGCAAAACACGTCAGCACATACCTTATTTTAAGTACATGAGTAGCTCCATGGAAATCATGAGGACTACTTATATGCTTAAAGTTAAGTGCATGCCTAAATGCTTTGCTGGCGTATACTCAGTAAGAGCAATGTAGTTACTTAGTCACTTTTAAGCAGCCATATTGCTACAACCTAAGTTAAAAAAAAAGAAAACACCAAAATTCTCCACCAAATCCACTGAGGTTTAGAGGAGAAAAGAAAACTCTGCTTGTAAATGGGCTGAAATGAGCCAATGGCATTTTCACTTAAATGTGGAGAAAATTATAGAGCTTCTGAGCCTTAAGGAGAGCCAATTCTTCTTTATTACAGCATGTATGTGGAAATGTTAATTTGACCTTTTAATAAATGAATCATTAAGGGCTAGATTCTGATTCCCTTATTCACATTGAGTAGCATCTTATTCTGCAGGCACTCGCATTGTCGTGGGGCATCAGGCATCACTCAGCGTGAGTAAGGGGAATGAGCCTGTCCCATATTAGGCTTTGTAAATTCTACCATCGATATACATGATATATAAAATAGAAAGGAATCCTGCTAATCTCAGTCAAAAAGAGCAAACAGGGATGGCACGAGCATGCCCTTGAAACAATTCTCTGCTGAATACGCTGTTCAAAAAGCATTTGCATTGGATCTGTGTATCTGTTTCAGTGTTATTTGTAGTATCCTCTAAGCTGTATAACGATGACAAAATAATGCAGTTATACCCCGAGTACCTATATACCTCCAGTGCCTCCTGAGGTCAAAGTCCTGCCTGCCTTTCCAGCACTGACTAGGAGAGGGCATCTGATAGAAGTGCAAATCTTGTTGTGTGTTACTGCTGCTCTATATTTCTAACAATTGTCTGAGCCTTTACTAGTCTATATATACCACAGATTGGGAGAGAGGGAAAGCACTTAAACACATGCTCAGGTCCCATCGGGTGTGTCTACACTGCCTTGTAAATCCAGATCTGTGGAACCTGGGCTTGTGGACTCAGCGTTTCCAAGCTAACGCCTCGTTATAAATGCACATGCATTATAAATCTGAGTTACAGTTGCTGGACCCAGGTTCAGTGGTGCTGGAATTAGGGGTGCTGCGGGTTCTGCCACACCCCCTGGCTTGAAGTAGTAATAACAAACACCAAATGCATGGTTTCCATGGCTACCATCAGCAGCACCGTCGCTATAAAAATTGTTCCAGCACCCGTGCCCAGGTCTCAGAGCAGTTCTAACCCAGCCATACTGCAGTGCACAGACCTCCTGACTCAGGTCTGCGGCTTGAGCTGCGTCCACACTGCAAAACGACAGGGCTTCGACCTGAGTCTCAGCAGGACCTGGGCTTGGATCCACCCCCCAAACCTGAGTCATACCCCAGCCTTGGTGTGCAGTGTAGACGTACCCATTGACAGCTTCACGTGCGGTCCTAAATAGGGATTCTTTTGTGAGCCTAGGCGCCCCATTGCTTATTTTGGAGATTCTGATGCCCTTACCCCAGTCCGGTAGCACTTATTCCATGCACAGTTCAATTGACTTCAGTGGATCTGCCTGTAGCGTATTCAGCAGAAGGCCCATGTCAGAATCTGGCCTGTTAAGTGCTAATTTCAGCAGATGCTGCTGAGGTGTGGGTTGTGCTCTTTTGGTGTTTGTATATTTCTGGGGAGACAGGGGCTCCATTTCTCCATTAAACCTGTTTCAGCTCTCAGTGTTTTGGGTTTGCTCTGCTCTCTGACTCTTTAATGATTCTAGTCAGACTTGCAGTGTTTCCTTTTATGAAGAAGTTGGATTTCTTTCAAGTCTGTGTTTCCTGCACACCCTGTTGCTCTAACTCTCAGCCCTATTGCAAATGTTTGTTTTCTAGCACAGCACCGCTTAATGGCATTATAGCATTGTGCCGTTCCAGCACCGGATGCCTATTTTACACTCTTTGGCCAGAATCTCTCCTCTCTCATGCCAGTTTTACGACAGTGTGCTGTCGTTGATTTCAGTGGGGTATTGCTGATTTACGCCAAGGTAGGGGAGAGGAGAATCCAGTCCAGTCCCTGGATTTTGGGAATCTCGTTCCCTGAACCAAGGGGTTGGGAGAGGGATTATTTGGGGGTGGGGGGTGTATTTTCTCTCACGGACTGGAAAATCAGCACATAGCTGCAGTGGGAAGCAGTCGGTGGCTAATTAAAGGAATTGAATTATTTTCTCTCAGCAAAGGACTGATTAGGCACTCGAGAGCACATTGGGCACTCATGGTATTGTGTTTGTCTCAAGCTTTTATGGAAAGGCCTAATAAAAAAACCCCTGTAATCTGCTATTTAAATAATCGTTTCACAGATAGGTTTCTGAAATGCCCATAGGAAGAGTGGAGAGAGATTTAATCAGAGAGCAGTGAGCACAGTGTGCTCACAGACTAACCTCTGCTGGTTTCCTACTGCATTTACATTTCACGTGGAGAAGTAAAGTGGCCTTTTTTCACATTTGTGGCACAGCCTGAGATCACCCAGCTCAGCAGATGACCCATTTTCACTCTGGCCTCTTCCTGGTCTCCATGCATGTGCAGTCTAAATTATACACACACTCCAAACGTTTGCAGTGCCTAGCGCCTCAGCTGGGGTATGTCAGTGTAGTTCCATTGAAGTCAGGGGAACGACATCAATTTCTGCCAGCTGAGGATCTGGCTCACTTTGTGTGCTAGAGAAATTACCCCATTAACTCCTCAGTCTTGCCTGTCATATTATAGGGCTTTATGGGGGCGTTTGCACCGTTCCCACCAGTTCTACACACAGAAGACTTCATTTCAAAGACTGTCATTTTCACAGTTTTCTGGAGTTTGGATATATATATGAAATCAATTCCTCTTATACGTTTCTTTTTTTGTAATTTTCTTCCTAGTCCCCTGCCAGAAGCAATAACTTGTAGCACCGTGATGAGCCAATATGCCAGTTCATATCAAATCTATGAAGATATTAATTTGGGGGCATAAATAGAATGTCTTTAGTTTCTCTCATGCTGCTTTGATGTGCCTCGGAGGTAGCTAAATTCTACTGATATCAGTGAACCGCTTGCCTACATAAAAGCAGTCCCTTATGACATCATAAATGTAGAGCTAACGTGTTAGGAGAACACTGTTGAAGGGTGTAATGGAATTCTTCTGAATGCACAGAAACAGCTATAATTTTAATGAATCACAGAGGAGGAAAAAAACTATTGAAAATCTTAAGTCTCAGGCTGGAGAGGGAGTTGCCCACTAATGGAAATTACTGTTTAATTGGCTAGGTACGTAAAGAATATGGAAAATGCCTGCGCACACATTGCTGTAGTGGGAAAAGTACAGAAAGCTCCATCGGCTCAGGAAAAACATCTGGGTCACGGACTCCTGGACGATATTCCACAGGCTCACAGGTAAACCATGTATGTTCACCAGCATGGAATGCTTCTTACCTCCCTGCTAATATAGTTCTTTGCATCGGGTGATCTGTAGGCAAAGGATTCATTTCTGGAAATGAGACATCCTCTCGGACAGGTACATCACTTTGTGCAGTAACAATCCATCAGTCGAGGAGGCTTCATTTGCTTGTAAAATTGATGGGGGAATAAGTTGATTATAAAACTGATTTGATAAATGAGCAGCTCAAAGACTTCCTGTTTGGTATCATTCTTTCACTTCTGAACGACATGGGTCACATTCTGCTCTTTGTTATAGGAGTAGTAATCTGTAGCAGTTCCATTAGAAGTCAAAGAAGCTGCTTCAGAGTTACGCCAGTGTCATGCAAAACAGAATTTGGCCCCATGCTTTCAGATGTGACATCCCTGAATTGAGCATAGTTTGGTGACCTTAAATGAATTGAGGTGAAAACAAAGGTGTTTTCCCCCAAGGCTAAGGAATGTGTGTTTTATATGACAAGGTTACTGTGCTATCCCAACAAAATATTTATGCTGATAACAAAACAACAGCAGCTAAAAATCTTGTATAGGCTGGGTGCCGAGGCCTATCACTTTCTGGCAGTAGTTGTTTTAATCTGTTTGTTGGTTTACTCAGTTTCCATAGTTTATGGATCTCTGCAAAGAATCAACTGAGATTCAAATAATATTATTTATTTTCTAAACTTTATTATGCTCTGGTCAACCAAAAATTCAATTTTTATTTTGTTTGGGAGTTTGGCATTTGACTCCCTAACTTGTGTAAGGATGGTGATTTACGAAGAGCAGTTCATATAAAACGAAGTAGCTGATTCCTTAATTAAGAGAAACCAAACACACACTTATTCTGCATTACTAAAGGATCTAATTATATTTGCCAATTCACCTATTAAATTATGAAAGAAACATGCAGTGAATAACAGTTTATAACCTGTCAGGAAAACATAATTTGTGATTTATGTTGTCTTGGAAGTAAATTGTTATTTATTTTAAGTTTTCCAAGGTGTCATTCAAGAGTTGTATTCTGACAGCTGCTACACAGGGACTGCACACAGTGCATGTAGTAATGGAACATGGAGCCTTTCACCTCTTGGTCAAAAGTGTCTGGTGGTGCAGATTTGGCCGGTGGTCTGGCTATTGACTACCTAGTCAGGCAAAAAAAAATCCAATACCTATCTCATAGAACTGGAAGGGACCCCAAGAGGTCATCGAGTCCAGCCCCCTGCCTTTACTAGCAGGACCAAGTACTGATTTTTGCCCCAGATCCCTAAGTGGCTCCCTCAAAGATTGAACTCACAACCCTGGGTTTAAGCAGGCCAAAGCTCAAACCACTGAGCTAGCATGTCTTACATACACAGCACTCCTGTTAATACACCCCAGAATGATATTTGCCTTTTTCGCAACTGCATCACGTTGTTGACNCACCCACCTTATATTAATTTAATCTAGAATACATTTCCCTACTATAATTATGCAAATATCCTATGGGACTGTATCAAAAGCCTTAGTAAAATCAAGATGTATCATGTCTACTGCTTCCCCCCATTCACTAGACCAATAACCCTGTCAAAGAAGGACATTAGGGTGCTTTGGCATGATTTGTTTTCGACAAATCCATGCTGGCTATTCCTTATTATCCTCTAGGTTCTTACCCATTGATTGTTTAATAATTTGTTCCAGTATCTTTTCAGGTATCGAAGTTCAGCTGACTGGTCTATAATTCCCTGGGTTCTTTTTCTTGCCTTTTTAAAGATAGATACTATGTTTGCCCTTCTCCAGTCCTCTGGGACCTCACCCGTCCTCCAGGAGTTCTCAAAGATCATTGCTAATGGTTCTGACATTGCTTCAGCTAGTTCCCTAAGAACCCTATAATGAATTTCATTCTCGCACCCAGGCTAGGCTAACTCAGGTGTTCAGACCTAGGTGCCAATCACCCAGGTGAATTGTGCAGTGTGGCCATAACCCTCTAGCGGTCCCTCCATACTAGGGTTGAGACACTTTGGCAGGTTTGTGCTTGGATTCCACTACAGCTTCCTGTGCTGTGCTTGTTTTCTGTATCAACAGAGGACTCCAGTCTCTGCGGCTGGCCATCCTGCACTTCTCACAAGCATTACAACACACAAATAAAATTACAGCAGAAAATGGATGATGATCCTACTGGGTTATAGAGAGTATCTAATGCCATTTATTTAACATTTGTGACGCATTGTCTCGGAGTGTTTTACAGAGAAATGACATGGGTTTGCTTGGAAGCATTCTATTATTCTATAGCAAAATACAAGCGGCAGGGGGAGATAAACCACATAAAATATTTTGCCCTGTAAAGATACTCCAAAACATCATAATTAATCATCAGGAACAATTACGCCAAAGAAATTAAACAAGCTTCTCCACCATTAGTAATTAAATATTTAAAAGGGTCACACATTACATTAAAGTTCCATTCATAAAAATGTTTATAAAGGATTAATAAGCGATTAATAGATGATTTAATACCGAGTAAATCAATTGTCATAGAGTTCAATGGATACTTACACTGTGACTCATAAATAGGAGTGGAAAACAGTTTTCCCATCCCATGAGAATTTGTTCTTTTTTCTGATCTAAATCTCCAAAAACCAAAAATCAATTTATAAAAAAAAATCAGTTCAGTTCAATCAAATAATTTCATTTTGATAATTCCAAAATGTTTCCATTTCAAGGTTTTTTTAACCTTTTGTTAGCGTACATCGGGGTAGGCAACCTATGGCACATGTGCCAAAGGCGGCACGTGAGCTGATTTTCAGTGGCACTCACATTGTCCAGGTCCTGCCACTGGTCTGGGGGGCTCTGCATTTTAATTTAATTTTAAATTAAGCTTCTTAAACATTTTAAAAACCTTATTTACTTTACATACAACAATAGTTTAGTTATATATTATAGACTTATAGAAAGAGACCTTCTAAAAACATTAAAATGTATGACTGGCACACGAAACCTTAAATCAGAGTGACTAAATGAAGACTCGGCACACCACTTCTGAAAGGTTGTCGACCCCTGGCGTACATGTACGAACATTTCAAAACAAGAAGTCTGTTTTATTCAAAATACTGAAACTTTCCTGTTCAACAATCTCAAAACTTTATTAACCAAAAATGTTTTGAGTCAGGTGTTTCATAAAAACCATCACTGTTTCCCGAACAGTTTCTGTTTTTCCCACAAACTGGCATTTTCCAATGAAAAAACGTTTAATTGGAAAATTCCCAACCAGCTCTGTTCATAACCATCTGTTGCACCTTCTGCTGAAACGTTTATAACTATAACACACACTGCTCATGTCTGTGACCTGCTTATGACGTCTATTAACACTTTATAAACCATTTATAAATGGAATCTTAATATAAAGTGTGACCAAAATGGGTTATTGTAGATATTTCAGCTAGGATTTTCAAGAACCCTAAGGGTGGTGGACACCTGCCTAACTCCTTTAAAATTCCTTGGAAGTCCCAGGCTTCACATTTCCATAGTGCAGAACAATGCTTCCTCTCCCTTGTGCCATCTTACCCATGTCATAGGTGAGGGTTGAGCAGGTGTCTCCCTTGCGCTCATCCCTGGGTTTCTCAGTGTCCTTGGAGGTATGTGGATGTTTTCCCCCATGTGGCAGAATTATTGACTCAGTGTCATAGAATCATAGAATATCAGGGTTGGAAGGGACCTCAGGAGATCATCTAGTCCAACCCTCTGCTCAAAGCAGGACCAATCCCCAACTAAATCATCCCAGCCAGGGCTTTGTTGAGCCTGACCTTAAAAACCTCTAAGGAAGGAGATTCCACCACCTCCCTAGGTAACCCATTCCAGTGCTTCACCACCCGCCTAGTGAAAAAGTTTTTCCTAATATCCAACCTAAACCTCCCCCACTGCAACTTGAGACCATTGCTCCTTGTTCTGTCATCTGCCACCACTGAGAACAGTCTAGACCCATCCTCTTTGGAACCCCCTTTCAGGTAGTTGAAAGCAGCTATCAAATCCCCCCTCATTCTTCTCTTCTGCAGACTAAACAATCCCAGTTCCCTCAGCCTCTCCTCATAAGTCATGTGCTCCAGCCCCCTAATCATTTTTGTTGCCCTCCGCTGGACTCTTTCCAATTTTTCCACATCCTTCTTGTAGTGTGGGGCCCAAAACTGGACACAGTACTCCAGNCTGCAGAACTGCTGCCTAGCCATTCGGTCCCTAGTCTGTAACAGTGCATGGGATTCTTCCGTCCTAAGTGCAGGACTCTGCATTTGTCCTTGTTGAACCTCATCAGATTTCTTTTGGCCCAATCCTCTAATTTGTCTAGGTCCCCCTGTACTCCCCATCAGCCCCAATGATGTTCTGCGTTGGGGAAAAGGAGAAGTTGCCTTACATCCTTTGTACCCGAGCAATACCTTTGATTGCGTAGGATTCTGTTAAAGATCGAGGCTGATAATAAAACCATCTGCTTTCCATTTGCTGCCAGCATATGGGGATAAGTAGCTCAGCACAGCAGTTTGCAGGCATGAAGTACAGCCACCCCCCACCCCACCCCCCACCCCCCACTGCACACATTTTCCTGCCTAACCCATCTCTTCGGGCGGGGGTTATCACGTCCCAAACTCCTTGTGTGTGGCTGTTCTCTGAGCCTGCTCTGCTGGGTCTGTCCAAACTCATCAAAGTGGAGGACACCTTCCATGTTTGGCTACGTGGAAAAGCATAATACTTACTGCTCTGGGAACTCTCCGGGGCTCAGCTCCCGTGCACTGAGGAGCACGGACTCTTTGACACACAAACTAGGAAAGATGAGGCTGCCCATGGTGACACTACAGTGCAAGCCATGTGTACCTCGGACCTCATTCTCCCACTGCCATATACCCCAATGCGATGCTGGTGTAACTCCTCTGAAATCAGTGGAATATCTCCATCCTCATGCTGAAGCTGCGCAGGGGTGATTAAGGCCCCTTATTATTATTGTAGTAGCATTTTTATACTGTAGCTCACAGCTAGTGCATCCTGAATCGTTCTCCCTGCGTCAGGAGACCAGGAGAGATGACGGCAGCCACAACCCCAAACTTTCCCCATAGCAAAGGCGGATCATGTATGCAGGCCCCTGACAGTCCCAGTTGTACAGCAGTGCAGCAAGTTCACTTGTCCACCTCTCATCCTGACATTCAGCAATGCAGCTGGGAAATATGTCTCTTCGGACCCTTCCTCCAGATAATGGGGAGCAAAACAACCGGCAATCAGAAGCCAGATTTTCAAAAGAGCTCAGCACCCAACGCCTCCCATTTAGGCATCTAAATAAGTGACTGGGTTTTCCAAAGGGGATCAGCTTCCATCTTCAGGCACCTAAAAGAAATGAGCAGATTTTCAAGGAACAACAGGCGCTACTCAGAGATGAGTTGTTCTGAAAAACTGCCCCTGCTCGCAGCTGCTTAGCCCGCTGGAAATCTGTCAGTAGATTTTCCAAAGCACAGGCTTGGGGATGAGGCGGTGTGGTGCGAGTGACAGAGGTAAATGCCCCATGACCCATCTGAAAGACAAAACAGAAGACCGCTAAATCTGGGATAACGCAACGAGTCCTCTTCGATAAATGCTATATCATAAATGTCAACATCTTCACTGTTTTTCATTAGGGGAATATAACTTCTCTTGTTTTGTGGCTGTATTTATTTCTCACATTCCCCACAGTGGATAATAAACCTCTAGAAAACTTGAGCACATCCAAAGATGCCCAGACATAAAATAACTATTCCAGTATACTTGAAAAAAACCAGATACAAATCAATATACAACAAGGGAATTTTAGAAGCATTCATGCTATTTTCTGTGAGTTAGTTCCAGTCATTCAACACTACACGGCTGGAACAATACCTTGCATGGAGGTTATTTTGTGCACGGTCTGTTCTGCTTGTTTATTAATATTTAGAAACTATATGCTATCCTGTGATGCACTTCTTATTTGAGATACAAATTCATGTTCTGAAGCCAGGCAGCGAGTGTCTGGTATGCAATAGGCGGGTGATAGCCAATCAGAAACTGCTTACTTACAACTGGATAGGAAGATGTCTCATCCTCTAGACATGCCAGTAAGCCATCTTTAGTGAGGCAGAAAGAAATCTATCTTCAGCTGCTAAAAATTCATTACCTGTGTGGTTCAATCCCTCTTCAGAGCCGGATCCGTAGAATGTGGAATGACACAGTTCGAAAGCAGTCCGAGTCTTCCTTTATTACTGGAGATATAAACAGTTCAGCTTCACTCAACAGAGGTAATTATAAACTGTTTTTCTTTTCTACAACTTTTATGATTATTTTTAAGTAGTCTGAAATTTATTCCCCCTTCCTTCTCCCCAAACCTCAAATTGTGCCGGACCTTATTCCCTGTGATAAGAACGTTACATCACAGAATGAAATGCAGTTGGAGTGCAGTGTATTCCAGTGTTCATTAACTGGGAAGGGTTTTTTATTGTTGGGGGTGGGGGGTTGGTTGGTTGGTTGGGTGTTTTTTCCCCCTTGTTTTAACATATGCATTTTCAAGAATATAATTTCCGAAAAAGTTAGGAAATTTAAAAAAACTTTTGTCCTACGGTCGACAGCTAGAGCCATCAGGCCTCATTGCTAGCAGTAAAAATGGGCAGTTATGTGGCTGTATAGTCTGTTAAGCCACATTGTCCCAGGTATAAAGCAATTTCATAGTATTTGTGGAAGTAACAAGATACTGCAGAACACACACTTAGACAAACCTGCGCACTTGGAACAAAATAATTGTGAGTGATCTTAATATCTAGAATGAGTGCCCGACTTATGTGAGCTGTTCAGAGCTCTGGGAGGGAAACATTATCGGAAACGTGTAGCAATGGAGTAATGCTAAACAAAATACAGCACCTATTGCAATGTGAAATCTTGGCACATTTAAAAAGGTTTCCCGTTGAGCTTTTTCCAGGAATAATGATCGTATGGAATTATTGGGTCTACTAAGCCTCCCAAGCTGCCCTGTTTTGCCTCTAGTTAAATTTGATGGCTAACTGTGGGCCGAATCCTGAGGGCTGTACTTGGTGCCAAATTCTGTTCCTTGTTTTACAACAAAAATCCACCAGATAAATACTGGTGTAAACAGAGGACAAGATTCGGCCCTCAGGGTCTGATTCACCGCCCGTTTCAACCAATGTAAGTCAGAAGTAATCCCACTAAAATCCATGGAGTTGTTTCCATGTAAAGATGATGTGACAATAGATGCAGGACTTTGGTTCTTATTTGGTCCTTATTCAAGCAAAATTCCCATTGACTTCGCTTTGAGTTTTGCCTAAGTAAGACCAGGTGGGGAGGGCGTGAAGATTTTGAATCTCTAATTAGTGATGGGTCACTCCAGTGCTCTGGGAGATCAAGAAGGTTGGACTGTAACCTTTTGAAGGAGAGAGTAGGTCAGTAACCATGAGTGTGCGTTGCTGTCCGGTTACACCCACTTGTCATCAATGCTTTTGACTTGTTAATATAATTGTTATGCTTTATAATTGTTTGCAGTTAGTTCATTGAAGCAAAGGGTCTTATAAAGGGGCACCCCCATCACAGAAACTTCCTTTACATTTGTTTGGTCTAAGCAGGTTGCCATTTACACCTCGTTCAGGAGGGAGAGGGGCTTTTGTGGTGCTAATTAGGAGGGTTTTGCTTTGCAGCATGAGGGAGTTTGCAGCCAGAACCAACCTGCCCCATCCACCACACAGTCTCAGCTGTTCTCTCTCCAGTGCATGAGCTGTGAATCCCTTCAGATAATGCAGAGGTTGACTTGCCCTCACATCCATGTAGAGTGCAAACAATGCTTTTGCAAGCAGAATGTCTTGGGTTCATGAGGGAAGGAAGGGCATCTTTCCTCTGCCAGCTCAGTCAGTTTTGTTCCAGGATGAAAATGGCCTCTTAAACTGAGAAAATCGGGATATGGCTCCAAAGTGGTCGCCCTCTGCAGCTTCCTCCCAAGTCTGGCAGGACAACGTTGAGAGATTCCCACCCCAGCAATATTTTTAAGTCCTGATTGTGCAGCCCTGATTGTTCTGCCTTTGGTTAGCACCTCCCCGTGGAGTTGGATACCATATTCCACATTTTCTTTTCTGTTGATAGAAGTATCTGTAGAAATGGGGATTACAAAACCACCTTGGGAGTTCACACCTTCGAAGAAGCATGTGACCTCTTGTTACAAAGGGTGCTAGGCAAGAACATCATGTCTGAAATTAACACAACTCCTTGAGCCTGTCTGTAAGTTCATTATTAGGCAGCCTGTTTATAAAAGGTACTCATTGACTGAAACCTCATTCCTGTGGATTTGGAAGGGATGTCCCCTCTCACACTTTTTGACCAAGTCTTAGCAATGTTGTTTAACTCTATTTGTATAAGTTGTGTTTCCTTTGTAATTAACCACATTCTGTTCATTGGTGTCCTTCCTCATAGCCCCCAAGCAGCTGTCACATTCACCGCTTTTCTAAAAAAAAAGACTCCCCCCTCACAGAATCTCTCTCCCGCCCTGACGACTATCTTGCCTCCACTGTTCCCTTTTTAAGCATCTTTTTTTATGTAGGGTGACCAGACATCCCGTTTTTAAGCCCTTCTGCAGATGTCCCGACTTTTTCTTAAAAACGGGCAAACTGTCCCATATTTTCTGTCCGTCCCCACCATCAGTACCGGCGGGTCCTGCTGCTGGCCAGACCCCTGCTCACCAGCCACCCTCTCATCAGCAGTGAGGGGGGGAGGTCCAGTGGCCGACGATGGGGGTGGGTGTGCAAGGCTGGTGGCGGGGCAAAGCTGCGGAGCCGGAGGCGCCCCCTGCTGGTCTGTCAGCGCAGCCCCCCACTGCACGCCAGTTCTCGGCCAGCAGGGCCCTGCCCCCTGTCCCGTTTCCGGCCGGCACTAGCTGCACGCTGCAAGCTGTGGTGGCTGGTGAGTGCAGGCAGACGCCAGACAGCGGCCAGTTACATGTCATCTGTGTTGGCCACCTATCAGCCCTTTATGTGCTCCCCCGCACTGTCCTCTCCCTGCTTCACCCCGTCACCCGCCCAGCCCCACTGCTCCTCCATATCCCCACTGGCAGGGCAGGTCCCACTCCCAGCGCTGTGCGGAGAACCAGCCCCGGTCGGAGCACTCAGCTCACCAGCACCCTGGCCGGCAGGTTCCTTCCTTCCCTCACTGCCCCTGGCTGGGCCGGCACCCCAGGAAAGCCCGAGATCCTCCAGCTCGGGGCGCTGGCTAGGAGGAGCCAAGCCCTGCATATGCCAAAGCCCCGCACAGCGCTGGCACGGGGAAGCCTCTCCAGCCCTCCGCTAAGCTCTGGAGTGAGGGGGGGGGGGAAGCGATTTCCAGCCGGTTCATGCCCTGAACCTGCAGGCTCCACAGCAGCCCCCCGGGCAGAGGCTTCGCAACCTCTTCACCCCTCACACCCCCCCCCTCCCTGGGTCCTGCCCCCAGGGAGCGCGGGGCTGCTCCATCCCCTAGGCACCCTCCCCTGCTGAGCCACCCTTCTGGCCGGTTCACTGAAGCCCCTGCAGTCAGGTTCCCTGGGCCCTGGTACACAAAGCATCCTTAGGGTCTAACCCCTTCCTGCCCATGCTGTAGCCGGGGGGCGGGAGAGGGGAGACAGGAGGCAGTTAGGTTATGTCTGTGGCTAGCAACAGCCTGTGCAGGCAGGAAGGGATCAGCTGCTTCCAGCCAGGGAGAGGGGAGGAGGGAAAAGAAGAGATGAGCTCTGCAAAGACACAGGCCAGGTCATCCCCTTCCCTCCCTCCCCCGCCCCGCAGCTGGAAGCAGCTTCCCTCCCGCACAGTGCCGAAAGGCTGCTGCTGGCCACATTCTGGTGTGAACCCCGGCAGAAATCTGGTGCGGGGGCATGTGACCCTGCATGCCCCCCACGTGTTGCCTTGGGAAGATGCAGCGCCAGGTACCAGGAGAGGCGGGTCCGTCCCAGGGACCCAGCCAGGCATGGGGGGAGAGAGCGCCAGGCGGGGGGGTGAGGTCGGTTGGTCGGTCACCCCCTCCCTTCCCCCGTGTGAGAGAGGTGTACATGTGTGTGTCACCTCTCTCTGTGTTTGGGGGGGAGTGTGTGTCACCTCTCTCTGTGTTTGGGGGGGAGTAGGGGTGTGTGTGTCACCCCTCCCTTTGTGAACCCTAATGTCTTAAAGATAAGGAGGTAAATAAAAAGAATCCAACTACGCAGTGTTTCTTTTTAATGGGGGCTCAGTCAGCTTGATGTTAATTTGAACGTTTGTACTGCATAGTTCTGATTGTTTGCCACTGAACTCGCTTGAATACGAGTAATTTTACCAGGTGTCCTGTATTCAACATAGGGAAATATGGTCACCCTCTTTTTATGTGTTCATCTGTCTCACCAAAACAGCCCCTTGCCAATCTGCAGTCTGGGTTTGGCCCTTGTCACAGTGCTGCTGCTGTTGTCAGAGGATCGCCTCTCTCGTTTGATCATAGTTAGGCTTGGAAGGATTGGATTTTTATCAATAAATGTCGATAAATGATTTCACCATACACACACAAACCGATGAAAATTATTTCAATCAGTAATAATCGAAATTCATGAATAGGCAAAGTATGTAAAGTCTGCTTGAGAACTTATTAGAGTTTGATTTAAGGATATTTACATTTTATATTTTGACATGCGAAGTTGACATCTTGTGTCATAATGGTTATAAAGTTTTAACTTTTTGAGTCTCAGGACCTACTATCATTCAATAATTACTGTCTGACCCCTCTGTTGCTCAACCCCCATAATTTCCTGCAACAGTAAAAACTCAATTAGATACATAATTCAGAATGCTCAAACCCCCTAATTTTGCACAACTGTGAAAATTTAAATAGATAAAATCAGAAAAAAATGCTTTAAAATAAACATTGGAATTATCCATTGGAATTATTAACACTTACAGATTGAATTCTGCCAAGCCTAATTGTAGCTCATGTGCTCTCTTTAATCTCAGTTCTGCTGCCAATCATCGCATCACATCCTTCTCAAACCAGGTGCCTTGCTCACTCCGTTTCAATTCTGTCTCCATGCTTGTCCCTTTACTGCGATTAGCAATGGGCATTGGTCCACCATTTGAGTTGTCCACCTGCTAATCTTATTAGTTCCCTTCTTTTCTCTCTTCTGCCTTCCTGTGGGTCTCTGGTTTGGGATCAGCCTGAGGCATCCCATCTGCACTAATGCATCCCCCTCTGCAGATATAACGATGTCTTCATTTTCTGCCAGGAAATACTTGCTCTGTCATTACTTCTTCCAGCTCTGTATATCCAAACCGATATTCCACTCACTGGTGAAAGAGCCCTGTCAACTATAATGTCACCCCTCACCTCCTCTGTTATTCTAGTCTACTTATCCTGTCAAGAACTTAAGGCTTGGCCCAAACTCCCTCTCTGGCCTCTCTGAGTGCCACATTTTCTAACTGAAAATCTGCTGACTTTCCCTTCCGAAATAGCGTTGGTACTAAGAATCATCCTGATCATTTCTTGGTGGCAACTTAGTTATAGATTAGTCCAAAATACACCAGACCTGGTTCTCCTTTCACTTATGCCTGCTTTACTCCACTGTAATTCAGGAGGAAGTGAGTGGAGAATCTGACCTATTGTCTTCTCCTCCATTCCCAAAAGCAAAAGCACATAACTGTCATAATCAGAAATCCCTATGGGCCCCCTGCTTGTTTCAGGATCCAAGTTGACAGTGTCTTCCTAGTAGTATTCAATCTCCACATCTTTCTCTCCCCTTTTTCTACCACAAATCTGACTTCTTCTCTTTCTGTCCCCGATTCTTCTCTCTCCACTCTTTGATTCTCCGTCCAGCAATCAAACCTCTTATTGACGGGACTGTTTCCATTTTTCAGTTTCAAAAGTGTCTTCCCTGTAACTCCAACGCTTTGTGCAGTAAAACCATCAGATCTTAGTTCTGGAGCCTTTCAAACTCCCCAGAATGATGCCTCTTCTTTAGTCTTGTCATCTCTTCCTTGTGCATTCCTGCTCTGTAACATCTCTCCTGCATGACACAGTGTAACTTGCACGCGATGCTTTACCTCTATCAGCCAGTAGTGAGCTTTAATCTGTCCTGGAGCATTCTGTGTGACAGGTGCTGTGGAGTGTATTGTGTTGTACTCCTCCTCTGCCTTGGAATCAGTGCTATCGTGGTGTAGATGCCTTTGCGTATAGTGGGCTGGGCTGTCCCAGGTCTAAGAGGTGACAACGACAAGAGTCAAACTGAAAGTAAGCACATGAGTTGAGGAACAAGTCTCTCTTTATCTGTATGACGTTCATAGGGCAAGAGGTTCTAAAGTTCTTGATTTACAGGTGTAACACTGACAGACCACAGTCGTTGGCGAGCAGGATCAAACCTGGGACCTCTGGAGCTTAGTGTATGAGCCTCTACTGCTTGAGCTAAAAGCCACATGCTCCTTAGCTAAGGCTGTAGAGCAGACTCATTAATCTCTAAGTGGTCTCGGTGCCACTAGATGGGACAGACACCACACCCCGGAGGTGTGTGGGTTACACAAGGCTAACACGTCGAGCATCTTTTTCGGTGATAACTGTGCCAAGAGCCTACAAGTGCAAGGTAGAGTGTCACAGCGTGCACTGCAATGGCAGGTGTGTTACATGGACTGTGAAATCAAAGTGTAAGCACCTGCTTGTGTCCCCTTCCTATAGCCATCCCTTTGACTGGACAATCTCCCAAGTCAGCCCCCTCTTGTGTGCGTCCCCTTTTAGCCCGCCGACACAGCTGTATGTGAAGTGTGTATTATTCATAAACTGCAACTGAACTTCAGTACTGGGATGGAGAGGGATGTACTGACAGGTGGGAGCCCCTCTTCTTCTGGAAGGTGGGAGGTATGGAGGAATTTCAAGGGGAAGAGCTCTGCAGTGTGGTCATCTCATGCATGGGGCTTGTAGAGCAGGTAACCGTTTAGTAGCTGCCCTCTTGTAATAGCATGTCACATGGTACAGAAATAGGGAAGCTGACGTTGCTATTATTATTTGTATTGCAGTAACACCTAGGGGCCACAGTGAGGGCTCAGCACCCCGATGTGCTAGGCACTGTGCAAACAGGCCCTGCCTCAAAGACCTTCCAATCTCCATTTCAGCTTTGAGTTAGATTGCTTGAAAGTAGCAGTTCTTGATTTATGCTTTGCAAATGGCCAGCGTGACAGAGACCTCATTTGTGGGTCTGATGGTTCTGCAGAAAACTTTTGAGTAGATCCGGAACAATGGGTGCAGAGTAACGGGGGAGTTGCTTAGAGAAATTTGACCCTTCCTTGTGCTGCAATCAAGTGCAGAAGAGATTTCTCTCCTCTTCCTCCCTTACAGATAAGTGATGTGGCACAGAGAGAGCCGTGTTGCCTTTCCCTGTTTATTCCCACCTAGCAGTGACTAATCTGAACATCCCTGTCCTTTCAATTTTTCTGGTGTCCTACGCAGCCTTTGAGAGAGCTCTCCATGAGAACGCTGGTGCAGTTCTGACAGCCTCCCGCAATAACCAGTCATGTAGCAAAGCAGCGATGTGGCTCCAATCCATTTTTCACTCATGTCTTGTCAGAGCCATTATTGTCTCTCTCAGGGTACCAGACTCTCAGAGTAGAAGAAATTTCGTAATAAATCGTACGGCACCTTATTTGCATTCAGGTTTCCAACCATATTTTAGGGATGTTTTTTTTTTAATATAGTTTTGGAGGAAAATGCAAGTGGAAAAAAATGTAAATGGGGCTTGTCTGCTGTTGATGGGTTATACAAATGAATGTTCCTTCCTTTGGAAAGGCAGTTTAGTCACCGAGAAAAAGGCTTGTGCAGTACAGTTTGTTATTGTCACCACATGCTATTTTGTTAACATGAAGTGCGTCGAAGGTGCTGCGCGTGTCCATAAGAGTGGTCACGTTAAGGGAGCTATCAGTTCACTGATTGCAAATGTTAATCATGTCTTAATATATTTTACCCTTTTGGAAAATAATGGGATAGAGATTATACCAATAGAGTTCTACGGAATTTAAACAGGGGTCTAAAGAAATGAACTCTAAAAGCCTGCAAAGTTGAATAGAGAACTATATCCCTGCTCTAGAATTCCATGCTTGGCGTAAGAATGCTACAGAAAGGTTATTATTCCACTTCTATAGGAATTCTCTTCTTGCCTGATTCCCTGTATATGTGAGCTGACTTGCAAATCCATGTCAGGCCCCAGTCCTGCCATTAGATCCATACAGGTGTGTGCCCTTACGACAGTCAGAGACCTTTGGGACTTCATAGGTTTTAAGGCCAGAAGGGACCATTATGATCATCTAGTCTGACCTCCTGCATAACACCAGCCAGAGAACGTCATTCACTGATGCCTGCATCATAACTTCCAGTTGAACTACAGCACATTTTTAGAAGGACATAAAGAGATCCTCACTTTCACATTTACCGAGAGGACTTGGGCAGCATTTGAACCCAGGATCTCTCACAACCTAAGCAAGAGTCTTAACTTTAGGCAACAAACCCCCAAAGTGCCATTTGTGTAAAAGTGCCAGGCGTGAGCGTCCATCCAAACAGATTCAGTTGCAGGATCGGGGCCTAAATGTGTAGGGGCGCTGTGTGAGGGGACAAAAGCGGCGATTGTTAGGGGCACAGTGCTGGTGTGAAGTAGGGAATGTTTAAATATGGACCGGCAAGGGTGCATGTGGGTGTGGGAGACTGTGCATGGATGTGTATGTGTGGTCATGTACATGGAGGACAGGTCAAGAGTTAGGGCCAGAATTGCCACATATTAAACCATGATCATTGTGAAGTCCAGAGGCCGCATGATGCCAGGTCGTTGTTGATTGTGATTGGAAAGGAAAGATTCTCTTCCTCGTTAGAAACTACAGAGCCACATTCAACCCCCAGTCACCCCCATGTAAAACTACTGAAGTATGGTTTGTAGCCATGTAAACGAGGGCAGAATTTGCCCATTTGCCCGTTTCTTAAGAACCCCATCCATTACATTTGAAATAAATGTTTTGTTTCTCTCTGCCTTATTATTCCTGCTCTGTATTTTTATGTCAGCCACAAAGATATAATCTCAAGTGTACACAGGAAAAGGGGGAATGATTGCTACTGTTTTCCGAGATAATCAGTTTAATGTCAAATTCATGCACATTCCATCATAATGAACAGAACAAACTGAGCTCAAATTCAAACAGTGGGAATCTGACTCAGAGAGAAAATTAAAATGAGTAACGTTAATATCCTGATTTCTAACTCGTGAGACCTGATCGTTCTCAGAATGAAATCTCCTGTCAAATCCCTCCCACCCACCCCAAAATATAATTAAGTTGTGATTTCCATTCTGAAACAGTATCTGCGCGGTGAACTCAGCAGGGACTGCTGAGATGGGTGGGTGAAATTTAACATTCTGTCCAGGTGGCCATGGTATGCTGAATTTTTAGGTAGCAGGCTTTCAGAAAATGCACTGAAACTTTACGTTCTCCATGCAGCAGAAGTCTGATGTGGGACTTTGCCCCCGGTGTCAGTGCTTGCACCAGTGCCCTAGCGTGGTAGTAAGGGGACACTGTTAAATTCCTGGTACTCCAAATACTCTACTTCCAGTTCTTGCCATAACCAGAATTTCCAAGCACTTACCAAGGACAGAGACGGGTTCTGTTCAGATTTTTGGCAAAGCTTCAGCTTGTGCCTTCATTTCACCTGAACTCAGGGGCGCACACACCCTCACATGGATGTCACATGTCACACACACAGTAGCAGCTGCGAAATGTCACATGAAAGCAGCTCAGGACTCCAACTTGAAGTGGTTTCTACGGGGCCTGGTGTGGTGGGACCCTGCTCCTTGATGCTACTGTAATACAAATAATAAATAGCCATCAAACTGATCCTTCCTGTGAGATTCAGGCAGCGCCAAGAAGATACCTGCCCATCTGCTCCTACACCCTGAAATATGCAGACCATTCAGTGGCAGCCATGTTGTTTCACAGTGTAAGCAGGGATACCTCTTTCCATTTGTACCTGCTTTTTATGTATGCAAGGTGAAGAAACAAGCAGCACTTGAGAAGATTTACCGCAGGGGGACGGAGAAGGTGTGGAATTCTAAAGGAGTGGGGGAGGCATTAAAATACACTGAGTGGGGAGGCCCTTGGAGTAGCATCGCACCACTGTCATGCAGGTGAACCTACTTTGTGTCCCCATCTCTCTTCTCCCCAGGCTGACAGAGGCTGCGATTGCTGTGGAGACAGCATGCCCAATCACTGGAAGTGTCTGACGTGACCCACCAACAAACCTCTCTGTTGAATTAATAGAGAGAATATGAATGTTCTTGGAACGCATCTTTACTGAATCAGAATTTCTCAAGGCTCAGTGTCAAAATTAATATGGCTTCCAACACTCCAACAACTATCCTATGACCGTTAAGAACATGGGAACTGCCATACTGGGTCAGACCTGTGATCCATCTAGCCCAGTATCCTGTCTCTGACTGTGTCCAGTACCAGAGCATCCAGGGGAGTGTACAGAAGAACAGCCATTGATGGATCTATCCTCCACGAACTTACCTAGTTCTTTTTCAGATCAAGTTATACTTTTGGCCATCACAACATCACAGGGCAATGAGTTCCACAGGTTAATGGTGTGTTGTGTGAAAAATACTTCCTTGTGTTTGTATTAAACCTGCTGACTATAAATTTTACTGGGTCACTCCTGATGTTTTGTATTGTGGAAAGGGTAAATAACATTTCTCTGTTCCGTTCCACACCATTCATGATTTTTATAGATCTCTCTCACATCCCCCCATAATCATCTCTTTTCTAAACTGGACCAGCCCTAATCTTTTTAGTCTCTCCTCATGTGGAAGCTGTTTCATACCCTGGTTCATCTTTGTTGCCCTTCTCTGAACCTTTCCAATTCCAATCTTTTTTGAGATGGGATGACCAAAACAGGATGCAATTTCAAGGTGTCAGCACACCATGGATTTATATAGTGGCATTATGATATTTTCTGTCTTATTTTCTATCCCTTTTCTAATAGTTCTTAGCAGTCTCTTAGCCTTTTTGACCACTGCTGTGCGCTAAACTGAAGTTTTCAGAGAACTATCCAGAGGTAATAGCTAATTTAGAATCCATCACTATAGAGTTTTAGTTGAGATTATTTTTTCCAGTGTGCATTACTTTGCATTTATCAATGCTGAATTTCATCTGCCGTTTTGTTGCCCCATCACCCAGTTTTGTGAGATCCCCCTGTAACTCTTTGCAGTCAGCTTTGGACTTAACTATTTTGAATTATTTTGTATCGTCTGCAAACTTTGCCACTTCCCGGTTCACTTCTTCTTTCAGATCATTAATGAACATTTTGAACAGCACAAGTCCCAGTACAGATCCTTAAAGGACCTTGCTGTTTGCCTCTCTCCATTGTGAAAACTGACCATTTATTCCTACCCCATTTTCAGCTTTGTGAAATTGGCCATATTAATTGAAATGTAACACTAATGCTCACTATTTAACATACTTTTGTCAAATAAAAGAGTAGCTTTGGCTGGCTCCAAAAGGCATCCCGGCCATTCTTTTTTGCCCGTAGGCATGGTGGTGGCAATGCATGGCCTTGTGGGAATTGCCACTGCTAAACTGAAAAGCAGAGATTAGCCACCATTGCAGTGTTCAGCTCTGTATTTGGTTTAGGCTGGGACTGGATTCAAGTTTGAGGCGGAAGGAAGGCTAGGATTTGGATTTAGCAACACTGAAATATTGCCAGCTGATGATCAGATGATCTTGTGAGATTTTCTGGTCCCTTGAGCAGGTTCTCGTGAGATTTGGATGGCATCCAAGCCACAAAATAAATCCACGCCCACGACACACACCCTTTGGATGTGACCTGGAACCAGCTGTGAAAGTGAGTCTGAGTATTCAAATCCAACCTCCGCACCTTCCATTTTGAAGGGGTTCAAATTCAAGATTTTCTCTTTTGAGTCATCTCTCTTAAAAGTGCTACTTTATAGCTACAGCATAAGATTTTACACCAATTCTAACCATTATACTTAGTAATATAATCAGAGTGAATACAAATGAAACTGATGATTAACTGACTCTTATAGTCCATAGACAGACTAGTCACACACAAGCTATAAACATCTCATCACACTGTTGATATTCAGTGTAATTTACAGCAATTATTAAACGTACTGGGATAGAATTAAGTAGCTTTTTAACCAGTTTATTAAACAAGAAAATGTGCTTCAGCGTATACAGAAAGGAGAGTTACTACTCAAAGGTGTACCTGCAAGTAAAACAAAGTCATGTAAACGGATCAATAAACCTGAGCTGCATGGGTTTATCATGCATTTCCCACACCCATTAAAAGGCATTTAAGCAGACATCTTTGGAATTATTATGAGATCATGTAAGATTTCTCATGACATTGTGTGATAATTTCACATTCCTCCCTCAAGCAAAACTGTGTTATCACAGTATATCAGGATTCACGATAAGTCTAGCAAGTGCTTATGTGTTAAATGGAAGTTTCCTTTCTGAATCCAAAAATGTGTACGGTGCTCGTATGTGAACTTCTGGAGGGGCTGGTAACCCTGCTGTAAGACCTACTTTCCTCAGAGCTGTACTGTAGTAGCATCCTGACTCTCTCCTTCCAACCTTTGAGCAGGCCTTGACATGGTATTGCCCAGTGAAGTGTTCTTCTGCACAATTACCCCTCTGCCTCGGGAGAGTTTCTGGTGTGGCCTAGCACCTAAGTGAGCAGTGGCTGCTGCTGCTTTCATAGTCACGTTCTCTGGCTCTGTGCACCAAGTGGCTGTGGGCCCAGGATTTGATTGCAGTAGGACTCAGGGCACAGAACCAAGGCTGGCTGAGCTACTGAATCTTCTGTTCTTCAAAGGAGGTGCCAGGGGTGCCTGCTGGGAAAGGAGAGGACATATACTCCTTTTGGTAGGGAAGAAGAACTCAGGACCAGTTGCAGATCCACAGAGAAGTAAAGGGAGTAAAGGAGCAGTGAGGAGGGTAGGGGGATCTCAACCTTTTTGAACTTTTTTGCACCTGAATAAATGCTTGAGTTCAGTTCAGGAACTGTGGATTGATTGGGCTGGCTCCATTATTACTGAACTGCTTCACCCATCTCTAGTAGGGTCTGCGAAATGACTGCCTGTCATTACTGTATCAAAGGTAAATAAGAAGAACTCCAGAAATGCCTCAGTCCAGCATGTATCTTTCTAAGATTATAGCGTGTGTAAATTCCAGGCAAGATCTGAACCAGTTCTAGCTCTCATCTCTAATCAGGTTTCCAGTCTGCATCCCCAACTCCCAATAACTTAAATGGGAGCTAGCGGGTACTCAGTGCAGCATAAGGGAATGCTCCACCTTTCAGAACTGGGCCTTAGATAAGCTGTAAAAAAGCATTCTCATAAAAGGGGTTGCAGTTTTCCAAAGCATAATACCAGTAGACTCGAACATCTCAACTAAAAATGATTTGCACATTCATCAGTGGCCTAACTGCAGTGACTCATAACCAGAAGAGAATTAATATAGCTTCCATCTGTCTCTACAAGACCTTTCAGAAACCACAAGTCAACGATTGTTGCTAAGTAGGTGGCACCAACTTGTGGCTCTTTGCTTCCTTGCTATAAACAGCACAGTGTTTTCAAATGCATTAAAACCCAAAGAGCGGGCCAAAGGGAAAGTAATGTAAACAGGAAAGCAAATTGCAAATGCTGAGAATTAAAGCCCCTGTATAGCAAAGCACTTAAGCAAGTGAGGAGGCCAATTGCAGTCACTGGGCCAGATTCTCAGCTGGTATAGATAGATCAGCATCAATCTTCAAATCAAAGAGCTTTGCTGATTGACATCAGCTGGCACAACGGGGCTACTTGTGCATGAAGTGTTTAAGAGTTTTGCTGGTTCAGGGGTTAAGTCTGCAATAATAATATTAATAATAATAATAGGATTGACGTACTTAATTCCTAATGCACAGCATTAAAATGCTTATTCTTGTTATTGTGACACCTTAGATGTACATGGCACATTTACCAGATGTGCATGGCCCGTTGCCAAACACAGAGCCAATAGTCAGACCAGGAAACATGTGCCCCGAAGAGCTTGCAGCATTCCGGTGTGACCTTGGGCAAGTCGTTTAGATCTCTCTGGGCCTCGCTTCCCCATCTGTACAATGGGGACAGTCGCCTTGCCCTGCTTCACAGGGTGCTGTGCAAATAAACACATTCAAGTCTGTGAGGTGCTCCCATAGGACGGTGATGGGGGGCAGGCGAGTAAAACAGATCTAAAGCTACAAATAAGCTGAGCAATGGTGGGTTAACACAGACCGGCTTTGTGGTGGGGATGGGTTCAGAAAGGATTAAAGGAAGAGTGGGAGGCTGTCAGAGTCATGAGTGAGTGAATGAAGGGAACCGTCNAGGCACATTTGACGAGCTCGTCATGCATTTGCCAGGACAGCTGTTTCTCCCTCCCGTCCCTGTGCTGTGTCATTAGTACAGCTCTGCTGTATAGCAGGGGCAGGCTGTGGAGAGCCAGCACGCCGCATCTCTGGATCTTCCACATCAGAGTTAACAAAGTCTCCTTGCAGCCACCCTACTGCGGGCTGAGGGATTGCATAGGCCAAGGGATCCTCCCCGGAGGTGTGGATGGAGAAGGGCACCTGAGGCTGCAACATGGGGGGAGAGGAGTCTGTCTCCAGCTCCCCCCATGAATCTCCCCAGCACATGGCCCATTTTCTGGGGCTCTGCACTGGCAAGCAAATTTGGCCTTTCCCCATGAAGAGCAAATAAAGTGTGTACAGCGTTACCACTTGCCAGCTGTCCAACATTGGCTGCCTCTGGCCTGGGTTCTTCAATCTGGTACCCCTGGGCACTGTGTGTCCCTTCAGTGGCCACTGACAGAACTAATGAAAATAAAATATTGGCCTCCCACCAGCAGCAGCCACTGCCTGAGCTGCTCTACTGTCTTCTGGGGACCCTGAGATCTAGCCACGGAGCAGTAGAAGCAACAGGGAAAGCAGCCAGAGAGGCAGAAACCAGCCAGGCAGCCTGGCCCCTGTCAGTGATGCAATTTTCCTCCATGACAGTTACAAGGAGCAGATTTTCACACTGGAAAACCAGGACCAGAGCAGGGGATGATTTGGGGGTGAGGGGACTCTCTGAAGAGGAGGGTGTGGGTAATTGTACTAGGGAGTGCTTGAGACGTCGGGCTGGGGAATGAGGGCTCACGGCATGACCCTGTGGGACAAGGGAGAAAGGGCAGCGTGGCACCATGTAGCTCTGAAGAACTGGACCATGAAGGGCATGCGCCATGCGAGTGTCAGCTGGCGAGGCGGATGTATCAGCGGATTTCCCAACCGAGTGCTTTGTGCTGGGCAACCCCTCCCACCGTGACATGGAAGTGGGTGTCTGGTGGGTTCCTCTACAGCAGGGGTGCTGGGCCTTGCGCGTGTAAACCCAGGGGGGGAAGTGATGAGCAAGACCAGGTGCCAGGGAACCCAAGCTGTCTGAATGAGAGAGTTACTGGGCAGCTGCCAGCAGCTGTGAGGACTGAGAAGAAATCCATGGCTAAGTAGCTCATTTGCATGACAATGCTTGCACTTCAGCTGACGTCTCATCAGACCCACCCATTCTGTGAGACCATGTTTGGTCCTGAGAAAAGAAGACTGAGGACATCAAGTCTGTTAAGGGATGTTATAAAGAAGACGGTGATCAATTGTTTTGCATGTTCACTGAAGGTAGAACAAGAAGCAATGGGCTTACTCTGCAGCAAGGGAGATGTAGGTTAGATATTAGGAAAACTTTCTAGCTGTCAGGGTAGCTAAGCACTGGAATCCCCAGCCTTGGAGATTTTAAAGAACAGGTTGGACAAACACCTTTCAGAGATGGGCTAGGTTTATTTGGTCCAGCTGCAGCCCATCGGGCTGGATTTGCTTCCAGCCCTACTTTTTTATTATTCTATGATGATTATTGTTATTCCAGTATTGCCCAACCAAGATCGAGACCCCAGTTGTGCCAAGCATGGTGCTAACAGAGTACAAGTCAGGCCCTGCACTGAATAGTTTGCAAATGTCCCTTTTTTGTCTAGCGAAGTAGATGCACTGGGGCATGAGCTGGATATCACTCAGTAAGGAGGACTGCACCTCACACGTAACCTTAGATGTGCCTTCCACACCTTGTATGGACTTTCAAGTGCAAAGGCCACACAATCCCTTGATTATTTGGGTCTTTGAAGATCTTGTTGACCCAGGCAAGGGATCAGATGAGTTTTCCTGTTTCTCTTTGGTGTTTGTTCTTTGGTCTTCCCCATTTTGGCCTTTTCCTTTGAGTCTTTCTTGAGAAGTTGGCTATGTATTTATTTGTTCTTTCTATGGTGCCCATTACTGTGGTTATGTGGATGCTAGTCAAAGTTGGGTCATTAACATTTCCAGTTAAGAGAAGCAAACCCACTAGGCTCCCCTTCAGTCCCCAGCATTAGAAATAGACCTGTCCAGTCAGCTAAGTGCCCAATGTTTAATTTCTCTACAATTACTGCACAGCCTGGGCAAAGAGACGAGGCTTGCAACTCTCTCAAAATGGATTGCAGGTGCTGCAGGATTTTCCATTGTTATGAATTTCTTAATAGTGTTTTGTTTGCTGGTCCCAGGATAAGAGATATTACCTCACCTTCCATGTCTCTCTTTATGGTGTTTTGTCATGAAAGGTGACTCTTTTTGCAGCGCTCTGTAAGACAGTGCAGGAACTGGTCATGTCGTGGTTCAGCTAGTCTGGTAATCTGTTTCAGACAGTGCTCAATGCTTGACACTTCAGAGGAAGGACTCAGAGTGGTCCTATTTGTGCACTGCTCTATGAGGGGAGGGGATTTATGGTGTGAGGCCAGAAGGTGAACAATGAATACTCTGAAGCATGAGGATTGATGACCCTTCTCCATTTTATCTTAGGTAGTTGAAAGAAAAATCCTCCTCATGAAACAAAAACTCCACCCTTCTCAGAAATGGTTAGCAACACCAAAATAAATAAATCAGTACATTAAGTGAAACCGTTACCAGCAATGCAAAAATCACACCAATCAGGGGCCAAGAAAAGCCAAACAGAAAAAATGAAGAAAGGGGGAAAGCCCAGTAGGCAGGAAGGATGGTCTGACAGTTAGGTCACTGGCCTAAGACTGAGGAAATCTGGGTTCAAATCCTTCCTCTGCAACCAGACTTTACTGGTGACCTTGGGCAAGTCACTTGGGTCCAGATCCACAAAGGTATTTAGGCTTCTAACTTCCACTGACATTGATTTATTGGACCAACTTCTGTCAGGGAGAGAGACAAGCTTTCAAACTTACATCGAGCTCTTCAGAAGAAGAAAAAGAGCTCGATGTAAGCGCCAAACCTTTTATGCCTCGGTTTCCCATCTGTAAAATGGGGATAATAGCACTTCCCTATCTTACGGGGACAGTCTGAGAGCCATGTAAGCAGATAGCACCAAAGCCCGTCAGACACCGGGCAGTAGAAAGCCACTCCCAGGCATGTGTAGGAACATAGGAACATAACGCCTGAGTGAACTATGGGTTCAAATTGAGTTTGGATATTGGCATGAGCAATAGGCCCAAAGCACGTGACCAAAAAGAGTAAGATAATGAAAAAGAGGAATTGTTTGTGTTCAAATTGTAGTGACTCTTGAAAACCAGTGTTACCTGATTTAAGGTTTGAGCTAAATAATAGAAATGAAGAAAACATGGTTAGTTGGGTACCAGGTGCAGTAAATAATTAGTTATAAAAGTTTGTTTAGAAAGGAGTGTTTAGTCCAATATAGGGTTACCATACATCCGTATTTTCCCAGACATGTCCGGCTTTTTAGTTCTTAAAACGCCGTCCGGGAGGAATTTTTAAATATCTAAAAACGTCCGGGAACATACGGACGTGTGGTAACCCTAGTCCAATAGCTAGGAAAAAATACAGCAAGGTAAGATAAGAAGACAACATTGAAGAGAATTCGGCCATTAACTGTTTCATCAGGCTTTAGCTAAGGTCTAATAACCAGCAATGACATCACTTGTTTGTTATAGTGTATTCTAGGGGTTCTTTGTCAGAGCTTTTCCTTACCCCTCTGGAGTCATGCCATGACGGGAAGGTGTCTCCTGGACCTGATCCTGTTGTAAGTATTTTGGCCAGTGCTTATAACTGTATTGTTGCCAGGGTATAGATGTATACATTTATATTGTGTTTTGGATGTAACCAACAGCCAGTGGCCTTTGAGACTAATAAAGGAATGCGTTTGCGGAAACTGAGTCATGGTGAATCTTGATGAACTTATTAGGAAAATGATTTCCAACAACACAGGAGACCTTGTGGTTTGGCTTACCAGGCCACTAGAGAGGGTGCAAAGGACGCAGGTGCCCTAAACCAAATTTGTTCATCCAAAGCATCCAGCTAGTCCTATGCACTCATGCAAGTGGACTGGGTCTGTTGTGATTTTAGACAGTCAAAATTGCACATGTCCTCCTCGAGTTTCCAGAAATTAAGATGTTTAATGTCACATTTTAATCAGTTTTTGGCATTCAGGTCCAAATACAATTAGCCGGAGTTTGTACTTTGTTGTATAAAACAGTAAATGTGCACAGAAATGACTACTGGTTCTGTACATTCTGAAAAATGCTGCAGAGATGAACTAAGCAAGAATCAACAGGAATAGAGGAGCAGGGCTGCCATTTTCGTAGTATTTCCAGCCCCACAAACTAGAAATAGCACGTGAGAGCCAGTCTCCTGGTATGTCTATGGTGAGCATTCTTGAAGTGCTACAAGAGAGTCAGACGTGACATTTCACATGGTGAACCAGCATGCACAGGATTTTAGTAATGGCATTTTGTGGCGGAAGCTGCAAGAGCAGGGCTGGCAGTTCTGGAGAGTTTGTACAGCACAGTGATTTTGTGGTCCTGACCATTACTGCAATACAAATAATAAATTATAAGAACAAGAAGAAAGCAAGAGAGTTTAAAAAAACACAATGGAGGGCAGAAAATAGAGAGTTAAAAAGAAAATCATTTTGATACTAGTCAAGTCTAAGAGCCAGTATTCTTAGGATCCCATGGGATTCCAAATGAAATAACAACACCTCTCAGAGCCATAGGGGGCAGATTTTCCTGTAGTTCTTAATTCTTCATAGAAATTGGTGGGTGCTGCCTAAATGGAGCTGAGTTCATTTGCAGCTCTGGCCCTTTTAAGTGCTACTATAGGGATGTATCAAGCTCCTAAACCGTATCCCACTGGATATATTTATCTGGCCACCATAACAACCTGACATTCTGCCGAATTCACCTTGTATTTTTTTTAAAATAACAGTGCAGTTCTGAGAGAGGTGTGAACTGATTCACTCATCTCAATAGGGCATTAAAAGGATACCATCAACTTAAATATCACAAGTCTGTCTGAACGTGTTTTACCTGCTTTACAAGTGACACCAAAGGGTATTATTGTGGCTGAAAAATATCAGAGAAAAAATATTTTCAGGGTTTTTTTCAATTTGTTTCCCATGTGCAGTTGTCAGCAAACAATTTCATCACTGTTTCTCCTGGAACAGCCAGTTAGGTCATCAGAATCCTCCAGTGTGTCCCTTCCACATAGCAAGCAACAGTTGAGAACAAATTTTTAATAGGAAAATATGATTGTAAGACCAAAAAAAGGGGACAGACAGACTCAGTGGCAGTTGTAATCCTGAATTTACTTCTAACTTAATTTTTTTAACTGACCATATTTCAAGCTGATGATGCCCCTTTGACTCTGGAACCTAATGATGGCATTTGAAAAGCTAGCTTTCCTAAATTAGGCTTCCAGAATACACATGCTAAAGAACACACAGTTACATGTCAAATTTATGTACATAACTGCACACACAAATAGCCAAAGAGAAGTGGCAGGAATACTGGTTGCAGTAAAAGAGCCTTGCAATTTTTTTTTTATTTAATGATGATGAATATAGGAGTAACTTTGCTAATGAAGGACTTGGTTTTACAGACACTTACCTCTGTGCATGTAAATAATACCACTGAAGGACTGGGGAGCTTCCAGCCAAATTTTCAGGAGTTTTCAATGAATTTTGTGCACCCCACTTGAGATCCCTTGTATCCAATTTTCCGAGGTGCTGAGTCCTTCTGGTAGGGGAGCTACAGATGCTCAGCACCTCTGAAAATCAAGCACAAGGCCCCTGATCCTCAAAGATTTTTAGGTCCCTAACTGCCATTGAATATTGATTTCGGTGGGAGGTGCCTAAATCCACTGTATCTTTGAGGATGTGGGCCCAGGTGTCTCAAATTGGGCATGCAGAATTAGTGAACATACTGCGAATATTGGCCTTGTTATTACACAAGGGCCTCGATGCTGCCCTCAGTGCAAACATTCAATCGTTAGGAGTAGTGGGCCTGTTCTGGATTAAGGGCAGTGATAAGTAGCTGGAACTTTGTAGCCTCATTCCAGGAGACATTATTAAGGGTTAATATAACCCCCTTGCACAAAAAGAGGTTGACGGCCCTGCTCGAAAGCTGTTGTGCCTATTACAAGCTGCTGTACTCTATCCCTCAGTGCTCTTCATGTCCAAAGCATGCTTCGGTGCTGTACAAACACAGAGGAAGACACAGACCCTGCCTCAAAGAGCTTACGTTTTAAAGAGACTTGAGCTCTGTTACTAAAGCCAGTGTAATGGAAGTTTAGTGCTTGTGAAAGGGGCTCATCAGTTTAGACCGAAGCCTTCTATTTGTCCTCAGACCAGGGAAAAGGTGGGCTTCCACAGCAGTACAAGCTTCCCCCTTGCTGCCTTGCTAGCATATCTGCCCTGAAGGGACAGCCTCTAGACCGTCAGAGATTCGTTTGGCCTCCAGTCCTTTTCAGACCAGACTAAGAGTACCAACTCAGGGGAGGGGTATTCTGAAATGGACACCTGTCCCCTGATGGAGCTAGGTGTGACCTGTGGAACCATAGATGTAAGAGTTGGCAATGACTTAATGAGTCACCCACGCCTTCTCTCTGCCAGTTCAGAATTGAGTGCTATGGTATATTTTCTAGCATCTTGTTCAGCATACGATTATACATCGCAAGCAATGGGGCTTCCAGCCCTTCCCTTGGGGGATTACTTCTCAGACTTGTCCATCACACTGCCAGTCAGTATTTCCTGATAAAGCAGACTGGCTTTTTAATTTCTCACTTGCATTCCCAAAACTCCCAGTAAGATCCCACTAATTCACCTCCTTGCTCCCTTTCCACTTACCCAACGTGTATATATATATGGCTCTTTCCTGCTGCATAAATGCATCCAGGTCCCTGATCTTTTAGTAGCTCTTCTCCAAACTCCCTCCATTTCCTCTACATCTGTCTAGTAGCGCCTCACCACGAATGGCATGGAATACTTGATGCAATATTCCAGATGCAGTCACACCCGACTCCCCTAAGAAGGGGTTAACATCTTCAAGCTCTGTGATATAAAGCCCATATCTCCGCAACCCATATAAATTATGGAACAACCATCGGGTGGTGCTGTCTGTGAACATGGGCTGAATTTCAGCTGTTGACTTAACAATGAAGGACTTACATTTTAACCATGTATTCCTGTAATATGTGGTAGGAAAGAATTCTGGTGGATGGGACTAAATAAGTTATTACCTGTTTATTTTCACTTGTGAAGGAAAGTCTGTTTGTAAAACATAGATCCCCTTTGAACTAACAATTGCCTCTGTACTTTTTACCAGACATATTTTCATCCCAGAAAAATTATGATTTCTAGCATTGAGGGTAAAGGCTTGGGGAATTTACAGTTACTCATTTTTCTAGTGATGTGCAAAATGAATCCCAGTACCGATTGTCTTCTAGTTTATTTGCCCTCTCTGCTGCCTGAAGCTATGTTAGCCAAGATTTGTTGCAGAGATTTCAATGAATGATGTGGCATCCTACCTTTGGGAGATCCTAGGGGCTGCTGTGATTTTAGGATTGACAGCTGTATAATTGGAAGTCGGTCATTAGGTGGATCAAATTTAAAGAAGCAAATGGAGGGCAAGGCAGTTTCTGAAAGCAGAGCAGGCTTTGGGGAGTATTAGACGCAATGCTGTATTATTGCAGAGCAGTCTGAAGGTGGTGACTTTGGAGGAGGAATGAACTGTGATCTGTAATCTGGCTGTGCACTAGGGAGAGCTGCAGATGTCAAGGGGATGGAATCTTTTTCCATAGCCTAGAAGAGTAGCAGAGCTGCTCCATGGCGACTACTGCAGACCCAGGGGAGTAGTTGAGAACAAGAACAGATTGGAAACAAGGCATAACTTTTTAATGGCGAGAGTAATTAACCACTGGAACAATTTACTCGGGGGTGTGGTGGATTCTCCATCACTGACAATTTTTAAAGCAAGATTGGATGTTTTTCTAAGAGATCTGCTCTAGGAATTATTTTGGGGGCAGTTCTCTGGCCTGTGTTATACAGGGAGTCAGACAAGATGCTCACAATGGTCTCTTCTGGTCTTGGTATCTCTGGAAAAAACCCAACCCCATGCAGTGGGATCTGACCTGCTCCGAGCATGCCTCCAAAGCAGGGTGCAGGGACCCCCTCCCCCACAGCTGTGATTGGAGACACACAGATGGTGCAAGGCACCCTGCATGGCAGAACGACCCCGCTGTTCTGCACTCAGAGCCTGTGGGGGGAGTGGTGGGCTGTGTCCCTAAGAAATAAATGCAACTAGAAGGGATCTGAGATAACATAAAAGCACATGGTACCAGTATATGAAGGGTGTACACATTCAGGAGGTATGGTGATGGCATGGCTGTGTCCTGGGAACACACACACCCTCCCGCCTAGCCCTCCAGGGTCCCAGCCAGAACTGTGGAAGAAGCAAAGAGAAGACCATCCCACCAGAACCCTTCCCAGGTTTGTCAGAGTTCAGCGCATGCTGGGTCAGAGGCTGGAGAGCACCATGTGAATAATGTCACATGCCGTATATAGAGTTTATGGGGCAGGTTTTCAAAAGCTGTCAGGGCCCATTTTCCAAGGGCTCAGCACCCATTTTTGCAACATTTTCAAAGGGCTCCTCATTCAACATACTGAGCTCTTTTGAAAAGCTGGCCACGCACTTTGGTGCCCGACTGGCCGATGGGCCCTTGGAAGTCTGACTCCAGATGGGAGTGCTGAGCTGTTTTGAAAATCTGACTCTCTGTGTGTCTTCCGATCCAGTCACAGAGCTTCAGTCCCAGACACTGGGATCTCAGCAGGTATAAGGAAAAGGAAATGTAAACAATAAACATGTAGGCTGAATATCAGAGGAAAGTCCAGATTGCAATGGTGGAAGCTCCAGTATTTGCCAGTTAAACTCGAATGGCCAAATGATTGAAATACGAACTGCAAGTTACAATCCTGCACAGGACTCTGGTCTTAAAATATCAAATGCAAATATGTGCGTGCGTGCATATATCTATCTTATTTCTGCATTAAAGCATTAAATGTTTAATTTCCGACAAAGATGGCCTAGAGCTTTAGAACCTCATTTGTTGAAACTCTATTTCACTGCAGTCAGTATTAATAGCTTCTCAATGAATAGATTAGATGCTGCAAGTGACAACAAACCTATTTGAGAGAAATTTAATAGGCAGGTTTATTGAAGTTTATTAGCTCAATCTTGTTGGCTATTAGAAGAACAGAGCCTGATAAATCTAAATGTCAAAGCGTTTGTTTGTGGGTACCAGCAAAATGCTGGAATACCTGTCCCGCCCCCCACCTCGCCTAGTGAATGTGTCTCATTTGACTCTTCATCATTGCATTAACTGTTTGAGTAAATTGAATGAGAACTTGAATAAGAGAATCATTTACATACTTGGAAATTCTGCCTGTGAAGGACATTACTGAACACTGATAAGGAAAGCTCCAGTCAGAGCATTAGGTCTGGCTCAGACAAGCTTTCTTTCCTGCTTTGTGTGTAGGCAAATAAAGAATGTTTAATTTCAGACAATTTGCAGAGAATGCAGATAAATACATTTATACCAGAATTAATAAAAACTGGCTAGAATTCACACACTTCCATCAGCATAGCCCAGCTATTTCAGTATGAGCAGAATTAGAAAGTTGAATTCTCTTCTAGAGTTTAGCCTTAGGGAGTTGGAATAAGAAATCCTCTCAAATCAGTCATTTGTATTGTGAACCTGTGTTTCTCAACTCATTCACCAGTTTCCAAAAACGAATGAGAATTTCCTACCTCAAGGCCATGCTCAAATAACGTTAGTGAGTGAAATCTTTCAACGAGAGACCCATGACTGTGGTTGGTCTAGGTCAGGGGTGGGCAAACTTTTTGGACTGAGGGCCACATCGGGGTTCCAAAACTGTATGGCGGGCGGGTGTCGTGTATTGAATTGCTCCCCATAGGAGTGTGCTCCTTACGGTGTCCTGCTTACGGCTGCCAGTCCTGGTGCTCTGGTAAGGGGGCGGGGGGCTGGGAGTGGGGGGGTTGGATAAGGGGAAGAAGGTCCCAGGGGGCAGTCAGGGGACTGGGAGCAGGGGGGTTGGATAGGGGGTGGGGTCCCGGGGGGGCGGTTAGGAGCGGGGGGTCCCGGGAGGGGGTGGTCAGGGGACAAGGAGCAGGGGGGTTGGATGGGTCATGGGTTCTGAGGGGGGCAGCCAGGGAGCGGGAAGTGGGAGGGGGTGGATGGGGGCGGGGGCCAGGCTGTTTGGGGAGGTACAGCCTTCCCTACCCGGGGTGTGGTGTATTAAATTGCTCCCCGTAGGACTGTGCTACTTACGAAGCACCAGGACTGGCAGCCGTGAGTAGTACACGGTAAGTAGCACATTCCTATGGGGAGCAATTTACTACACTACTCCCGGCGGCTCATGCAGCCACACTGCCTGGCAGGAACTCGCAGCCCTGCGGCCCAGAGCGCTGGCGGCACGGCGAGCTGAGGCTGTGGGGGAGGGGTCAGGGGCGAGCCTCCCCGGCCGGGAGCTCAAGGACCGGGCAGGACGGGCCCGCGGGCCGGATGTGGCCTGCGGGCTGTAGTTTGCCCACCTCTGGTCTAGTTCAATATCATTGACCCCAGCAGAAGAAAGGATGGTCCAGTGGTCAGGGTACCAGGCTGTGTTCCCTGCTCTGACTCAGATTTTGTGTGTGTCCTCACGCAAGCCACATGGGGTTAGATCCACAAAGGGATGTAGGTGCCTAACTGCCACTTCAGGTACCTGAATCCGAAATTTAGATCCCAAATTCCCCACTCAGCTGTAGGCCTCTGAAGTCGCTAGGCACCTCGCTGTCTGCTGGCAAAGTGCCCGAGTTGCCTGATTTGAGGCAGGAACTTGAACCCAGGTCTTCCAGGAGGGTGTGCGAACCACCAGGCTATATAGTCATTCTCTCTCTCTCTCTGGCCCAACGGCTATTAAAGTATTTCATGTCAAGTGGAACAGCTTCAACAGGAGAGATGGAGACTCACCCCAGAATCCTCCAGGGCGCAGTGGTCAGGGCACCGAGGTTGGAGGGCTGGGTTCCGGCTCTGATTCAGACTGAGAGAGGTCTCCCACATCTCAGCAAGAACTCTACCCTCTGGGCTATTGGGCATAGGGGCGGGGGAGGCACTGCCACCTTCTGTGTTGTGGGGTTGTTGTTTTTTCTGAGAAAAGGCTGACTTGACTTAGGGGCCTCACTCCAGTGGAGGGTTCACGGCTGAGAATCAAGACCAGAGTCGGGTGCCTAAGTCCCTTTGAACCCTCTCCTGAAGCTAGATGCCTAAGCCTCCCCTCGGCATTTCCTATTGACTAGGTTAGGCAGCTCCCTGCTCAGCATGCTGGCTTCTGCGAATCACAGTCTTAGGTGCCTAATTCTCCCTGCAATGGGGCTGTGGATTTTACTGGGCAGCAGGAGAGCCTAACGCTAGATGTTGCAACTGTAACCCCAAGTCCCCTTCGTGGATCTTGCCTTTAGGCTGGGTCTTAGTTCCGCAGTACTTCCTACCTCACAGGGGTGTTGTGTAGATCAATACATTTAAGACTGTGAGGCTCAGAGATACCGTGGTCATGTAGGCCATATAAATATCACAGAAAGATACACTGGCCAGTGCCAGCTGCTGCAGGGGGTAGGTACTTACTTGTACAATACTATAGCATACTGGGGTGGGAAGGGGGTTGAGGTTTCTTCTTTTTGAAGGGCATGCTGGCTAAGGCCTGGCAATTTTAGACTGGAACGGAGAAGAGTTGAAGCCAGGCATAACAGACTGGGTCCGTTTCCCTCAAACTGGGTAGGTAAGTATGTTATTAATTGCACAGGCATGTGATCCTAGAGAAAGGCACATCTCTTGAGTAACTTTGTTAATTGCTTTTGAAAGGTAGTGCTTTTTCACCAAGTCTGAAGAAGCGCATTTCCTTTCTGGTGCCCACTGGGTAGACCAGACAGACGATTCAAGTTCATTTAAAGGCCTTCCACACTGCTTTGTCAGCCAACTGTCAGCAAGAAGTTATTTGAATTGTGGTCCTGAATGGTATAGTCTAGACTCGAGTGACATCCACCTGTCAGCTTCCCTTTCATTCTTTGCTTTCATTGAATGTTTAAAAGCATACATATAGTTCATGGATGTGCAGTTCTCTATTAAACGCTCCCAAAATTATTTCTTCATTCAATATCCTCCTGCATCAAGGACGTGAATTTCTGTCTAGCAAAGGGGGAAATAAGATACAATTCACATTGCACGCTATAGTTATAATGGTATCTACTTTCATATACACACAGAGTAGATAAACTTAACAATTTAAAGCCTTTATGGGCAGTTATAGTCAGAAGAGTGACTGTAAAAACTGGCACCATGGGGTTTGTCGTTTGTTCTCCCTCGGCTTCTGTGTCAGATTTGCTGAGTTTACAGTTCAAAAGATGATTTTTCGAACTGACAGCCCGGCTGCCTGGGATCTAAAAATCATGCCTCTTAAACCTCCACCAATAATAAAGATTCTGGTTCAGAACTTAGCTTAGTAAAAACTGTGCATGGAGAAGATTAGAACTTGGCTCCCTCTTTAGTAGCTGTGTTGGTTCTGCATTGCTAACAACAGTCCAATTTGGCTTTGTTAGTAAAATAAGCAGCTATGACTCAAAGATGCCCACAGAGTTGGTATGTTGAGTACAGCTGAGTGAGTATGGCAAACAAATAAAATAAAAAATGGGGGGAGGGCACACAACTATTTGGATTATAGGAGAATTAATTTGGACTGTGTTTGCACCTCTTTTTTATTTGCTTTAGGTGCATATTCTAGCACAGGGGTAGGCAACCTATGGCACGTGTGCCAAAGGCGGCATGCAAGCTGATTTTCAGTCGCACTCACACCGCCTGGGTCCTGGCCAATGGTCCGGGGGCTCTGCATTTTAATTGAATTTTAAATGAAGCTTCTTAAATATTTTAAAAACCTTATTTACTTTACATACAACAATAGTTTAGTTATATATTATAGACTTATAGAAAGAGACCTTCTAAAAACGTTAAAATGTATTACTGGCACGTGAAACCTTAAATTAGGGTGAATAAATGAAGACTCGGCACAGCGCTTCTGAAAGGTTGCCGACCCCTGTTCTAGCAGATGACTTTCCTAACAGGCACTTTTGCCAAAACAGTATATGTAAGCAGAATATTTGTGAAATGCAGATTTCAGATTCATCATGTTGACTTTTCATTGAGGAAACCTGATTCTAACGACCAGATGCAGATGACAGTTGCTCACATTAAATAATAAACTTGCCTCTGAAGTGGACCTCCCCAAGCAAAGGTCTACTGTGAGTAAGGGTATCGGAATCCGGCCTTACAAGTGACACTCATCCAGTCCAGCAACAAAAAGAGATCTCGTGACAAATCCAAAAAGCGCATCTTTAAAATATCAAACTCTCTCACAGACCAAGAATAAGTCACTGAATATAATAATTGGAGATATACCAATCTCCTAGAACTGGAAGGGACCTTGAAAGGTCATTGAGTCCAGCCCCCTGCCTTCACTAGCAGGACCAATTTTTGCCCCAGATCCCTAAGTGGCCCCCTCAAGGATTGAACTCACAACCTGGGGTTTAGCAGGCCAATGCTCAAACCACTGAGCTATCCCTCCCCCCATCCAGTAGGTAATTCTGAATAACAAATCTGAGAAAATTGTGATCTGTCTGCTGACAATTCATGAACAGAAAAAGAGGTGAAATGAGTTGAAACAATTATTTGCTACAAATTATTCACCCAACTCTGGTGTTGGGTAAGAGAATGCCATTTCACAAGGTAAATCTCTGTTTATAATCGCTTTATTGGAGATAATCCCATACCAGCAACCTGTAACTGAGTATCTGTGAACTTTGAAGGTTCTTAGAATCTCAGCCAGGATCTAGATCGGAATTGCACAGCTGCCTCTTTACCTATCTATTGGATTGAACCAAATCCTAGATCAGAACTTTTGCATTGTTGAAATAGAAATCTGAGTATTGCTGTTTCTTTGTGTTACGTTGTTCAGAGTTACGACTTCTGATCCTTGTATGCTATGGTTACTAGCCTTTGGCTCCTGGCTCCGTTTTTGGTTGTCTCCTCTCATTAGACAAGGACACCCCAAGATGTGTGTCTGGGATGACCCTTGATTCTTTCCGACTTCATGGCCACACGCTTACAAGCATGTAGAGTGCAACAATGTTTTGGAAAGCAAAATTAAGGTGCTATCGATAGCATCTCTTCAACTTACAGAACCCCGGGAATTTCCACTCACAGAAGCTGACAACCAGTCACGTGTAACGAAACAAATACATTATTTGTTTTCCAAATATGCACAATATGCAAGTGCCATGAGAAACCGAGCAGAGAGGTTTTATGCAAGGAAGGCTATCACTGAATTCTAGCTACATGAAGAAGATATTGGGGGCATATCCTCAGCTTGTGTAAATTGGCATTGCTCCATTGAAAGCAATAGAGCTTAGGAGCCAGCTATAAGTGAATAAATAAATAAATACAAACTATGAACCAGATGCTTCTGGCTGAGGATATTGGGCAGACAGCCAGGGAGAAGTCAGACAGCACATAGCAAGAAAGGCTCCTCACACTGAGTGGAATCAGAACCGTCAGTTCACATACACAGCCTGCTTCCTTCTACTTTGAAACTCACACCCCGGCCTTCACTAGCAACTTTCAAAGCACCTTTCCTTTCCAACCTGTCACCCCCTTCCACACACTTCCCTACCATCCAAGTCCGCACTCTGTTGCCATAACGTCTCACACAGGCTCTGTTGCTAAGTGCTCTAGTTTGTCTGGTACGCTGTTTCTTTGGGGAAATAATGCGCTTGTCTCTCGCTCCTTTTTCTTCCCAGACACTTGTTACAGAAGAGCTGGAGTCTTATAGAAACCTTTGATATTTTTAGAAACCCTGCTGCTCGGATCACATGTTTTCTATATTTGGCTTTGCTCATTATTTATTACCAAGGACATTTTCATGCAAACAGGAGGGTTGTTTGTGAGTTCACCTGCCCCCGCTGCTCATTCCTCATCTGAAATCCTAATCCTGTTTCTAGTAGCCCTGGTGGTTGCCATGGTGATGTTGAAGTGTCACAAAGAAAGCAGGATGGGAACTCAGAAGTGTGGCTAGTGTCAGGGGTTTGGATTTTTTTATTACTGACCTTCCCTTTTGAAAAGAGAGCTCGTCTTTTTTTATTATTATTATTTGAATTAAAGCTTTAATTATCTGTCATTTGGAGCCCCCACCCCCCAGCAGTCACTGGAGCTGGGAAGATTGTGCTTCTGAGATTGATTAATAATAATCCCCGTCTCTTATATAGCACTTTTCATCCACAGGCTGGAAAACGCTTTACAAAGGAGGCCAGTAGCAGAAGGGAGGGTCTTGAGGGCAAAGTTAGGAGCTGGATCCAAACACTTTAATAATATCATTATGTTTTATTTTCTTGTAAAGACCAAGGTTCTGTTTGCTTTGACCCTCCCGTTTTTGAAAGAAGCGAGGTCCATGATCCCAGCCTTCTTTTACAGTGGGGAAACAAGCAGGGCCAAATTTTGTGCTCAGTTACATTATAAATCCAGATTAAACCCTCTGACTTCAGCAGAGTTAGTTACTCCAGATTGGCACTGCTGTAACCAAGAGCAGAATTTGGTCCCACCAGTGAAATGAAATCATTTTTAATGGAAATGACCCAAGTAAGAAAGAGGAAGGCAGAAATAAGCTACTATTAATCTTGTTTAGTATATTCATACGCAGTCTGTGTGAGGTCAGTTTCTGTCCCTCTCACATTGGAGAGATATTATTCATTAAGAGTCAGATTTGCAAAGTCTGACCAACTATGTATTTTTTTTCAAGTTTCCCATCAGAGGCCAGGTGTTCATGTAAATGAAATGCTGTGAGTAGGCCCTAACGTACACAGCCTGGTAGTTCACTTTGCGTTGCATTGAGGCTTGGTTTTTCAGGAAATCCACCTCCATGGTAAAAACAACGAGGAGTTGATACAGACTAACACGGCTACCCCTCTGAAACCTGTCACCTCCATGGTAGAGTCCCACGGTTGTTACCAGCTGCTGTGTATCCTATGTGAGATGTGTGTGTGTGTGTGTGGGGGGGGTGTTCAGTCCAGTCCCTGGTGGGCAAGCGTCAGCATCACAAAATCACCATTACATCTCAACAGAGAGGCCAACCCACAGAGCCTGGTTGTGCTTGTTATCAGCGGCCTTCTCGGCTTGGTGAGGTGCATTGGTGGTGAGGTCTCAGGAAGACCTGCACTGCCTTCGAAGTGCTCTAAGATAGAGAGAGAGTCTCCAGGTTCCTCAAACTAGCCCCTTCCATCAGCAGTAAATCCACTCCAGGCAAGATGCCCCCAGAGGGGCAAGGCCAGAGCCATGGGCTTCCCTGCCCCCCAACCAGCAAAGGAGGTAACGTTACACCTCCTGAAGGGCAGAATTCCTCCTCCCGTGGGGTGGCAGAGCTCTGCACTGCACCAAGCCCAGGGCTGGGCTTCCAGGGCTTGGGCAGCATGTGCTGTACAGACGGGACCATTGGAAGGGCCTATGTTAAGCTGGAAGCAGGAGTTTCAGTGGATAACTATAGGCAGTTTCCAGCTCTTTGTAACAGAGTGAAATATACAAATAATCTCGGCACGTAATGACATGGAGCCACCTCCTGGGCCAACAGCACCACGTGACACATGGACCCTCCTGTCCCGGGTCTGCATGAGCTGTGCCCCAAAATGGCTGCCACCCTCTCCCCCTCTCATGTATGTTCTTTGTATCCCCTTCTGTTCTGTCATTTTTTCCCTTTTGTTGCTAAGTCATGTTCTGCTTCCTCTCCCCCAGTGACTCTCCCCTGCCCTCCAAACTCCCCACTCCCTCCCGCCCTCACCACATGCCTTCATGTTGTTGTGACTGGGGGGGGGGTGGGTCCCTTGGCATGCCCCACGGATGAGCTGAGCACCTCAGGAGCGGAGGCAGCTGACTGTGTTGGGTGCTGCAGTGGAATCAGGGAGGGCAGGCTGGTGCCTTTTGAAGAGCCATCTACACCCAGGGCTGCAACTTCGCAGCAGGTTGTTAAACCAGAGGTGTCATTCTGTTTTCTTCACCCCTACTTCTCTTCTCCACTGTCCTGCAAGCCCCCTCTTGCCTGCTGTAGCACCTCTTGCCCCGGCAGGGCCTGCTGACTTGGCAGGGAAGTGTGATAGACCAGGTTAGGCCAGGAAGTAAAGATTATGTATGCGCTTGACTCTTCCGGCCAGTGACCGAGGGAATGTCCCTTCTCCCTGCTCCTAGTCTGAGGGTTGGTCTTTGGTAACAATGCTGTGATCCATGTCAGATTTTCAACTGCCCCTTTGCATAGATGTGTATTCCTGCTGCGAATTGGCTAAGGCAGGGGAGGGAAGTCATTGCCACACGAACCAACTTCCTTCCCTTAGACTCATAGACTCATAGACTTTAAGGTCAGAAGGGACCATTATGATCATCTAGTCTGACCTCCTGCACAACGCAGGCCACAGAATCTCACCCACCCACTCCTGTAACAAACCCCTAACCTATGCCCGAGTTATTGAAGTCCTCAAATCGTGGTTTAAAGACCTCAAGGTGCAGAAAAGCCTCCAGCAAGTGACCCGTGCCCCTGGTCACATGCTGAAGAGCAAAAATCCAGCAGCTCAGTCTCCTGAAGTCTAGCATAAAGAACAGGCTGAGTTGTGGCCCCCTCAGCTTCCTCTAGGTTGTAGTTTCCAAAATGACAGCCAACGAGGACGTGAGTGAAAAATTGTATTTGCAAAGGCAACGTAGAGCCCTGGAATAGGAAGATCTCTGTGGGCTGCTCTAGTCCCGTCTGTAGGAACTCTTGAAAGAATTATGATGCTCACGCTTGTAAGGGCACATTGTTGCTGCACAGTAAGCTGTTACCGCGTAGATTTAAAGCACAGTGGATAGAATTGTACCTGCCCTATTGTACGTAAATAGCTGATCCCGGAATAAGAGCTCTCATAAGTGCCCAGAATCTTACGGAAGCCAACATTTTCCATCCTTCCTTTTTTATATATGTTCCGAGTGACCAGTAGATAAACCCTAGTCAACAGTGAGAGTTGAATGTATTTTCATGTGAGTCATTGTTATTGTTTGGTTCATTTGGCACTTTCTGGAGACGATCCCCTCCCCCCCATTGTGTAGACTGTCACCTTTTGTTGTATCCTTGCTTATACTCTGAGCAACTAGGGAAACCGCCATAAATGTGGGTTATCAGCATTCCAATCCATTTTCTTTCGCATCGACTTGGATTTGTGCATTGTCAGAAACATCTGTGCTGCTTTAGTGGCATATAGTTTTCAAGTCTAATTAGCTGGCTGCTTGTAATCAGGACTATTTCAACTGTTGTCATTCTGAATGTTCTTTTTTCCTTTTTTTTTTTTTATACCATATTTGCCTGATTGACCTTTTTTTTTCTCTGTCTTTCTATCGGGCTGCTCCAGGAGCCATGGCTAATCATCTTATAACCAATGCTCTGCTTCGTCCTCATGGCACTAACAACCCTTATAATACATTGCTCGGGGAATCGGCGGTCTATAACAACCCTTCTGTCAGCATGTACAACACACAAGGTGTGCAGGAGTTTCTCTCTAATTTTTCTAGTGAGAGTCCCATTTTATGTGGCTTATATAGGCCCATTTTTTCTTTTTTCCCTTCGTCCCCCCCCCCCCCTCTGTTTTTTTGGAACCGGGTATAAATAATCTCTCCTCTCATCTCAGTACATTTTTCCATTTTCCTTAGGTTTTTTCTCACTAGCCCTACCAAATGACCAGCTTCAGTTTGATAGCCACTCATCAGATCCATTCAAATATGTGTGGTGGTTTTGATTCTTTTGGTTTTGTATTTAGTCATCGGTGTGTGTTTTGTCCGCTGTATCCATTTATCGCTCTGTTGTCAGTTCGTTTCTTTGTTAAATCATTCATTTTAGAAAGAGGAGCACCTTTCAAGGTAAGTGAGGTCAAAATGGCCTTTGATACCAAAGCTGCTATTGCTTTTGGAATAGCATATAGAAAAATAAATTGTCAATAGCTCATCAATGTATCTGTCAGAGATTATGCATTAAAAAAAAAAAACACCCTTGAGGGACATGGAACCAGAAATCTAGACCGATTCCAAAGAGAGCAGATTTTAGAGTGGGGTAATAAATGTATTGTCATGTAAATAAATGCAAACTACATGTGCTTTAAGGAGACCAAATAAGAGCTCCAGGAAACTAGAAACTGGAACCAAATAGCTGCAAAGAGTCAGCTGGAGCTACTCTATAAGATTCTACTGCAAAAATCATTCCCTTGGGACCTATATATTTGTCTTCTGTATTTGCTCTGGTTGCATGAGTAGACCATGTTTGTAAATGAACGTCACGATGCTTTTTGTTATAGATAGGTCTATTTACAAATGATTTGGGGAATAAATCTGGTATTTGGACGCTTGATCCGGTTGCATCTGTTAAGTTTGATAGTTCAGACTTTTATCCTTTTTTTCCCCCATAGACAACTGAATCATTGGAGAGTAACTCTGCTTTCAAACACAAATACTTTCCAAAATGTCAGCTCTCTTTATTTGCTCCTCTTCTAATTAAGGTGTCCCTTTGCAGTAAGGGGTCTCATAAGAAAGTAAATAAATAACGGCAACAGTGCAAGCAATAAAGATATGTTCTAATATGCAGCATTGTTTATGGTAAAATTATATATTGACTTGTATCATTAGGGTCTTTTAATTCCAACCACAAAGGGGAAAGCATATGCATTTGACCTTTTTTCTGTTCATAAATTTCTTGAACCGTACTAACTTCTCACAGTAAATTAGATTGCACTAATTCTTGTTAAAGGAACTAACATTAAGCGTGAATTGCTCTGAATTTTAAGAGTTTGCTATATCACAACTGTTGAAGCAAGTTTTGATAATCTGTACAGTTTGGGTATGTAAATATTTATATTTTCTTGCTGGAGAAGTGTTAAGTTTGTTACTGTTAAAAAGATGCTATGCTTTAAGATTAACATCATTTTACATCTGCTTTCAAAACTAGCCAGGGGAAGTTTTAAACTGGGTTATAGAGGTACTGTCTGGATGGCAGCAGGAAATGTCGAGTCAGCATTTGGCTTATTGTAATCCCCAATTTTCTTGGCTGTGTGTCTCAGCTCTACAAATGTGCTCAGGGCTGAAATATGACAAAAAGTTTCTGCTAGAAAGTGCGTTTAAAAAAAAAAAGGTCATCTAATTTTAAGGCCCAGCTGCTAATTCTGTTATTTGCACTGAGTAGAACCTCATTCCACAAACAGTCCCTTTGATTTTAAGGTGCTACTCAATACAAGGGAGCAGAACTGGGGCCAGAGGGGTTATAAGTATGCTAAAAGCAGACCTGTTCAGGGTTCAGTCAACAGAAATTAAAGAGAACTCCGTGAGTACTGATGCCAGTTAAGCCACTGGATATTTACCATTGACTTCAGTGGGAGCAGAATTGGAGTCGGTATTTCTGGGAGACTACGAGTTTATTGATAACCATAAATGTATCACGGGAAGTAAGAAGTGTAATAGATATTGCCTTCGAAACTAGGTGATTGTCTCTGGGCAGGAATTTCTTCGTAGTGTTTGATGTATGTCCCTATGAATTTTAGAGGAGTCCATATTGCAGCCCCAAGTTAGTAAATACAGATTCCACAAAAGGCCTTATGAATCCCCTGGGATTCATGCATACTGACCCAATAGCCAAACTAACGGAGCCATTGTGATAATCGATTGAGTCAATAACACATTTTATAAATATCCATTCGGTGCCACTTAAGCATGGCTTCTGTGCGCTTCCCACGCACTACACATTGTCACCGCATTTGGGTTTGTCTTGACTAGGATTTCATGGTTACAGCATGCTAGAGAACATCTTCTATCTAACATGGTCTAAAACTCGAATGTAGACAAGGCGGTGGTTTCTTGTACCTCCCTCTGAAACGTCTGGTATTGGCCATTGTCAGAGACAAGGCACTGGGCTGCATGAACCTGGGGTCCGAACCAGGGCAGCAATTTCTGTGTTCCAGTGAATGTTAGCTACCTTCTCTGCTCTAGACTTTTATAATGTGCTAGCTAAAACATTCTAGCCAAATGCCACTAAATCTTAATCAAGACAAGCCCTTTGGATCTGCTATTTCTGGGCAGGGAATCTCTGCAGCTGCTCTCCCTTGCAAAAGCAGAGTTGAGCACTGCTTGCGGGAATCCGTTTTCACAAGTATTTGACTTCAGGGGGAGCTGTGATTAGTGCACTTGCAGGCCACATGCCCACCTAGCACTCTACTGCGGCACAGTTTTGTCTGAGAACAGCTGTTTGCCATTAGGATCCAAAGCCCATTGAAACCAATGGAAAGACCCTTCAGGTCAGGCCTTAGAAGTCAGTGGTGACACTCTCAATTCCTTCGATGGGATGGGTTTGGCCATAAAGGGGTGAAGAAGGTAATAGTTGAGAAATTGAGGGGTTTGCTGAACCATAGAGGTTGCCACAATTTGGACCTGAGAGAGGAGGTGTTTTCACTGGATAGACTGAAATCAGTTTGAGTCTTGGATAAATGATGGGTGTTTTACAACAGCTTTCGTGAAAGATCATTTTAATAGAAGAAGGAAATAAGATAACATAAATGAGGTGTGCCACAAACTAATACAAAATGGGAAATTGAAAGTTAACACTTCATCCTCATCTTTGGTGTGTTTGGTTTAAAAGCAAAAGCAAACAAATAAATAAATGCTTCATTGCAAAAGGTTTTAAAATGCCAGCACCCCCTGGATGAGCAAAATCCCACAGTAACAAAACAGTGTGTGCAAAAGATGGAAGACACAACAGTTTAGCAAGGAAATGCATTTCAATTTCAACTGCCGGGGTGGTTATAACTAACAGTAAGTAAAGACATTCATTCTAATGGCATTAAAGGTGTCTGTCTTTCTGAGTGGGGATTGCCAGTTTAAACTTTACATTTCCAGATGTTTATTCTTGATTTGTGTTGCACCCTAAAAATGTAAACTGAGATGGAAAAAAATTCAAAAAGAGATCTTTTTTAAAAGTAACGTTTATTATTGTGCTCAAAACATTTTTTTGTCTAAAATGTCAGTATTTTAACCTGCAACAAACCATGTAACAGATTCATGTATTCTGGGCAGTGGAAATTATTTCTGTTAACTCTTTTTTCTGCATATCATCAATTTGCTTTTTACTCATGTTTCTCCTACTGTCGCTGTAAGCTTACTTGTTGTTTTTTCTTTCCTTTTCTTCATGCTGTCGTTTAGAGCCCTACAGAGAGACAAGTATGGGAGTAAAGCTAAACATTGCATATCAAATGTAATTTTTTTAGTTCACTTTTATTGCATCACATATAGATGATGTAGTTATTAAAAACGGTTCATCTCTCACAATTCTGAAAACAAAAGAATAAAAACCATATGGATTAATATATATAGTTATATTATATATATTGATACAGATTAGATGCTTTTGTTGTCTGTTTTCTTTTTTGTGTCATTTACCCAACATAGGTTCTAAGTCTCGTGTAACTGTGTGTGTGTGTGTGTTACATTGTTTTAAATTAAACATTTTTATTTGCAAAGTCATAAACCTTTTATCAATTTATATGGCATATTTCATTATGAAACTTACTCTATTTCAAATGCAATCCATCCACTTTATTTTCCTACAGAATCTTCCAGCCTCCAATTCTATGCATTGGCAGCAGAAATAGCAAGCAGTGCCTCCATGCATAAGTTACTCAGCCATGACCATCAAGCAGACACTGTAGTAACAATCACTCATTACATACAGTCCTTTAAAAATATTTGCTTTTTATTTTCTTTAAACGTTGTGGATCATTTACGGAGACCTTCTAACATGAAAATAAATGGCTTTGTTCTATGTCTGTGATGGCTAGTTTATTTTATGCATAACTTTCCTTGTTTGTTTGGAAATACATGATACAACAATATACCGTATGCACCAGAAATCCAAAATAGGGATGACATATTCAGAACATTTCACTCAAAGAAAGAACAAAGTCTGCAGTAGCACTTTCCAGTCTTAGATAGATATACTGAAAGTACTGCATCACAGATATAGACTGAATCCTATATTTTCAGAAGGTACACTAGCAGTGCATTAAGAGTTTTTCTTGCTGATGTGAATGACCATTAATCTTTGTTGTCAACACAGAGCTGCTCTAATCCACCACTGCTGGTTCAGTGTTGTCTGTGATTTTTGGCAGCATCTGAATGCACTTACTGAAAAAACGCATGGAAAGTTTCATACAGTCTCATGTTGGGTGTTCATTCTAGTGATCACAATAGGCATTAGCATGATAGCTTAACATGCCAGGACCTGATTCTCCTCTCACTTAAACTGGATTTACTCCACTGGCTTCAAAGCAGTTACTCTTTATCTACAGTGGTGTAAGTGAGTGAAGATTCAAGCCCCTGGTTTTTATTTACAATGTTAGTAGGCTTATGGAAATTTATATAGTTCATTAAATAGTTTCAAGAAAACCAACTCATTCCCAGAAGGCACTGGCCTAGTTTCTGCAGTTATATATGTATTTTTTCCTATTGTAGGTCAGAACTCCTAACATTAGAGGGATACATTTTCAAAATGGCAGGCAAGCTTATAACTGGCTGACTCATGCAAATGGGAATTATGTGACTAAATGCCCAGGCAGCCCTGATGAAAATGCACCCCATCAAATCTACAGTGCCCATAATCCTTACAGCATGCACTGTCCCTGCTATTGAACAAAGCTACCTAATGAAAAAGTGAAACTCAGAAGCAGCTTTTGAAAGAATATAGTATATGGAGCTTAGCAATAACAACACTCACAGAACTGTAATCCCTAGCATATGACTATGATTTAAAATTCACAGCACAGCATCATGCAAATAATTTTGGTCATGCCCTTGTAACAGAAGGGATGTGATGTATAATTTCTTTGCAAATATGTCTCAAAGATAGAAAGTGATTTAAAAAATCAAACACAGATACACAAGCTAGTCACCATGAAGCAAAAAATATAAATTATATCCATGCAACTCCATTGCATCGAGTGGAGTTGCATTAAGTGTAAGGAAGATAAGAATTTCCCCCCCAAGATCTCACGTATGCAATCAGTTTACTAAACCATGTTTTGGGAATGGGATAGCTACGCTGTAAATACAGGTCCGCCGCTTATGTACCTTGTCATTTTTCCATTGAAATCAGTGGTAGTAGGACAATTTATACCAGCTGAACATCTGCCCCATAGATTTCTTAGTTTTAAGGAACATATAAAAGAAGCTGAGATAGCATTTGGGAGCAGCTATGTGTGATATGAACAGGAGCTATTTGGAGAGGGACTGTTCCTTCTTATAAGCTACTGACAAATCAAGTGCAATACCTGATACCAGATATCATTTTCAGTGGAAAAACCTTAATCTTATTAGCTAGAGCTCTTGTTCCCATGTAAAAGATGATTAAGCTTTTTTGTTTTTTCCATGATGCTACTATTGTTATCAAACCCAATCTAATTTTTTTTAATTTTGTTTGATATCAATTTTTACACAGCTGCTGTCTTAACGTAGCAACACAGTGCAGCATTGATTGATTGTGTGATGTTTGTACGAGTCCTGCGCGAATGTCCTGTTTTGCCCAAGTCACCCTCTCTTGTGTGATGTTTTTCAGAGGGGCTTCTGAACAATGCCAGGGATACAAGTGTCATGGATACTCTACCACTGAATGGTAACCACGGCAACAGCTACAGCATCGCCAGCGGCGAGTACCTGAGCAACTGTGTGCAAATCATTGACCGTGGGTATAATAACCACACCGAGACTGCCCTAGAGAAAAAGATCCTGAAGGAACTCACCTCCAACTACATCCCTTCCTATCTGAACAACCACGAGCGCTCCAGCGAACAGAACAGGAACCTGGTGAACAAACTCGTCAACAACATCGGCAGTGCGACCGAGGACGATGCCATCGTCCTCGACGACGCCACCTCCTTCAACCACGAGGAGAGCCTGGGCCTGGAACTCATCCACGAAGAGTCCGACGCCCCCTTGCTGCCACCGAGGGTTTATTCCGCCGAGAACCACCAGCCGCACCACTACACCAGGAGACGGATCCCACAAGACAACAGTGAGAGCTTTTTCCCCTTGCTAACCAACGAGCACACAGAAGACCACCAGTCGCCCAACAGGGATTCTCTGTATACCAGCATGCCCGCGCTGGCTGGCATGCCCGTCACAGAAAGCGTTACCACCAGCACCCAGACCGACCCCCCCACGGCCAAAAGTGGTGATGCCGACGATGTGTACTACAAAAGCATGCCAAATCTAGGCTCCAGGAACCACGTCCATCAGCTACACACTTACTACCAGCTGGGGCGAGGCAGCAGTGATGGTTTTATAGTCCCACCGAGCAAAGACGGGACTTCCCCCGAAGGGAGTTCCAAAGGACCTGCTCACTTGGTCACTAGTCTATAGAAGATTAAGCAAAAATGTAAAACAACCAACATCCCCTCCCTCTCCTCCCTAACACCTGGTTTACTGTTCTGAGTTAATACAAGCAGTGGTAATATTGTGCGTACTCCTAAATCTTCGTGCTGTTCTAAAAAACAAACAAACGGTCAGACTTTTTTTTTTACTGGAATTTTTAGGCCAGCCCGGGGAGAATAATAACTGATGAAATTCCACCCCTTTCCTCCCCTCCCTCTCTCAGACAGACTTCATTATGTTAATGAAAGAGATACAACAGATAATGGCACACTTCGTGGCCTTCTCGAGTTATGCTGTGTTTGTTTAAACATCCTTGATGCTCTGTTGCTATTATTACTGAGGACCTGATTTAAAAAAAAAAAAAGGCCAAAACGTGCATTTGAAACTAGTAGCGATGACGCATCTCGGTGGGAGTGCTGCACAAAGAACAAACAACAACAAAAAATAGCAAAACTGTTTATTATGAATCTGTATCACATAATGGTTTTTGGTCACTCACAACTTGATTTAACTGCAGCGCGCTTAGCTGTGGGAGCAAACAAAACAAAATCTAATGAAACGGAAGGGAATTCTAGAATTATATATGCTACGCGCATATTTTATGTTTTGCTGTATTAACTGATGATAAAAAAACTAATGGCAGAAAAAAAATTGAACAATTTCTATGTAATGTACAGATACTAGCATTGCACATATAGTCTGCTTTTTGTTCCTCCAGAACTTGCGTCCCTGTTAATGTAGTGGAAAAAAAAAGAACTTTTTCTGTTGTGCTGGTCTTGCAAATTTGTCTACCAGTAGGAGCAAGGTTTTTCATAAATCCTTTTTTGCCATTGTTTTCTTTAAAAATTTCACTGGGCAAAAAAAACAAAACAAAAAAAAAGTCACTTTCTAAGGCTCGTATTCTAGTAATACGATCACAAATTCTTTCCAACCAATGGAATTTTCTTTTTCTCACGCTTTCTCTTTCTTCAGTCGGTGTATTGCCAACAGAAATTTTGCAGATTAGAGCAGGGCAAACTTTATGTTTACAGTGCACAACCGATAATAATAATAATAATAATATGAAGCGTATTTGGCAAGCCGTCCCTCACCCAGGCAGTAGGCACGGTACTAGAAGCCAAGAGATCTCTTATAGTTATAGCTAGGCTTCTGCATGTGAAAACAATATCCCTGTAGGAGTTAAGAGTCTCCAGGCCTCAGTCTGGTTCCCAATCTAGGCACTTGTACTGCAGTGGTTCAAAAAAAAAAGAAATTTGACTGTCTTATAACAAGAATTTGAAAACCAACTATTTTGAAGTGATTAAAAAAATCCTCTGTTCATTATTTTCCTAACAGGAAATTTATTTATTTGACAGGATTTGAAGTAATGTAGGCTTTCCGGAGGTAAATTAGCAGCACAGATTATAATTTTTTTTTTTAATTTATGATCCATTTTGTATGGTCTCAAAGTTGAATGACCTCATTACTAATATTTGTTGTAAAAGTGAAACTTGTTTGCCAACCAATAAACAACTGATTAAGATTTAGAAGATACTGTATGTACTGTACGACTAAACTTTCTCTTCATTTTTCTCTCCCTTCCTGTCTTCAATACAAGAGTTTTGATTCCTTTAGGCCATGGGTGAGCAGAGCCAAGGAAAGGAGTCCTAGATGAATAACTTAAGCACAACAATTATATAGCTATGGCTGACTGGAAGGAAGCTAGGTGGACTTTGTCTTGGGGTAGGGATGAGATGAAGTGAGCCTGCTTTTTAGCAGGTTACTGCATAGGTCTAGTGGGTTTCTACTGTATAAACTAGCCTATGACATGAAGATAATTTGAGTACAGTATTTCATGTGTTGTACCTTTTTAGCACTGCAATATCCATTCTATCTTTTTGGTATGTTGGTTCTTCTGATGTTACAATCTGTTGGTAGTGTGGCAAAGAGTAAAACAAGTCCACATTAGGTCTCCCTAGCCACCGTTTGTGGTCTTTATATTTTAATGGTGTGGACCAATGAGAAACAAGTTATCTAAAAAAGACCCACTGGATCCTCTCAACTATTCCATGGTCAATTTCAGCCAGTTTACAAAGACCTCCAGTTTCCAACAGGAGCTTGATGGTCCCTCCGAGTATTTAACCAGGAAGACATATATAAATTACTTTCCCAATCTGGGGTGTCTCCTTTATTTGTGTTGCTTGCCAGTGTAGTGCCATACCAAACTCTCCTCCAAGTCATCTTGAAATTAATTTTTGAATAGAGCACAATTATATAACTTTCCCAAAGACAAAATATGTAATTTAGAAAAATCAACACAATAGAACAGAAAGATTGACAACAAAAATAAGTGCCTCAGGGCACACTCAGCACTGACTATAAAGTGACTCAGATGCTAATTATCATAGAGCTGTTGTGCATTGCTCTGTCAAGGTCTGGTCCTGCTTCCATGCAAGTCAGTGGCAAAACTCCAATTAACTTCAGTGAGAGAAGAAGGACTTGGGGTGGGTAGGTGATGTCTCCATTATTGCATGCTTTTCCTGTTTGATGAACAAAATATGTTGGCTACACATTTATAGACGACAGGCCACATTCTGTTATCCTTTACTCACCCTGAGTAGTACTTTATTCTGCCAGCTGCTGTAACTGACTCCAGTGGCATTATTCCTGAAATAAAGTAGTAATCAACATGAGTATTTAAGGGTATTAGACTCTGGCCCTGAGAAATCCCAAACAACACAACACCACACACTACTAGTTATCTGGGTGGCTTCTGCTAGCCACTTACTCAGATTGGAAATATGTGCTGAAGGGAACCCCATTTTTGAGTGTAGGAGGTAACCCCAGAGAGCTGGCTGCAGACACTAGAATTTACACTCAACAACAAGCAGCATTCTACTTCAATGCCTAGCAGTTGGGAACAGTTGTCTTTGTAACTCCTTGCCTGAGGAGGTTGTGAAGGCTAGGACTATAACAGCGTTTAAAAGAGAACTGGATACATTCATGGAGGTTAAGTCCATTAATGGCTATTAGCCAGGATGGGTAAGGAATGGTGTCCCTAGCCTCTGTTTGTCAGAGGGTGGAGATGGATGGCAGGAGAGAGATCACTTGATCATTGCCTGTTAGATTCACTCCCTCGGGGGCACCTGGCATTGGCCACTGTCGGTAGACAGGATACTGGGCTAGATGGACCTTTGGTCTGACCCAGTACGGCCGTTCTTATGTTCTTATGTTCACTGTGGGAAACATCTACAACCCAGTCTTCCCTCTTTGTCTTGATGCTGCCAGCCTGATGCCCTAAAACTTGCTGCCCTTTTTATTATTATGGGGTCAGTGTGATTGAGACAAATGGCATGCTGTAGATTTACGTGTGCAAAGGTAAAGACAATTTCAGATTTTCCATGGACATACTTTCAGTGCAGTGAGTCAAGTGGACACTGTTGATGATCTACTATGCTTGAATTATATATATTTTTGAGAAGGACAAAACCTTCAACAGCAGCAGACTCCCAAAATGCTTGTAGAGGGACATGGCAGAATTAAATTCATGCAGAGGGTAAGATCTTTCACAGTGATTGTTGTCATAATAAAAGGCCAGTGGTTAATAAAGGTGGCGTTTACTGGTGTGTCTGATGTAGAACGAGAGCTCATTTATGGTTGATACATTGCTATATCAATGTATCCTAGAGAAAATGTTATCCTTGTGATGTTGGCAAGGTCATGGTCTCCCTACCTTGTTCATTCCACTTCCCCTTTATTGAGGACTCAACAGTCTTCTTTCCCCTCATCTCTCTTATTTTCCCTCCATTTGTCAATCCATGCTCTCTCCTCTAACTTCCCTCACTTCTCAACTCTCTGGGTGCAGGAGACACTTCATTTTACACTTGTCTATATTCATCCCGTGCCAACCTTGCATTACAGTATCCATTCTTATGGATGTCTTACAGACATCGAAAAGGTTGACTCACAAACCGGCGGGGATAAAATGCTATTTATGTTAATTAAATTAATCCAACATAGTTTTCACAGAGTCACAGAAACGTAGGGCTGGAAGGAGACCTTAATTCCCCCAGCACTGAGGCAGGACTAAGTAAACCTAGACCATCCCTGGTGAGAGTTTGTCCAAACTGTTCTTAAAAACCTCCATTGATGGGGATTCCACAACCTCCCTTGGAAGCCTGTTCCAGAGCTTAACTCCCTGAGAGTTAGCAAGTTTTTCCTAATATCTAACCTGAATCTCTCATGCTGCAGATTAAGCCCGTTACATCCAGCCCTACCGCCAATGGACATGGGGAACAATTGATCACCATCCTCTTTATAACAGCCCTTAATATAGTTGAAGACTCTTATCAGGTCCCCCCTCAGACTTCTTTTCTCAGGACTGAACGTGCCCAGTTTTAAGCCTTTGTTGCTTGGTTTTATTTCTTGCCCTTTCCTTTAAGGCATGGTCCCATGTTGTGTCAACCATTTGGCCACTGACATGGTGAAGGCTACTATATGCTGACCTGTAGTCGCAGCACCGTGGATTATCCTATGTCAATGAGTACCGATTGTAACTGAGCTACAATGTGTTGATGTCATCTGCATAATCTGCAGTACGTAAAATTGAACTCTGAAGTTCATTAATTCAGTCCTTGGAGTCTGAAATTTTCTGCGTGTAGCAGTGAGAACGTCAAAGCTGCTAAGCACTTTCCAAGTATAAGAATATTTTGAATACAAAAAACATTTGAAAAGCACAGCAGATAAGAATAACTGAAGTGTGTGTTTAGGTGTGTGTGTGCATACGGGCATGCCTGTGAGAGAGACACAACAGTCAGCAGCAGTGAATGCTATAGTTATGGCTATACATTAGTTTATATTTTAACATGTTCAGAACTTTCCAAAACAGAAAGCTTTTCGGCTGAATTTGTATGCTTTGCCTATACTAGAAGGAATTTTGTTTCCCAAAGCTCTGAAAAATTTCATCTGCCTTTTTGATTTATGGGGAAATGAAAAAAGAAATTCATCTTTCCAGCCTATAAAAATATGTTGATCACACTTAAAGAAAACAAAATGGATAAATGGATGGACGCTCCCACTTTTTGAAAATTTTGGTTCCTAAATCCACTTTTAGGTACCCGAATAAGTGGCCTGATTTTCAAGAGTGACTGAATTCAGTGGAGCTGCTGATGGCTTTGCATCTTTGCAAACTAGGCCTCTTATTTAGGCGCCTAACTTCAGACATCCCTTTTGGAAAAATCCTGTTCACAATCCTTACCTGGAGTGCTTACTTTGCCGGGAATGGGGGAAGAATGAAAAGCATTATATGATGTCTACTTTGTGATTTTAGACAGCCCTGAGCAACTGGCAGTGGGTAAGCTGCATTCCCCAGGAATAGCCCTGTGAGGTGCTGTGACACAGGGATCCTTGTAATTTTCTGCTGGGCTGCATGTTAGAGAACCGAACCGACTCCACCCATTTCCCATCCCTCCCAACCAACCTTCTCTGATGGGGAAGCGGTGTATAGACAGCGATTACTTCCACGTAGTTCTTTGTGTGGGCATGTAGCAGAGTAAGCTATAGGTCATTGACATGACAGCTCGCTGGCACTCATTAAAATGTCAGCCCCTCTGTCTATAGCAGGGGTAGGCAACCTATGGCACGGGTGCCGAAGGCGGCACGCGAGCTGATTTTCAGTGGCACTCCCACTGCCCGGGTCTTGGCCACCGGTCCGGGGGGCTCTGCATTTTAATTTAATTTTAAATTAAGCTTCTTAAACATTTTTAAAACCTTATTTACTTTACATACAACAATAGTTTAGTTATATATTATAGACTTATAGAAAGAGACCTTCTAAAAACGTTAAAATGTATTACCGGCACGCGAAACCTTAAATTAGAGTGACTAAATGAAGACTCGGCACCCCACTTCTGAAAGGTTGCCGACCCCTGGTCTATAGGCTGACTGCAGATTGTCTCTGTCCAGCCTGTTTGGCATCAAGGCTGCTGCAGGGATAATTTGCATTAGAGAAATCGTGAAAATCTGAAACTCTAGAGAAAAAATTAAAAGAAGGCTGTCAAGAGCTTTTATAAATATTTTACTTTCCATTCTCCTCCTCTCCCGTCAGGGCTGTCTCTAAATAACATCTGGCAGCACTGGCTTCTAAATGTCTCTCCTGCAGCTGGGGATCAGTAGTACGCAGCCGTAGTATGGCTACATCCCCTCTTCCTGTCAGAGCACCCCAAAACTGCAGCCAGGAAGGGGCAGAGGTGTAGGATTTACTATGCTGGGTCTATGCCACCAGGCTGCCTAAACTGGCTTCCAGTAGTCCAAAGCAGGAGGGCTGGGGGCCAGGGTCTGGCCCGAACTAACTTAATGTGTAGCTGCTTATGTAAAAATAGCGCGGCTACGTAATGTTACCGGAAACTGAATTGCACCGCCAAGCTTTGCAATTGTAACAGTGCATCCTTAACGTAGCAATCGCACTGTTTTCTTGCAACACACACACCTGCGCAGAACAGCATACACAAAACAGAACACCCTGCAGACTTCCACGAGCATCAGGAATAAAAAGATACCTTTCCCTTCTAAAAACTGGCTATGCAGACCCTAAGAGCACGCAAGCTTGAACAGCGATCACTGCTAGTGTCCCTCCTCCATGAAAAATAACTGAAAAGAGGGCAAGCTCATATTTATTTTTAGCTATCTAACCTCACTTGATGCTGATTTTGGTTAGTGACTATTGCAGGGGTGAAATGTTATAAGATATTAATAAGCATAGAAGTGTAATGCAATCTCGGGGTCTTCTTTATGGTGTAGAATTCTGAACATCCCAGGGCACAACATTGAAATCAGATAATCTTGTTTTGTTAAGCACTGATTTTTATTTCCTCTCTATTGTTGTTTTGAATTTTTGAAGTGGAGATCAGCAGAGACAAAATTAACAATAGCTCTGTGATCGGGGAAGCTGTCGACAATTCATGATACGTAATTGAAGTTAGGTCAATTTACACTATTTTCGTCTGTAAGAGCAGTTGGTCTGGGATCAAAACAACCAGAGTTTTGCATACTCCCGCAGCAGTCAGTGAGCCAGATCCCTAGCTGATATATGTCAGCCTAACACCACTGAAATCAGTGTAGGTCACATTGATTGACACTAGCTGGTTATCTTTCAAAACTGCTCCGCTCCAGAGATTTGGACAAAATTTGATGCACTCTGAGTACACTGCAGGCCTTCTCACACAGTAATCACTACACATGTGGATATTCCTGTGACCTACTCAGGAGCTCTGGTGTGCAGTCATTACAGGATTGGAATCAGAGGGAGTACTCTAAAATGGCTCTGTGTAATTGTGTGTCATATGGAAAAGGGTAAAAATCACTGAAAGCAACTTCCTAGCACCTAGGAAAGGTGCTCTTTTAAGCTGCCAGACACAAGCATCACTCCATGTATATAACGTTTTATTTGTAGGATAAGGAAAATCTGGAACAATAGAGAAAAAATTAAAAGAAGGCTGTCAAGAGCTTTTATAAATATTTTACTTTCCGTTCTCCTCCTCTCCCTTGTCCCTCCTCTCTTCCTCCCTCCCACCAATACCAGCAGAGGAGTTTAAAACAGTATTTGTTTCCCTGCATGTTTCGTCATCATTCATTTGGTTCTTCTTTCTAATATAGCCCGATAGAGCAGCATGCATCTATAGTCTTCCTCTTGTCTTCGCCCCAAATGTACACCAGAAAGTAGCATGCCAGCTAGAAGCCAAACCCAAGTGAGAATACAACGTAAGTGTAGAATAATACGTGTAATGTGCACAGCTCAGAAGATGTTGCACAAAGCGTATGGATAGAGCCAATGCCACAATAAGCAGCTATTAGGGTTGGTTCAAACACATCTGGGACCTCTTCCAAAACCATTCACTTGCTCCCACAGCCTGGCAACAAGGTGGGGTAATTCCCTCCTCCTCGCTGCCCTGAATTTGCTCTGCGATGCCACCTGTGTGCGGGGGGACAGGGAGAGAATGGGTGATGCATGTGTGTGTGTTTGGGGAGTAGCTAGGGGTACGGTGGATGACGTTCACCTGTTAAAAAGGAAGAGGAGGACCCATGATTTGTCCCAGGCGGTGCTGTGATAAAGGGGAGACCACATGGTCCCCAGAGGGTTTGAGTTACAAACCCAGAGGCCTCAGTCAGTACAAAGCAGGTCATATACCTTACAGTGCAGCACCAGTGCCTGAGCAGTAACCATCACTCTAGCATTTCAGCCCGTTCCTGCTGTGCTAGGGCCATCCAATGCGGCAGCCCTGTTGAGCTGGAGGTTTGATACCAGTGTCTGAACATCCCCTGGTGCCAGACGCAGACGTCCATGGAGATTTAGTCTCCCTGAGGAGGAACAATAAACAGCTTGACGTTCAGTCAACAAAACTTGAACCCAGGGTGTGCGTTGTTAAGTACATTCTGAGCATTCGCCTCAGAAATTCCGTGGTTGGAAAATGCTGCACAATAGCCAGGGGTTAATAGAGGGAAATAGCTTTTCTTTCAAACATGTGCACTAAACAGGAAAAGATGACTGAAGTTCAGAAAAAAGAACCATCAAGTCACTTCTAAGGAGGAGCCAATCAGAAGGGACTTTGCATCTGCCTTCTAATTGGTTCATCAGAAGTGAATAATTGTTTTCACTACTCAGTTGGAATGAGTCAATATAGACTAACTTACATATACAATCTTATTGGTTAACGTTACTCCCATACTGCTGATCTCTGGTCAGGCAAACAATTGAATCTATGGACTTGCCAAGTGAATGTTTTTAACTAATCAAGAGTCAGAACTTCCTGCTTTTATGTAACAAAATCTTACGGGTTTCTCCACAACTGGAGACTGATACAGAAAACAGGAAGGAAAAGGTATCTATAGAAGCTACTCATTTTTGGCAAGTTGTAAGAACATACGGATGATAAATGAAACAATATGTATACGACGTCCTAGGAGATATATTCTGTTTAACATGGAAACATTGTAGACTAGCCAAGTTAGTTTTAATTTGGAAACCTTTTGTTTCCAAACTGAAATAGCTATTACAGGTGCCTGCTACTTATCAATCATATAATTCATGTACACATTTCAGCTGGTGATATTCTTACCCAAAAACATGCCAACAAAACAGTTTCTTAACTACTAGCAGTTTGCTTGGTTTCCTTTTCCTCTGTGTATATTCTTTTCTGTGTCTATTCCTTAAATGCTCTGTACAATCACATGTAAAACACCCAAGCTAAAAACCTCAATAAAAAACTCCATAAAGATGAAGCAGCAGGACAGTGCAGTTATTATGAGCTGGAAGCAAAGGGTTGATATTTTGACAGAGCTTTTTAAAAAAGAAAACAGAAAACTCACGAAGCAGCCATCATGCTCAATTGATATGCAGGCTAACTCCTCAGCTGGTGCAAATCTGAATAGGCCCATTCAAATCACTGAGTTACAGATCTGGCTGACAACATACTTCTTGAAAGCCAAGTCACTAGTTAAAAGGCCTGTTATTTCCCCAACACAAATTAATCTGCCTTTGCTTGATGATTTGCTCCTTGGTCTAATAGAAGACCCCCCCCTACAAATAAACTTGCCCTGGTAAGCAGAATAGAAGAGACAGGAATTTTGTCCTTATGCTGTGCAGTATTTATGTCGTCTCTGTGATGCTATATGTGGTGGTGGTAACACTAGCTTTCCTCATGTCCATGTCCAGTGGGGGTAATGTATTATTATATGCAGTTCTGTGGCCGCGAGAAAAGCTAAGGAATGCCAAGAAAGTAACATTATGCTGCCCTTCACATATATAGATGACCCAATATCGTAGTGTGCCAGTTGTAATTGACTGCATGTTACCCTACAACTCTGAAAAGGTTATTGCCAGCAGCAGGACACTCCATGGGTAAATTATGGCTGTAATAAAACTGTTTTCAACCTGTCTCCCGCCACTTACCTTTGAGGCATTTACTTCAGCATTTAATTTGGATCCCAGTGGCAGAAAATCTAAAAGTCTGCTTCCAAATGCAGCAAGATGTTAACACGCTCTGAAGACCTTGTATAATAGTTACAACAAAGAGCTCACCTACTTTGATGGCTGGGAAACACCATTGTTTTCACTGGAGAAAGCTTTTGGGGAGAGCATCAAGAGATAACAACCAGACCATTAATCAATTGATCCAAAAAAAGACGAATGGGAATTTTGAACAAATCCCCTACACAATAATAATAATAATCCTGGCACATCAGTTAAAACTTAGATTCCTTCTCCCCCCTTCCCCCCCCCTTCTAGCAGTGGGGGGGGGGAAATAAGTCCTTTGACTGTAGCTGATTCTTGCTGTGCTTATTACTTTGTCTGGCTTGAATGTGCCAAGAACATTGTTGCTGGTGCCTTCAGTTTCACGTCCCTTTCAGTCACATTCGATGGCCAGCTATAAAGAAGTGAGTGCACACTCGGGGCTAGCCTGAGAGAACTAACAAGATGCTGCTTTATGAGCCAGCACCAAACTCAAATCAGCATTTTAAATAAAATGGGATGGGATAAGAGCTCCGGCGCCCTGCGTTCCACCACCTTTGCAGCAGGAGAATAGTGGCTCAGCTCTTTCTGCTGGACTCCAGGCACATGAGTTCTCTGGAGGGAAAAAAGTCAGGGATTAGGGCTCAGTGAATTATTTTTAGCAAATAGTAAATTGGCTGAAAAATGCATTTTGGGGCCACTGAAACTAATCATGAATTGAGTGAATTAAAGTGAATTAAGTGAATAGTTTTGGCCCAAATAAATGATTTTTTTTAAAGTCAAAGTGGTTAATTTTGACCATGTTTCAAAATGATATTTTGTTTTGAAATTTAGCTACATTTATTTACACAAACAAAAAGGGTTAAAAAAATCCAAAAATGAAACAAAACATTTTATTTGACCTGAAACAAAAAATAGTTTGTGTTTTTCATTTTGGTGAGAAAACCCCAAAAATTCAATTTCAGTTTGAATTTTCAAATTCTTTTCCAGATTTTTTGGTCCCGCCCCACCCAAACAAACAAGCAAACAAACAAACAAAAAACACAATTATTTGCTCAACTCTTACAGTGCTGTTTGTTCCACATGTTGGATTCTCTTAAAGTGGGCAATGAAATCTGAGATGAGCCTGGCTATTTGAAGGATTCCCTCTCCCCCCGAAAAGGGAGGTCCCACTGTAGCAGGGAATGCAGGTCCCAAATGCGTGTTCTTCATGGAGATATACTTGTAAAAAGGAGTTAAGCAGCTAAAAAGCAAACTGCTGTTAGCTTTTCACTTCCAGTTTCCATGCTCCATTGTGAAATCATTATGGGGTTACCACTGCCAACACGTGTTGCCACACAGGGGTTTGAGACACACAGTATTCCCATATGGTTGGACTAGGAAATAATTGTGTGCTCTCAGAGCCTGTGCTGTGGAAACACTTGTCAAATGCTGAGTTTTTAAATGGTTAACAAAGAAACGTGTACATTAAATGAAGCATAGTGACCACAGTGAATTCTTAGTTGAATTCACATGTAGTTCTTTACATGTTAATAATTTTATACAAATACCAACAATTACATAAAGCCTTTCCCCAATGAACTCCAAACATTTTACACATGTTCAGGAATTCAGCATTCCCTTGGGAAACGGATGCACTGAAAGTTGTGACCCTCCCAAGTTCATAGCGTGTCAACGGCAGATCCGGGAGTCCTGTGCCCTAACCACTAGACCAATGCACCCTCCTTGTTAGCTTTACTGATAATGTATCAATTAGATCTGATTTTCAAAAGATTCCAGCACCACAGTTGAAAACAACGAGAAATTTTCCCCATGTCCAGAAAGACTTATGATGCACTGTCCTTGCTCCTTTGGCCAAGGATATCTAATGGGACTCTCTTTGACGCCCAATAACTCTTCAGTAACACGTCTGTGCTACTGCGGTGCATACTGATGAAAAGCACGTTCTTCCTTGAGTCTGAGTATGCCTCACTCGCTTCACCTGCTCCCAGAGGTCATCATCCTACCAGGTTTTCATAGAATCATAGAATCATAGAATTTAAGATCAGAAGGGACCATTATGATCATCTAGTCTGACCTCCCGCATGATGCAGGCCACAAAAGCTGACCCACCCACTCCTGAAATAATTCTCTCCCTTGACTCAGCCGTTGAATTCCCCAAATCTTGATTTAAAGACTTCAAGTTGCAGATAATCCTCCAGCAAGCGACCCCTGCCCCATGCTGCGGAGGAAGGCGAAAAACCTCCAGGGCCTCTGTCAATCTACCCTGGAGGAAAATTCCTTCCCGACCCCAAATATGGCGATCAGCTGAACCCTGAGCATGCGGGCAAGACTCTCCAGCCAGACACTCAGGAAAGAGACTTTCAATATCCCAACTTTGACCATTGGTACTAATTACCAGTGATGGCACGTTATTGACCTATTGACTAAATCACGTTATCCCATCAAACCATCCCCTCCATAAACTTATCAAGCTTAATCTTAAAGCCAGAGAGGTCTTTCGCCCCCACTGTTTCCCTCGGAAGGCTGTTCCAGAACTTCACTCCTCTGATGGTTAGAAACCTTCGTCTAATTTCAAGCCTAAACTTCCCGACGGCCAATTTATATCCATTTGTTCTCGTGTCCACATTAGTACTGAGCTGAAATAATTCCTCTCCCTCCCTGGTATTTATCCCTCTGATATATTTAAAGAGAGCAATCATATCTCCCCTCAGCCTTCTTTTGGTTAAGGAAAACAAACCGAGCTCCTCAAGTCTCCTTTCATACGACAGGCTTTCCATTCCTCGGATCATCCTAGTGGCCCTTCTTTGTACCCGTTCCAGTTTGAATTCATCCTTCTTAAACATGGGAGACCAGAACTGCACACAGTACTCCAAATGAGGTCTCACCAATGCCTTGTATAACGGGACTAGCACCTCCTTATCTCTACTAGAAATACCTCGCCTAATGCATCCCAAGACCGTATTAGCTTTTTTAATGGCCACGTCACATTGCCGACTGATAGTCATCCTGCGATCAACCAGGATTCCGAGGTCCTTCTCCTCTTCCGTTACTTTCAACTGGTGCGTCCCCAGCTTATAACTAAAATTCTTGTTAGTCATCCCTAAATGCATAACCTTACACTTCTCACTATTAAAAATTTTTTTCTCCAGTTCTCCAGTTTTGTTTTCTCCAGTTGTCTCTTTTTAGGTTGGTGATGGAGGCCAGTACTGAGTAGGGTTTGTATGTGACAATGTCACACTGCTAAGCCAATCAGTTTACCTTCTAATTCCCCAGACCATCCTTTGGGATTCAGCTTCCTGACCTGTGTTCTCTGCTCTGTATTTGTGCATTTGATTACTCCATTATCTTTGTCCTTACTGAATCTCCTTTTATACAGGTCAGACTATTCCCCAGTTATGCAAACCCATGCTACATTGTTTTGGAGACTTGCAGTAATATAAAGTATGAACTTGATTGCCTGCAGAAATGGTCTGAAACTTACCAAATGAGATTCTTATAAGGACAAAGGTAAAGTGGTTCCACATAAGTTAATTAGTGAAGTCTGTACAGCTTTAGAGTCAGATACTGAATATCTAATCTCTGACCTTTTTTAGTAGCCATATTACAAGCTATCTATCTAATCTGTTTCTCTAGTTTCCCTAAGAGAATGGCTCAAGGAACTAAATGAAATGTCATATAATGATATACTATGCCCACTGCATTTCCTTTATCCATTCAGCTTATTATCCTAGCTAAGAAAAATAATTCAAGTTAATTCACCATAATTTGTTATTGGCAAACCCATTTCATCAATTATGTCACCTTCTTTTCCCGTAGATGCTTACAATGTGACTTCTGTATTAAGGACCCAATACTGCAGCACTGACTTCAATGGAAAGACTCAGTTACATCTGTGGGTGTTGGATTAGGCTCTAATTGTGCTAGAAATGTACTGAGTATTGATGCTAAGCAGAAATGAGAGCAGTTCACTAATTCTGTGCTTCCTCTCTCTCTCTCTCTCTCTCTCTCTCTCAAAAAAAACCCCCCATGTTTTCCCTTTTCCGGCCTTCTAGGGCCCTCATCTCTCCTCTATGAGAGACAGTGTTCCCACATTCATTCTGTTGGGCCCTTTAGCACTCTAGGCTGAACTTCACTGGCTGCCTGATGAGCTGAATATTTTCCAGTAGTTCGTCTTTAGCCTATTTACTGCCTCGTAACCTCTGTTTCCTCATTAACTACGATTGCATTAAGCTGTGAGTTACTCTTACGCTTCTTAAGTGAAGTCTGCAGCAAAGTAGCTATGAGCCATTTCATCTGTCACCCTGACATCTGTTATTTGCTCTTCCTGCCTGTTAAATGCACAACCTAAATTTTATTTAGTCATCTCCGCAGCCTCTGCTGTACCTGTACACGTCCTTGTTCCCTTTTATGGCCTTTGCTCCTACAGGTCCTTAATATCTCCTTATACATCCTCCTCTTTCCCCTGGTAATTTCCCCTTCTTCCCATGTTACCGATTAGCTCTTTTTGCTCTAAATAATTTCAAAGTGTTTGCTTTGCTAATTGCTCTAGCAATTGACTGGGTGTAGAAATGAAACATACTGGCCTGTAATTCCCTCATGTTCCCCTTTTACCCTGCCAAAGATGGATAACCCCAATTAATACATCGGTTCAGTATGGTTAAAGAGGATGACCCAGTGACTTATTAGAAGCCTTATTTCTGATTTTCTAATGACTGTCCTATAATTAAACAGGATAAAAATAAAAGAAATCAATAAAGATATTTATCAAATGGAGAATCACTATATCAATTCTTATCTTGATGCTTGCAGTTGGAAGGAATTATGGATTCACTAAAGCAATGCTCCCAACACCTCCTTAGTGCTAAAGAGATGTTTCATTTAGTACACATCAGCAAGAGGACAGCAGCGTTTTAGGAACCCACAACCTAGTCATCCAGGTAGCTTAGTCTACAGTCAGCTTTACATGGGAATTTACCTTTGTTATGTTCATGCTATACACACAGAGAAGTTAGATGAAAACATCAGATATTCTTGCTGGAAGGTTGCACCATAACACTGCTTTATATCCTTAGAATCCAGAATTAAAATACTCGGTCATCAAAACACAGAGAGAGACAAAGCAGGCTGCTCCCTAAGGCAGCGAGCACAAGTAACTCCACCTTGTTTTAGCCTGGCTCTTTCCAAACCGCTTCTGAATGTACCCTTCACTACAATGCCCCTCAGTCTGTATGAGGGACCAGGAATCCCTGCTCTTAAAGCCATAACTTGCAATTCCAACACAATCCTCAATACACGTGGCTGGGTCAAAAGTCTTCCTTTGAGTTTTGGACCATTTGGTAGCATCAAGCTTTCCAGCCCGGTTGGACAGAATCCTGTCATTATTCTTTGTAAGATTTGTGGCCCAATCTGCAAAACCTTATTCATGTAAGTAATGCCATTGACGTCAATGGGATACTGATGTAAGTAAGGCCTTCCTGCATGACCAATGGTTTGAAGGATCATCCTTCAGTTTTCTGTGTGAGCCAAACATGCAGCTTCTCAGGTTTCCAGTTGCCTCCCCAGTCTGGTTTTAGACAACACCTGTATTCTGTTTAAAAAACAAACAAACATTTATTTTCACTGGTTCCACATCACAAGTGATTTCCTGCAGGGCTCTCCCTCTTGTTTGCTTAAGACAGCAAGTTATCAGAGAATTACCGGTATATCACTTCCTTTCTCATGTTCCCTCCCTCTCCTGTATTTAATAGTAGAATAGATCTAGCTTATTAACCACTTCTGTCAGCTTCAATACTACCTTTACTGCCATTGGTCTTCCTGTCTGCTTTGGTAGACTCAGAGATTGATGGCAAAAAGGCACTGCTTCCCAGAGGGAAGATAGTCTAGGACATGTGACTGCATGAGGTCCCAACCTAAGCTATTGGAAATGCTGGCCGTGGAGACTGCTGACATATGGCGTGAGTCATGTGTACTCTGTCCTAGGAATTAAGAAAAAATAAATAAAACTAGACAGGAAAAACAATCACCTTTCAGTGACACTAGTGTAAATCTAGGATAACTCCATTAAACTCCGTTGGAGTTCCTTTGGATGTGCCTGATAAAATAACAAAGCAGAAGCTGGGGCAAAGTATTGAACACTTAAGCTGTTCTGAGTCATCTAGGCGAAGAATCACAAGACTGGGTGCCTAAAGTGAGGCTTCTAAGTCCACACTGAGGCACTTAAATGGGCTGATTTTCAAAAGTGCTGAGCCCCCAGCAGCTCCCATTGGCTTCAAAGGGAGCTGCTGGGTGTGCATCTGAAAAAAAATCAGGCCATTTATTTAGGTGCTGAAATGTGGCCATAGAAGCCTAGTTCTGGGCACCCCTTTGTGAAAATCTTGGATCTGACTTTTGCAAATCCAGGATCTGACTCTCTTCCCATGTGAGAAACTGTAAAAACAAATAACCCCGGAAGTCAAGTCAGCACTAGCTGAACATTCATCTGTCAAAGCGAGAAGAGATTCCAGGTAAGCAGCATTTTTGTTTGACCTTGTGACAGGGCGCGCTTGCCCCTCACTGATCCTACAGGGGTTAACTCCACCCTATGGGCCGAGGAGGCCACACACCCTCAGCCCTGCTGGGCATGCTCCAGCTGGAAACCAGGTATAAAAGGGAACAGCTCGGCTCAGTTGGGACTAACCACCAAGGAGGCAGGACGTATGTTGCAAGCTCCAGCCTGGGAGCTGCTGAAGCCCTAGACCGCAGGAGCCAGGGGTGCAGAGACACTGGTGGATATCCAGGTACCTGTAGACACCCGAGAGAGGTCAGAGCCACTGGCAGCAGCACAGGCCAAAGGACCCGAAGGTGCCCAGATATCTACATTGGGAGATACAGTAGGAAGTGGCCATGGGGAACTCGACAGTGGACCAATTATAGAACCGGCCATTAAGTCAGTGTCTTTCGGTCAGATCCCCACTGACAGGGCCCTGGGATGGGACCCGGTGAAGTAGGGAGGGCCCAGGTCCCCCTAATCCGGTTACCCTCACTGGCCACTAGACCGCACAGCCCTCGGAAAGAGGGAAGCCTTATCGACTCTGGCCACTAGGCCACACAGCCCGGCAGAGAAAGGGCAGCCATATTTGACTCTGGCCGATTGCGCAGACTTAGTCATGGGGCTATAGCAACCCTTACCTTGTCACATGACAGACCTCAAAAATTCTTCCAAAATAAGTTGCTTTTACTTCTTATTGTCACATATATTCCATAGAACGTGCATTTTTGAGCATAAGTATTTCAAGGCTGCATATGCTTTTACACTTATTTGTCTAAATCAGGGGTTGGCAACCTTTCAGAAGTGGTGTGCCGAGTCTTCATTTATTCACTCTAATTTAAGGTTTTGCGTGCCAGTCATACATTTTAACATTTTTGGAAGGTCTCTTTCTATAAGTCTATAATATATAACTAAACTATTGTTGTATGTAAAGTAAATAAGGTTTTTAAAATGTTTAAGAAGCTTCATTTAAAATTAAATTAAAATGCAGAGCCCCTTGGACCAGTGGCCAGGTCCCGGGCAGTGTGAGTGCCACTGAAAATCAGCTCGTGTGCCGCCTTCGGCATGCGTGCCATAGGTTGCCTACCCCTGATCTAAATTTTGGATGGTTTATGAACATCAGTGTCCACAAATTGTTGGCCACCTGGTATTATTAATTGGCTTTCTTTTTTTCTTTTTTTGCTGCCAAATTATCAGTCATAATCACTGGCTTCAATACCAACCAGCATTTATCTGTGAACACATTAAAATATGTAAAATATATTGGCTGCTTCAGTTCAGCTAATGAGATTTACCCCTTTTGAGTGAAATCAACTAGATCAAGTAAAACCTCAGTACCTTAGAATTAAAATATAGTCTTTCGTATTCTAGCATCATAAAAAGGTTTTCAGCATGTGACTTCCCATAATGCTTGATCATTCTGTTACAGTCACAGTTTTGTTCAGTGAAAGGACTGAGTTCACAGCCTAGGGTTTCACATCATGCACTCACTGAGCCCAAACTAGCCCAGTTTTCAGATCTGTATCCTATATTTCAGACATTTAGCTACTGTCTTGGCATGCAGGGACACTGAGTCATTACAATACTGCTTAAGTACAGTAGTTAGCATTTCAAATTCTGAAGCAAGCATATCTCAAAGGCTGCATAATAGCATGGAAAAATAATTAAAGCCAGTGAGACCATGAGTGGTCTTGAGCAAAACTGCTTTCCCCAGCAGATAAAAGAGTAGTAATCATACTGTTTCTTTATCATGATGCGCAGTGACTACGCAGGCATGTTGGCAATGTAAAATAGCTGCAAGTGTGGCCCAATGGAGACACATTGCTATGATTCATCTATTTATATAAAAGGGTCATTCCTTCAGTGGCTGTTGATACCAGCAGGAGACAATGTGTCATACTAAACAGTGTTGACTTTCTGCACCCAGGCATTTTAGCTGACAACAGTTCAGGGCTATAGTTGGCCTTGACAAGCATGGCACTACAAGGAGGAACAATGCAACCTGCAGTGCTAGGGGAGGGGGAAATAAATGAGAAAATGCATCCCACTGTTATAAAAAGAAATTCCAAGAATGCACGTGCAGCTAAATGGGGAAGCACGGCTCCACAGGTAGCAACAAGGTGACATCTACCTTCCTAAAACTAGATGCAATACCCTTATCCTGCTGTATGTTTAACTCTCTTAGAGCTCCGGGTTTGCCAGCAGCCAGAGGGCGGGAGAGGCGCTAGTGTGTTGTGTGCAGTGATTTTTATGTGTCTCTTGCCTAGTTCTGTCCTCATGCCCCTGAGGAAGTGAGATATGTTACTGAGGTTCTCTGCCATGGAGAACTCTGAGGAAACCTCAGGGAAGGTTCGGAAGGAGGGAAGGGAAAAGGGGGTCAGTCCTTTCCCCAAAGCCTGGGGATGCCCCAAGATCTGGCTGGATCTTAAGGGCTCTGCCAGACCCAGGGCTGTAGGGATGAAGGACTTGTGTCACTCGCCTCAGCTTCAGTCATTAGACAGGGGACAAAGACTCTCTCTGGAAGTACCACTAGCCCATCCAAGACCTCCAACAGTGAAACTTCCCTCCTACCACTGTAAAGCTCAACCCAGCCTTCCCAAACACTGCTCCCTTCTCCCCCCAACCCCGCAGCCTGCCCTCTCCCACCCCACCCCTCACTTCACAAACAATCCCTCCCTCATTCTTCATCGCCCACTCTTCCCTTGCCTCCAGCCTCCAGCCCATTCTCCTCTGTCCTGTGAAATCACTGCAATGGTCCCCCTGTCTTTTAGCCCTTCTCCCATACCTCCCCCTCCTAGAAGGGCAGAGTTCAAACCCTAGGGTTTCAGGTCAGGCACCCAGTGAGCCCAAACTAGCCCTGTTCTGGTATCTATACTAAATTCCAGTCATTTACCGACTGTCTTGTCTTGCAAGGGCACTGAATCATTTCAATACAGTACTTCTTACAGCCTCCTCTTCCCTCTATGCCCCGTGCCTCTCCCTCAACACCCTGTGCCTCCTGCCTCCACCCAAATCCCCTCCCCCCGACACCCTGTGCCTTTCCCATAGGGTTGCCAGGTGTCCGTTTTTTGACCGAACGCCTGGTCGAAAAGGGACCCTGGTGGCTCTGGTCAGCGCCGCTGATCGGGCCTTTAAAAGTCCAGTCAGCTGCGCAGAGAGGCTAAGAATATAGAATAGAATCTCAGGGTTGGAAGAGACCTCGGGAGGTCATCTAGTCCAACCCCTGCTCAAAGCAGGGCCAGCACCAACACCTTGGCTCCGCGCAGCTCCCAGAAGCATCGGCATGTCCCCCTCCAGCTTCTGCACGTAGGAACAACCAAGGGGCTCTGCGCACTGCCCCCGCCCCAAGCGCCGGCTTCGCAGTGGCCAATGGGAGCTGTGGGGGCAGCGCCGGCGGGCAGGGCAGCTCACAGAGCGGAGGAGGAGGAGGGGGGACATGCTGCTGCTTCCGGGAGCTGCCTGAGGTAAGCGCAGCCTGGAGCCTGCATCCCTGACCCCCTCCCACTCCCCAACCCTGATCCCCCTCCCACCCTCTGAACCCCTAGGTCCCAGCCCAAAGCCCCCTCCTGCACCCCAAACCCCCCCTCCTCCGCCCCCAACTGGAGCCCTCCCCCCCCCCCCCACGCCTCAGCCCCCTGGCCCAGCCCTGATCCCCCTCCCACCCTCCGAACCCCTAGGTCCCAGCCCGGAGCACCCTCCTACACCCCAAACCTCTCATCCCCAGCCCCATGCCAGAGTCTGCACCCCCAGTCAGAGCCCTCACACCCTCCCACACCCCAACCCCCTTCCCTAGCCCCCTCCCACACTCCCAACCCCTCAGCCCTAGCCTGGAGCCCTCTCCTGCACCCCAAATCCCTCATCCCCAGCCCCACACCAGAGCCCTCACCCCCCTGCTCCCCACCCCCCTGCCTAGAGCCCCCTCCCGCACCCTGAACCCCTCATTTCTGGCCCCACCATGGAACCCACACCCCCAGCCCACACCCCAACCCCTTGCCTCAGCCCAGAGCCAGCTCCACCCCCCAGCCCAGAGCCCCTCCTGCACCCCAAATCCTTCATCCCATTAAAGAGAAAGAGGGAGCTGGGTTTTTCAGATTTTCATTTGTGCCCCTCTCTAATTAGTTTGTAATAGCAATTAAATGGAGGGCACAGTTGAACAAAGGCTGGAAGTATACAGAGCACAGGAAGCTGCTCTAACACACAAGCATCCTTCTAAATGCAGCAGCTAATGGGACCGAGAGAAACTTTAAATGCTCTACTCGGCTGCATCTTGCACAGACAGAACGTACAAGCGGCGAGACCTCCTTGATCAGTGCAGAGGGAAGCATGCTGCCACGGGAGCCCTGACACGCTGTGCTCTGATTGTCAGAACTGATTGTAGCATCAGCCGCTTATCCACGGCACTATATTAAATTGCTACGACACCAGCTCCTGTAGCTACCCCTGAGGCCGAGAAGAGCCTCTCCTTTCAGAGGGGTTTTGTTTTGGTGGGTTCTCTGGGCTGAAGTGGCTTTGGTTGCCAAGTCAATTTAGGGCTCAATTTTTCAAGTCAAAGGCTCTACCTTTGCTGACAGTGAATAGCGTCTTCCCTTACAGGCAATCCCATTGAACTCAAAAGGCCTACTCAAGGGGTACATGAGGAAGGGTGGCAGACTGCGTGCTTTCTGATTCGCTCTCTCAGCCTTTCATACTCAGTGCTTACCAGGTATTTATTCAGTATATATGGAATACTTGATTGCTTGTTTCTTCTGAGGTTGCTTGACCCCTATTTAGGGCTACATAATCCTGATGGTGATGGAAGCAGTGCCACGTCCTCAGTACAAGCATCAAAGCACCCACAGTAGGGACACGGCATCCTAGCTGGCCACAGGTCTCCCACAGCAAGCAATTAAGGCAGAAAATAGCATGTGAATAGGCTTTGCTGGCTCACAGATTCCAAGGCCAGAAGGGCCCATCGTGACACCAGCCAGAGAACTTCCCCAAAATAATGCCTAGAGCCGATCTTTTAGAAAAACATCCAATCGTGATTGAAAATTGTCAGTGGTGGAAATTCACCAAGACTCTTGGTAAATTGTGCCAGCGGTTAATTACTCTCACTGTTAAAAATGTACGCCTTATTTTCAGTATGAATTTGTCAACCTTCAACGTCCAGCCATTGGATCGTTATATCCCGTTCTCTGCTAGATTGAGGAGCCCATTACCAAATATTTGTTCCTCATGTAGGTACTTATAACCGGTAATCAAGTCACCCCTTAACCTTCTCTGTGTTAAACTAAATAGACTGAGCTCCTTGAGGCTATCACTGTAAGGCAGGTTTTCTAATCCTTTAATCATTCTCATGGCTCTTCTCTGAACCCTCTCCAATTTGTCAACATCCTTCTTAAATTGTGGACACCAGAACCGGACACTGTATTCCAGCAGCAGTCACACCAGTGCCATCTACGCAAGTAAAATAACCTCTCTGCTCCTACTCAAGACTCTCCTGACTATGCACCCAAGGCTTGCATTAGCTTGTTGCCTGAACTTTAGATAAGTAATCAATATAATTAGTTACATAAAGAATCCCCAGTGATCACGTTGAGGGCTGACAGGTTCTTGCCCCAAGATCAGGCCCAGTATTATTTAAATTATTATGTAGTTGGGAACCGGGATGTGCACAGTTGCAACACTCACACTGTAGGAACTCATTGATATTTACAAATATGGTTTATTAATACATTTAGCACAGTCACAAACACCCCAACTTTGTATGACAGATAGAGATACTACAGAATGTACAACCACACACCCATATACTCACACCATCCCTTGTAGAACAACCTGAAATGTTAGCCATCATCGTCATCATCACCATCACCTTCCCCATCATCACCAGTGGCCGTCACTCTGGCACCTCCCAAGGACTACATCTCTCTCACCTACTGCCCCTGGGTTGGGATGCCACTTTTATAATATGTTACACTGATGCAACTAAGTTTGAGGTATATTCAGTAGGGGATTTTTCCCTTTTTCCTTATTTGTATTTTCTCACCTTACTAACGTTGAAGTGGTTTTTTTCCTATAGGTTAGTATATTAATGATCTCAACTTATTATCATATATGTCAATTCGTCACCATGGCCTCTTTGTTCTTTCTGTCCTAACGAGTTATTTCCGTTCGTTCCGAGTTGTGATGTACCTGTTAAGTTTAAAAGGGTATGAACTTAGGAAAGCCCCTATGCCAACCTGCTTTAACGCATCCTTTATGTTAAAGGTCACAGCTATACATGGACCGTATGTTTTAGCTCATCAACTCTATCTAGGTGAAAGGTCCCAAACATACGTATGCGAACTTTTCCTTAGCTCACCATACAGGATGTGGCCTGCAGGTCCCTTGTGTTACAGCCAAAATATACTCTAATGTAAACCTATAAACCTATTATAATAAAACAAATAATCAAACCTATCAGAAAATAAGAAACTTACAAAAAACTATATATAGGCAAGCAAGTTGGCTAGCCTTAGGTGCATCTCATGTACCTGTTATGTACGTGAGTTCGTTGCCAGCACACTTCTGTGGTTGACTCATGTACCTGTGGTGAGAACTTCCCCTTAAACTCTATTTTCAGCTCCCCAAATACTTGGGGTTTTCCATCGGGCCGTTTATCTGTGGAAAGTTTATCTGTTCAAAGTTTATAGACATTAAGCCTTATGCTAACTTGCTGAAGCTAATGTCTTACAGAATACAGATCTGTAGGTTTCTTGCATTACTGCTGAATATAATGCAAAGCAGAATATAATGCAAATCAGTAAATATAATAAAGGCGAGCTAGCCCACTGGGCTACAAGCTCTTTTGGCCACAGTGTCACAGTGGGGGCTCATGTTCAGCTCATTATCTGCCATGACCCGCCTCCCAAATCTTTTTCAGAGTCACTGCTTCTCAGGATCAATCCTCCATCCTGTAAGTACAGCCTGCATTCTTTGTTCCTAGAGGCATACATTTTTCAATTAACCGTGGTAAAACATATTGTTTGCTTGTGCCCATCTTACCAAGTGATCCAGATTCAGTGACCTGTCCTCTTCATTATTTGCTACTCTCCAATTTATGTGTCATCTTCAAACTTTATCAGGGATGATTTTATTTTTTCCTCCAGGTCATTAATAAAAAGGTTAACTAATGTATGGCCAGGAACTGATCCTTGCAGAAGATCACTGAAAACACTCCTGCTCAATGACGATTCCCCATTTACAATGTCACGTAGCCAGCTTTTAATCCCTTTTAATGTGTGCCATGTTAGCTTTATAGCTTTCTAGTTTTCTAAACAAAATGTCATGCAGTACCAAATCAAATGCCTTACAGAAGTCTATTACATCAACATTAGTACCTTTATCAACCAAACTTGTAATCTAATCACAAAAAATATATCATTAGTTTAATTCTTTATTCCCATATATTACATCCCATATACTAACTTTATTCCCTTATATTACATCCCATATAAGCCACTCCATTATCTTGTCCAGAATTGATGTCAAACAGGCCTATAATTTCTTGGGTCAGCCTGTTTACCCTTTTTAAATATTGGCACAACATTAGCTTTCTTCCAGGTTTGTGGAATTTTCCCAGTGCTCCAAGACATATTGTAAAGTCGTCATTCATGGTCCAGCAAGCTCCTCAGCTAGCTCTTTTAAAACTCTTGGATGCAGGTTGTCCACACTTGCTGATATAAATATGTCTGATACTAGTGGCTGCTTAGCAAGACTAGACGGGTGAGGTAATATCTTTTATTGGACCAACTTCTGCTGGTGAAGGAGACAAGCTTTTGAAATACAAAGAGCTCTTCTTCTGGTCTGGAAAGGTATTCAGAGTATAACAGCTAAACACAAGGTGGAACAGATCGTTTAGCGTAAGTAGTTAGCACATAGTCTAAGAGAACAGTCAGGTGAAGTAGCCCGTTAACACCTCTGCAATCATAGGCCAAAAGAGGGCAGTGGTTAGTAGTTTACAGATTGTTGTAAAAAGCCATAAATCCAGTGTCTTTATTGAGACCATGATTTTTAGTGTCTAACATAGATATGAATTTAAGCTTGCCTTTTGAAGGTATTTGTGCAGGTTTCCTTTGAGGACAAGGACTGAGAGGTCAGATATGTAGTGACTGTTTTGTGAAAAGTGTTTGCCCACAGGTAATAGGGTATTTTTGTCTTTTATTATTTTTCTGTGTGAATTCATTCGAGAATAGTTTTTATTGGGGCATTTAGTGCACTGGATAAGGTACACCAAATGTTGTGCTAGGCATGTGTAGGACTTATGGATCTTGAAAGGGGTTTTGTGGAGGTGTATTGATCATTGTAGCAATGGAGATGTCTTCAGATTTTGCATCTGTTGTTCTGGCAGGGTCTGGTGCTGCTTTGAGTTGGTGTGTATTGGTTTGTGAGGAGCTTGCTTCTGATGATGCACTTGGTGAGATTGGGGGTTGTTTGAAAGGCAGAAGAGGGGGGTTGGGAAAGATTTCTTTCAAGTTGGTGTCCCCATTGATATGGGTGTGACGTTCCCCTCTGGTGTTGTCTGGATTGGTGATCTGCTAGGTCACTCCAATCCTTGACTGTGGGAGCCAGCCTTATCCTGCTCTGCTGTAAGAACCCCCACTCCTGGGCTGTTCACGCACAGCCTCTGGCATGTAAGCTGCTCCCAGCTACTTACAACTGAATGGCACTAGCCAATATCTCCGCTCCCAGACACAACCCTAGGAACGTCCGTCTTGCAGTGTCCAGTTATGCCCACTGGTCGCTGCACGCTTATACGAGTTCATCAATTTAACAAAGCAATTGATATGTACCAGGCTTGTTATCCCAAGGAGAGTGTCTGACACGCTTCAAACCAATCACACTGCTTCAGGTCGAATAAACAAACAGATTTATTAACTATAAAGATAGATTTTAAGTGATTATAAATTGAAGCATAACAAGTCGGAGTGGTTACCAAAATAAAATATAAGCACACAGTCTAAACTCTCAACCGTATTAGACTGGGCAGCAACTAGATGAAGCAGTTTTTCTCACCCCACTGGATATTGCAGTCCTTAATATGCTGGTTTGTTCCTTAAACCTGGGCCAATCTCCTGTGTTGGAGTCTTGTCTTCTTCTCAGTGTCTTGGTTGCTTGCAGCATAGGTGGGGGCAGGAGAAGGGCCCAGTATGTGTCCACTCTGTCTGTTTTATACTCTCAGTCCATTTACTTGGGGAGCACAAGTCCAGGCATGTCTGGAGGGCATTTCTGAGTCTCTCCAAGCAAGTTTGAGCAATTCCCCTGGTGTGGCCTCATGCAGGTGAGTCATCGCATTGTAGCTCCTTGCTGGACAATGGCTGTTGATGGTTGTTTGACACCCCACCTGGGCGTTGGTTACTTTCCTTGCTGTTGCCTCTAGGGAGCTAGTATCTGGCTGATTCCCCCAACTTACAGCATGTTTTAGTGACAACCATACTACACAATTCTCATAACTTCATATGCATTAATGATATACATATATGGATAGAGAAATGACTTTCAGCAGATCATAACCTTTCCCCTGATACCTTACAAGGCATGCTTTATATGTAAGATCACGATTATATGAAAATGAAGAATATGTGGGTTAGAGCACGCTCCCCCAAGATATAGAATGTCAGAATGGGTCGTAGTTATTTGATGATTCCCGGTATCGGATGGTAAGTGGCAACCAGATGTGTGCAGTTGAAGGGTTGTTGTCTTTTTCCTATATTGAAGCAGGTTCTCTCAGGGCATTTGGGTGGCCTGTTTCATGATGCAATCTATTTTTCTGGTGGTGTCCTAGTTTTGTGAAGGTGGTATTAAGGTGTATATCTTGGACTTTCTCCTCGGACAATACTCCGTGGTAGCTGAGTGTCTGGCTGTGGATAACAGATTTCCTAGTATGTTTGGGGTGGTTATTGGATCTGTGAAGGTAAATGTGGTGATCTGTGGGTTTCTTGTGTATAGTTGTCTGTAGGGGTCCATTGTTGAAGCTGATTGTGGTGTCCAGGAAGTTGATGCTGGTGTGGGAGTGTTTCAGAGAGAGTTTGAACGGATGGGTGGTGACTGTTGAAGTTGTGGTGGAAATCTGTGAGGGAATTTAGGTCGTCTGTCCAGAGCATGAATATATCATCGATGTAGCTCAGGTATATCACTAGTTTCATGGTGCCTTTGTCCAGAAATGCTTCATTGAGATGGCCGATGAATGGATTGGCAAATTGGGGAGCCAGCTTAGTACCCATGGCTGTTCCGATGGTTTGAAAAAAATGTTCATTGTTGAAAATAGAATTGTTATGGGTGAGGATCAAATGGATGACTTTGGTGATGTGTTTGTGATGGCTATCTGAGCGTTGTCCATTGCCTTATAGATATTTGCGGCAGGCAGCAATGCTGCCTTTGTGAGGCATTTTGATGTATAGCGAGGTGGTATCCAAGGTGGCCAGGATAGTGTTCTGAGGGAGATTGTTAATGTTGCATAGTTTCTGGAGGAAGTCGGTTGAGTCACGGAGGAAATTTCCCCTTTGTGAGGTGAGTGGTTTGAGGATGGTTACTGTGAGTCCTGATTTTCCTTCACTTACAGTGCAACGGCCAGATATGATGGGTCTGCTTGAGTTCCCTTGTTTGCGTATCTTGGGAAGCATGTAGAAGGTCCCTGGGGTGGGTTCATGGGCGATGAGGCTGTAGACTTTCTCATGGAGTTGGTTGGGGAATGATTTGATGATATCCTTAAATTCCTGGGTGAATTGTGGTGTGTGGTCTTCTTTGAGTTCTTTATATAGGTGTTGTCAGAGAGTTGTCAGTTGGCCTTGTTGACATAGTCATCACAGTTGAAAACTATTGTGCCCCCCACTTTATCTGTTGGTTTGATCACTATCTGGTGGTTTGATTTCGGGGACTGTATAACTGTCCTCTTTGTGGCAATGAGATTGTGATGGATGTTACATTTGTTAACGATTTCACAGTCAATTATTTTCCTGAAGCAATCAATGTAATGTTTCAAGAGTGTGGTATTGTCCACTGTGGGGTATCCAGTCAGATGATACTTTTTTCTTATGACTGTCGGTGGGGATATGGTAGTTGTGGGTGATGTCGTCATTGTCCTGAAAAAATTATTTGAGGCAGAGTCAGCAAAATAATTCTTCAGTTCTCCACAAGCCAGTACGGTATCAGGTTCTGTGGTGGGGCTGAAGTCCAGTCCCTTGGAGAGTACAAATAATTCATCTCCAGTTAGGGGTAGTCTTGATAAATTGATGATGTTAGTGTGTCATGTAGTGTCCATGTGGCGGGTCCTGGTGCCATGGTTTCTCCCAAAGGTGGTGTGCCGTGGGCTGTGGAGTTGTTAGTTGGTTCCACTTTTTGTTTTTTTCTGTTGAATGGCTGTCATCAAGTTTTTAGAATAATTGTTTTGAGTTTCTTGTATGCTCTTCTGGTAGGTTTCCTGATATTTTCCCTTCCAGTATGAGAGTATGTGATGATTTCTTGTTTGAGGTGATCCCTTCTGGACCTTCTAGTAGCTGCTGCTTAATGTCCTCCTGAGATACTAGGGGAATGGAAAGAATGTTATCACATGATATGACCTACATCACTCCTTCCACTTGGCTTCCTCATTTTAGCCAGGTGGGAGATAGCACAAGGAAAGCATTCTCATGCTATTTCCTACCCAGTGATGGATAGTCAGACAGGTCCTCTGGCCTGTAGGGATGTGGGGAAATTAAGTTAACTAATGTAAACCTTAAGAATTCGTCCATGACAGTCTAATTCTCCCTGACTTGGTTCTACCTTTCCTAAACTCTTCTTGAATGTCATATTAGTCATAAAGAAACCTACATATATCATTTTGCCACTAACACACCATGACTCCCTAGTTCCCAACCTGCATCTATAAAAAGCGATGCTTTCCTCTCAAGGTTGCAATTATTATAAAAACAGCTGTAAAATACAGCACTTAGAGAAAAGTCTGTGAAGCACCCTTCAGTTAATACCTGATATCAAAACAAATCTGTTTATTTTGCAATGATTTATACAAATGGTCTATTTATAATAAAACTTGCTTAAACAAACCCCAGATTAGATGGGGATAGTAAACCGTGCATGACGGTCTTACTGGGAAGTGTTCCATAGTAAAATAAACAGAGGTTGTAGTAAAGCATGTTCATCCAGTTAAGCATTATAGGGGTTTCCCAATGGAGAAGAAAGCTGGAGCTCAAATGACAGGTAGAGGACGTAACTAAAGCACAAAGGAATTATTGTGTCAATTAAAATCAATGTCTGGACGTACTTCTGACTCTGTGTGCAGGAGGAATGTCATGTATGCACAAGGTACACGCCTCCCCTTTATAACTCCAGTCATGTCTCACCTCATTCTCATTTCTCTGCCATTGCAGGAGTCTTGGGCATTGGTGCACCTCAGTCCCTCCTGTTCTCTATCTGTAGCACATACCAGTTTAGTTTCCTATAGGCTGTAAGGCTCTGGTCTAATTGCAGTTGTTGGACTTGGTGTTGAGGTGGCCTGTGATGTGCAGGAGGTCAGACTGGACGATCTGGCTTTAATCTCTTTGACGGTGTGATACTAGGCTCTCTGAGCAAACTTCACCTCAGTACAGAGGCCTATGCACCACTTAAATTCTCTAAAATTGGGCTTAAGTGGAACTTCAGTACTACTTAGACCTTATACTGCTATTGCTTTTCACCTCCTAGGGCTTGTCTTCCCTAACTCAAGTCCCACTGAATGCAACTTGTCAGCTGCTAACACAACCACCCTCTCATGCGGCGGCAAGCTATTGCCACTTGAGTGCTGCTAGTCCTCTAACACCTTCCCACAATCCCCCTCATGTCCAGAGAGGACAGACAAGTTCTCCCACAATTCACTGGGAAGGAATTCCTAGAGTGGCTCAACGCACTGCAGCACAAAGAACTATGGGATGTGTCCCTGGGAGGCTTAGCGCCACACCACGAGTGAGTGCAGTGCCAGTGCGGACACAGCAGATCGAGTGCTATTTCCCAGTGTGGCCACTCTCACTCGAGAGGAGTAACTTGGAGTGTAGGTCCCCTGAGTTAACTCTGCTGTGAGGACATGCGCTTAGCGCAGCAGTCACCAGGGGGGCATAGGTCCAAATCCACAAAGGGAGTTAGGCCTCACTTGTAGCCCAGTGACTAGGGCAGCTGACCATGCTGTGGAAAATCCTGATTCAATTCTGCCTGCAGGTGAAAGGGTGTAAGGACACCCTTACAAAGCAGGATTGTGGGAGGAGGCAGGTGGTGGCTCTGCTAGCGCTTAGGTTAGCAGGAGCTCCCAACCAGCCTTCCTTTCACCGGCCAAGGCAGACTCTCACTGCTTCATTTGACCTGAATTACAGTCAATTCTTTAAAATAGCTATTTAGTTTCTGCAGAGTTTGAAAGTGCGGTTGGTTTTGTTTGCTCTGGGTTTACTTTCTCTGATCTTGTTTCTAGCAGAAGGTGGAGGAACACGAGAGCAGGAGCCACGCTTTAGAAGAGTCCCAATGGAAGACAGTGTCATCTAGCAACGACAGGAAGTGCCCCAGGACTCCCGGGTTCTATACCTGGCTTCAGGGCTTAATTTGTAATGAAAGAGGTGCCGGGCCTCAAGTGGTTTTTTTTACTTTGATAACCGACGCAGCAAGCCCAGAGGTGCCGGGGCTATCAATGGCCAACCCTAGTGGTCCCAGGATTCAGCCATGGCAACCCTGGCAAGCCCTGGCAGAAATTAAGCACTGCCTGGCTTGTTTACACATTTGCTCAGCGTTAACTTCTCTGTGCCTCAGTTTGCCCTCTCTCGATGAGATAGTAAATCGTAGTTCACAGGGAGTGTTGTGAGGCCCAGTCAGTTAATGTCTGCAAAGCACTTGGGGATCGTGGAGTCTCTGCTGAGGCGTATTTTTAGAAAGGCTTTGTTGAGTGAGCTCTCTAGCCCAGCAGAACCATCCCGTACAACACAGCTCTGGGAAGTTATTTTTAGTGGCCGCTAATGGATTACGTTTTCAAGAGTGGCTAGAGATTTTGGGTGGCCTGAGATTCGGGTTCCCAACTTGCGATGCCTTAAATGGGCTTGACCTGTTGAAACACCCACCTCTGAAAGTTAGGGCTCATTAAGGAGTCTCCAGTTGGGCACGATAAAATCGGGGCACACAGCGTCACTGGTCGCTATTGTAAATATTGCTCAGTGTGTAAAAAGGCCTAATATGGGGGGGAAAGAAATGTACCTTATCATTCCAAAATGAGCTAAACTGTCACCACAGTACTTTAGTCTGTAATTGTCACTTGTAAATAGAAAACATTTAACATCAACTTCTCTGACAGCTCAGTAAACAGAGCACTTCTGAGTGAAAGCTGATCAGATTTCCTTCTCCTATGTAAATACAGCTGGTTTTTTTACAAGTGAGCCTTATTCTCTTGAGGGGAATGATTACAGCTGTGTGAAATGTTTTAGCCAAAACTTTTTCTGGTGGAAAAAATGCAGATTCAGTCACACCGAAACAATTGTTTTGTGACTTTTCAAAATGGCCAATGAACTGAAAAATCTGTTAGTCACCCACTTTGAGTACTGCTGCCTCTTTCCATTTAGTGTTGTGAAATGAACCTGAAACCCCACTAATTATCCGGGCCCCTTCATATGGCAACATGGGGTTTCTCAGACTCAAAGTCCACGTAAGCATCATGTAGCTGAGCTTTCCCACACAGAGCTTATATGAACCTGCAGCAATTACCGTGAACTGTGACAGAGCCTGGGTAGACAAAAGGCCACTTGCAGTTAATTCTGCTGACGTCTCTTTTTCATTGCTTAATAGAATTGAATTTGTGGGGCCAGATTCTCAGGCTATGTCTACTTTTAAAGGGCTACACAACTGTGCTGCTGTAGCACTTCAGTATAGACACTTGCTACAGCAACAGGAGGGGTCCTTTCATCGCTGTAATTAATCCACCTCTTGGACAGACGGTAGCTAGGTGGACAGAGGAATTCTTCCGTCGACCTTGTGCTATCTACACTGGGGGTCAGGTCAGGGTAGCTACCTCACTCGGGGGTGGATTTTTCACACCCTTGAGTGTTACTTGATACAAGTTTTCAGAACAGCTCTTAGCTGGTATAAATAGTCAATGGAGTTATACTGATTTACACCCTCTGAGCATCCAGCCCATGATGTTCACACAGGTATGGCAGAATTCTCTGTGAAGAAGGAAAGACAAATGTCATCTTTCTGGTCCGTCAAAATAAAATGTAAAGCCTTAAAACATCAATTCTAAACAAACCTCAAAGCTGTCCGTTTGTGTTTAGCCAACTCTGGCTAGATGGATAGACAGAGACATGCCCCTGCGTGTGTGTGTGTGTGAAAGAGAACATGAGACCCTATGCCGTGTGTGTGTGAAAGGGAGAGAGAGAGACTTGTCTGCGAGAGAATAGGACTATATATTATACTCACCTCTCTCTATATGGCAATATATAATAACAGAGAGAGCATATGTCATGATGTGGAATCACGTTTTTGTCAGCAGAAGTTTGGAATGATTGCCATACTACTCAAGAGGGAAAGTCACCAGTGAGATCTGCAGGCAACTAACAAATGCAAACTAAGGAAATATTTGCTCCACAACACATCATCATTTATTCTACATATGCCCTATATTTAACAACAAAAATAATTCAAAATGATTTTGGCCCCAATCCTGCAAATATGCACATGCTTAACTGAGCAGAGGTTGCATTCAGGCATAAGTGTTTGCAGGACTGGGGCCACAGAGCATTAATTAACTTTTTCTTTTTAATTATTCTTTCCTAATTAAAGCCAGACTTCCTTATTAACTGTGAGTCCCACTGTACAGACTCTTGCAGAAGAAGAAAATTAAATTATCTAGAATAACTTTTCCTATATATGAAAATAGCTCAGTTCTAAAGCCTGGAATCTCAGAGTGAGCACAAAGCATGTGCTGGGTGCCCTGCTGGAAAACCAGAAATCTCCTTTTTCCAGGGGTATCAAGTTGTCATTTCTAGCTCTGATGTGCCATGAGGTGTCACCCATGCTGAGCGTTGCGTCAGTGTAATTTTTGGGGTGAAGTCCTACCTGTGGAAAAAGAAGGAAACATTTCTCTGGCAGGTTGATTAACTGAAACTGGCCATTGTCTGAAGCTGCTCAGACGTTTAGAATCCTAGAAGGCGATAGCCAAGTGAAAAAACTGCGGAGCCATATGATGAATTTATTTCTCATTTCTCCAAGTGGCTTACCTGCCCCCTAATCTATCTCTGCAGCAACAATTCTAACTTTTGGACTTCAAAACAGCCACTTAAAAATCTAATTCCAACAGAAAATGTTTCCTGTTACCCACCATATATGGATGTCCCTGCCTCCTTCGTGTTGCCAATTCTCATGATTTTTTCGCAAGTCTCGCAATGTTAGATGCTTTCCTGGAAGGTGCAGTTCCTTGGGCTGTGTGATTACATGAACATCTCAGATTTAATTAGGAAATAAAAAAGAGCTTCTACTCCTCCTGGTTGTGCAGAAAAGGTTAAAAAACGTGCCCAGTTGTACCTGAAAGGCTCAAAAACCGGATGGTAAATAAAAACAACCCCAAATATGTACTTTTTTTTTAATAATCTCATGAGTTTTGGGGACTTGACTCATGATCTTGGATCCATGAGGTTGGCGATAGTGAACACCATACACAGGCGTTAATCAGTCATGGACTAGTGATAGGTTTAAGGTCCGATATCTGATGAAATATCAGGGATATAAATGGGAGCATTATTCCACTGGGAAGCAGACAGTCCCCAGTTTTTCATTGCAACACACAGCATTTGTTTCTATTCCTGGAACTTCCCATCATATTGACCCTTAAGCTCTGAATGTTATGTCTAGAAGAGTTATTGTTTCAGGCATTTACAATTTATTCTTTATAATGCTCTTCATTCAGCCCTGTAGAATTGGCTACCTGGTAACTGAGGGCGCCTGCTTTAAAGACAACCCAAACCCAAAAGACTCCTGATAAAAAGTGTAATTCCTATCCAGTGCGTGTGTGTTGAATACGTGGCATGCACAGGTTACATGATGGGGTGGTGCGGTTTCAGCACTCATTTGGGGAGACCTGCATAACTCATACATGGCTTCCATACTCACAAATAATGAAGCTGTCTTAAAAACATGCTGATAAATTGTGTGTGTGTGTGTGTGTGTGTGTGTGTGTGTGTGTGTGTCTCTCCAGGGCCCAGACTTTCAAGAGTTCAGTTCCTAGCAGCCCCCAAGGCGAACAGTTGGAATTGTTGGGTATTGAGCACTTTCGAAAACCTGGCCCTAGTAAATCAATGGGACCAGATGCCTCAAGGCCTCGATCCTCCTCTTGGACCGGCGTGGCCACTAGAGTCCACTCCCGTGGATCTGACTGAAGGCCCAGAGCTGAAGTCTCCAGTTCAGATCTGTTCTCATGCCTTTACCTATTTTTGTTGAGCCTGCTTCATATGCCCAGTGTGATGATAGTGTTACTCAAGCAGATATTATCCACTAGAAAATTGACTGAAAACTGCCACTTCATTGCACCAGGGCCTCAGAACAGCCTTCAGATAATCAAGACACCCAGCCAATACTGAACTGATCCAAAATTTTAATTGGCAAAAGGCTCTGTATCCCATTAGTGAATCCCTGAGCCATCCAGTCCCCCCAGGCAGAATTCTTATTTAATCCAGCTCGAAGTCAATAGTGATTTACGTTTCATTTACTTAAACCATCTTAACTGAACTTCCACACTCCTCAGGCATGGAGTGAATCTTAATACATTGTAATTACTGTACTCCGATTGATGCAATGCTATGAAAAGCTATCACAGAGAGTATTAATAAAATGTAAATTATAAAAAAAACTTGGTATTGCCTGAAATTAATAATGCGCTAGATTTTCTCTTACATGCTGCTCATTACAGACCTGCCTTTGCGTTCTCTATTAAAGTGAGTTATTCAAACTATTTGTATAGTTGTGCTCAGTATGAAGTTATATACTGTATGTTTATATCCCAGTTAGATGCACTGCCTGGGAATTTTATTAATCTGTTATTTCTTTCAGGCATTGATTTTAGTGGCATTGCTGTAATGCTCATATGACAAAAATGAACAGATTGATTCCACACGTATGGATTAGTTCTCTTAAGAGTTGAGGGTAGGTAGGTTTATCTTGCACTGTAACAATAGAATTAATCACTGTATTATTTACAAGAGCCACGGGTGTCTGAGTTGCTGTGTAGACGTACTCTAGGAGACCTGGTGAGAAGGGGCTGCTGGGGAGTCAGAACAGGAGATGCGAGCTGTCACAGAGAGGGGATGGTTCCTGGGAGAGGCCTGTAGACCGGAGAGCAGCAAGGGTTTTGCTTGCTGGCAGCACCAAGGCTGGAGAAGGCTGGAGGCAGGAGGAGCAGCAGCAGAGGGTGATGCCTGCTGGCCCTAAGTCAGAGAGCAAGAGCTCAGGGCCAGAAAGAGTGGAAGGAAGTGGCGCAGCAGAGGGCTTACCTGCTGGTGTCACCTTGGTGGAGAGCTGGGTCCCAGAGGAACCATGAAAGGCTCCTAGATGAGACCATTCCCACTGGGAAGAGTGGGTTTGTGCCCCACACTGATGGGTGGGGTGGCTGTCCCAGAGGAGGGCCAGATGAGGTGTGGTGGAAGACACCAGAATGGTGAGAACGGAGCTGAGTTTTTAAAGACTACGTGCACAGGGTTGATGTGGACTATGTTGTGGGGGGTTGGGGCTTTTGAACTGTTTTGCTTAATAAACTGTTGAGGGACTTGGCTGGGGCGGGGAAGGGAAGGACCAGGTGTCATGTGGCATAGAGCACAGTGTCTGCAGGAAGACCCAAGGTGGCAGTAATGATGGGGGCACCTATTCAACAGACCCGTTTGGCAGTGGGTTGGAAGGAACTAGAGGGGAGGAAGGCTCCCCGAGAGAGAAACTGGATGGATACAGGGATGGACGCAGAAGCTAAACAGACCACAGTGGGTATGCAGACCCTGACTCAAAGGGTGCAGGTGATGCAGAGGCAGAAGCAATAAGGCTTCAGGAAAAGGTAAAGGCTGCAGAGCAGGGCTGGACATGCCGCTTTGCGGCACCAAGAGTTTGTGCAGGAGAGGCACCTGGACACTGCTGAAGAGAAGGCAGACTGCCGATCATGGAGGGTGAGCTTGAAGAGGACATATACCTATCTCATAGAGCTGGAAGGGACCCCGAAGGGTCATTGAGTCCAGCCCCCTGCCTTCACTAGCAGGACCAATTTTGCCCCAGATCCCTAAGTGGCCCCTTCAAGGATTGAACTCACAACCCTGGGTTTAACAGGCCAATGCTCAAACCACTGAGCTATCCCTCCCCCCCAAAGAGGAGTGAGACAATCTGCGGGCCCAGCTCTGACAGCTCTGTGGCAGAAGGCATCTCTACCCATGGTCTTGAGGGGGTGGATATGTGATCAGCTGTGCAACTCCCACAGGAACTGAAGGGGTTCATGTGGGCCTGAGAGGCCAATTAACATACCTGGCAGCACCTGCCAGAGAGAGGGAGCAAGCCAGGCTTCACTGACAATGAAGCCCAGCTGGGAAGGGGCTGTCTGGTGATTATAAAGCCAGGACGTTTGCAACAGGAAGAAGCTGACTGGGGAGATGGCTAAGACGGGCTGGGCTGGGCTGGAGGGAAGGGGCTGGGCTGGGCTGTGGCTACTGAGCTAGGGGTTATTAGGCTGCTGGCTGGCTGAGCCTTTGGCTGACAGGCTAGGCAGAGTGAGACCTGAGAGATAATGAATTAAACTGAAAGCAGGCTGGACAAGGAGGCTAGGGAAAGCATTGAGGAAAACAGGATGAAAACAAGGAAAAGAAAAGGGTGGATTCTTTGGAACCAGAAGAAGGCCCAGGAAAGGGAAATGGTGAAAATTACATAGTAGTCAAATCCCGAGGTGAGGATATAGACAGGGGCTATCAATGCACTGAGGAATGCAGAGAGGATTTAAAAAGTGCTGGCGCTATAGTAAGAGGTATGAAACTACCTGGCAAAGACTTGTTAGTGGAATGTAAAAACCAAAGAACAAATAGTGTTTTCCTCCATAATGGCCACATTTTTGTCCTGTCCCTTCCTCACAATTATTGTATGAATATTCACCTCCACGCGTACTACACTGTACTGTCCCTTGGCAATTATTTGCTACATGACCAAATCTTTGGCACCGGCTACATCTCACAGGAGGAGGAATATAGGCCTTAGTCCAGAATAGCTGATACCCTAAAGTTACTCTGATGGAATTCTTTCCTTAAATGTGACCAGCACAGCTGTTGAGGGTTTGCTATCACATCCTCCTCTGCTAGTTAGCCTCTTAGCAGTTATCACCTTATCTTCATCTATTCCTTGTTTTATTTCAATTGCTGCACCATATGCTGCCCCTCTTAGTTCTGGGAGGAATTTGGGCACACTGTAGTGTTTCCGTATAGGCACTACCAATGCCGGTGGGAGGGCTTCTCCTGTTGGCCTAGGTAACCCACCTTCCTGAGAGGTGGCAGTGAGATCAACAGAAAAAGTCTTCCGTTGACCTAGCATTGTCCACACCAGGAGTTAGGTTGGTATAGCTACATCTCTGAGGGGATGTGGATTTTTCACACCCCTCAGAGACACAGCTCTACCAAGGTAAGTTTGTAGTGTAGACCAGGCCTGAGGCAAAGCGAGCTAAGGAAATTAAAAAAAAACTAAATTACCAATAACATCTCAAATGCAAAAAGGAATAGGAGTACTTGTGGCACCTTAGAGACTAACAAATTTATTGTAGCATAAGCTTTCGTGGGCTACAGCTCACTTCATCGGATGCATGCAGTGGAAAATACAGAAGGAAGATATATATATATACACACATGAAACAATGGATCTTACCATACACATTATAAGGAGAGTGATCAGTTGTCAGCAGGAGAGAAAAATAAGTCTTTGTGGTGCTAATGAAAATGGCCCATTTCCAGCACTTGACAAGGAGATATAAGGAACTGTAGGGGGCGGGGGGGAAGATAAGCATGGAGAAATAGTTTTACCTTGTGTAATGGCCCATCCACTCCCAGTCTTTATTCAAACCTAATTTGATGGTGTCCAATTTGCAAATTAATTCCAATTCAGCAGTTTCTCGTTGGAGTCTGTTTTTGAAGTTTTTTTGTTGTAATATTGCGACTTTTAGGTCTGTAATCGAGTGGCCAGGGAGGTTGAAGTGTTCTCCAACTGGTTTTTGAATGTTATAATTCTTGACGTCTGATTTGTGTCCATTTATTCTTTTACGTAGAGACTGTCCGGTTTGGCCAATGTACATGGCAGAGGGGCATTGCTGGCACATGATGGCATATATCACATTGGTAGATGTGCAGGTGAACGAGCGAGGGGGGGGGGAAGAGCGGGGGGGGGGGAAGGAAAGCTGATATGGGGAAAGGGAATAGCCAGCAACAAATTAATGGGAAGGAAGTAATGAGTGACACTGGAATAAAAGGAGCTGACCTATTACTTACAGAAATGGAGAGATTCGTTGCATTTATGATTGAAGGAATCAATTGTACATCTCAAACAGGAAAGAAAACAGAGAAAATGAGAATTATAATTAAAGCTACTGCTAAGTACATACGGGCCAGCAACCTAGATGACCTCCTGAGGTCCCTTCCAACCCTGAGATTCTATGATTCTATGAACCTGCCAGTGGAGCCACTTCATACTTTCCTAAGTGAAGGAAATACTGACGGTTAAAAGAATGGTGGTGACTCTTTCAAGCTGAAATGCCCATAGCCCAGTGAGCATGGGCAGGAATGAAAGAAAAATATTACTGACATGACGACAAAGCCTGATATAATATGCATACTAGAGACTGGGTTAATAGAAAAAGTAGACTATAAAATCTCAGCATATGGCTTATATAGACATGATAGAGAAATAGGAGTGTGCGGAGGTGTCTGCACCCTCATTAAGAAGAACCTGAACTGACTTGAAGTAGAGGTTAAAAAGCTAAATATTGAATATAATGCTATTGAGATAGCAGTACAAAGCAATTCTGCATCTCTAAGATGTATAATGTCTATAACCCATGCAGAAAACTAGAGGCTATGGACCTGAAAGCATTAATTGCGTATGTCCGTGCCCATTCATTATCTGTGGTGGTCTCAATAGTCACAACAGATTGTGGGGAAGTAAGAAAAAAGATTACAATGGAAAATGTTTAGAGCAATTCTTTGGAAAGAATAATTTAGTAATATTAAATGATGGCGCACCTGCCAAGTTCAATATAGCTGATGGAAACTTCACATGCCTAGATCTGGAATAGCTTCAAGCACCATAGCAAGTAAATGCAGCTGGGAAATTTACAAGGAACAGGGAATGCATAGGGATCACTTCCCCACATTAATTACATATCAAGGAAAAAGAAATACTGAAGACGAAGATAAGATCCCCACTTGGAATTTTTAAAAAAACCAACAAATTGGAAGCAAAAGTGAGGAACATGTGAATGAGCAGTGTGTAAATGAAGATACTGGAATTCTGTAGTCATGTTACCAAGGGGCTCCTAAAGGCATCCAGCCTAGCTATTCCTAGGATACCAACACTACTTACAGATAGGAAAAGTGTTCCCTGGTGGAGCAAGGAATGTGAAATGGTAATTAGGGAAAGGAATAAGGTGTATAAGACAGCAAAAGATTCCTTAAATAACGAGGACTTAAACCTAAAAAAGGCCAGGCAGTTGCACAAAGGTCTATAAAAAGAGCAAAAAGAGAAAGCTGGAGAACATACTGTGGGAAAGTAGATAAAGCTAACAATATAGCAGAGGTATATACACAAATTAGGAAAATGAATGAGATAACAAGTAAGAGCCACATAATGCCAAGCCTTGCAGTTGCAGGACATGGAGTAACAAGCTCCAACAAAGAAAAAGTGGAAATTTTGGCCACCATATTTCAAAATATCAGTAACGATGAGAAACAGAGGATAGAAATTAGGGCGAGGAAAAGAACATTCATGAAGGATAATTATGAGGTGATGAAGAGGTGGAAGGAGGATGTGGATATTATTTTAAGTGAAAACTTTAGTCTGAGAGAGCTCCAGAAACTGCTAGTAAGGGGCAAAAGCACCTCACCAGGCAAGGACAAAATAAGCTTTGAAATACTTAAATACCTAAGTGAAGGAAGCTTGAGGATGATACTAAACTTGTATAATAACATATGACGCAAAGGTGAAGTACCACGGACTGGAAACATGTGATTATTGTCCCAGTGAGGAAACCCAGCAAGTTGCACTCAGGGCCTGAGGCATACAGACCAATTGCCCTCACAGCAGGTTTAGGTAAAACCATGGAACAAATGGTAACGGAGAGATTAGTAGCACACCTAGAAAGAAATAGGTTCATAGATGGAATGTGAAGTGGATTCAGAAGACGTAGGAGTGCGATTGACCGCACTGTAAGGATAGAGATAGAAGTACAAAAAACAAAAACAAACCAAAAAACCCAAAACAAGGGAACCAAAGAAATCATGATAGTAACCTTCCCGGACACAGAAAAAGCCTACAATGTGTTATGGAGAGAGGGACTACAGTAACTCCTCACTTAAAGTCATCCCGGTTAATGTTGTTTCGTCGTTATGTTGCTGATCAATTAGGGAACGTGCTCGTTTAAAGTTGTGCAATGTTCCCTTATAACGTCGTTTGGCAGCCGCCTGCTTTGTCCACTGCTTGCAGGAAGAGCAGCCCGTTGCAGCTCACTGGTGGGGGCTTGGAGCCAGGGTGGACCGGCAGCCCCCCATCAGCTCCCCGCTCCCCTAAGTTCCCTGCTCCCCTAAGTCCCCCCTAAGTTCCCTAATTGCCGGCAGTTCAGCTGTCCCTCCCCCCACTGCCATGTGCTGCTCCTGCCCTCTGCCTTGGAGCTGCTCCCAGAGACTCCTGCTTGCTGCGCAAGGGAGGGGGGAAGAGGGAGGCTAATGTCAGGGTGTCCCCCTCCCCCTACTCCTCCTGCCCCCCACTTACCCATATAGAGCAGGGTGGGGACAGGACAGGGCTCAGGATGGAGGGAGCTTGCTGGCTGCAGCTGCTGTCTCAACTCAATATTTTGCCTCGGTATTTAATGAGGCTACTGAAGGGCTTGGGAATAGTGGCGGCGTGAATGATGGGAATGAAGGAGGGGGGGTAGACATTATGGTATCCGAGGTACGAGCCAAACTTGAAAAGCTTAACGGCAGTAAATCGGGCGGTCCGGATGACCTTCATCCGAGAATATTAAAAGAATTGGCGAGTGAAATTGCGAGCCCGTTAGCGAAAATTTTTAATGAATCCCTAAACTCGGGGGTTGTACCGCTGGACTGGAGATTAGCTAATGTAGTTCCTATATTCAAGAAGGGGAAAAAAAGTGACCCGGGTAACTACAGGCCTGTTAGTTTAACGTCTGTAGTGTGCAAAGTCATGGAAAAAATATTGAAGGAGAGAGTACTTACGGACCTTGAGGTCGATGGCGTCTGGGACAAATTACAACATGGTTTTACGAAAGGTAGATCGTGCCAAACCAACCTGATCTCCTTCTTTGAGAAAGTAACAGATTTTTTNGTTTCTTTTTGTTCTTTCATCCGCAGCCCGCTCTTGGGTTTGTTTGTTTTATTTGCTCTGCCGGCACCCCACCACCCCCGCATCATGATATTTCACATCTCTCATCTGGTCACCCTACCTCCATTCGTGCTGCCTTGTAGAGTGTGAGGCTACATTAACAATGTGTTAACCCTTGAGGGCTCAGCCAAATGCTAGTTCATCATTTAGCAGTAAGGCATTCCCTGGGAAATATCCCACCCTCTGACTCCTCCACCTCAACCAAGCTTCACAATCATCATTGCTGTGTACAGTATTAAATTGTTTGTTTAAAACTTATACTGTGTGGTGTGTGTGTGTGTGTGTGTATATGTGTATATATATATATGTATATATATATATGTGTATATATATATGTGTATATATATATGTATATATACAACACACAGTATAAGTTTTAACAGTATAACAGTATTTTTTGTCTGGTGAAAAAAATTTCCCTGGAACCTAACCCCCTCATTTACATTAATTCTTATGGGGAAATTGGATTCGCTTAACATCATTTTGCTTAAAGTCGCATTTTTCAGGAGCAGAACTACAACGTTAAGCGGGGAGTTACTGTACTTCATAAGGTAGCCTTCATGGGTATTAGAGGAAAAATGTACAAATGGATGAGGGACTTCTTAAGCAAAAAAACTATATAAGTCCAACCAGGGATTGCTTTTTCCAATGTATATTCAATTCCAAATGGAACTCCACAGGGTGGGGAGGGGTGTAATTATCCCAACACTCTTTAACATCATGATAAATAACCTCTGTAAGTAGGTGAGCACAGGAATAGATATTACACTATTTGCTGATGACTGTGCCTTGTGGACCAAAAGCAGAAACTTGGAAACTGCTGTCAAAAGAATCAATAATGTACTTAAAAGGAGTGCAGAATGGGGACACAGATGGGGCTTCAAATTCTCCACAGAAAAAATGAAGGGAATGATCTTCACATCAAGGAGAATCCAAAAAGATGTGAAGTTATATCTATATGGCCAACAGCTAAATGCAGGGAACAATGACAGTCTTAAGTGTGATATTTGATAACAAGCTCACATGGAGGATCATATTGAAAATATTACAANGTATCTATATGGCCAACAGCTAAATGCAGGGAACAATGACAGAGTCTTAAGTGTGATATTTGATAACAAGCTCACATGGAGGATCATATTGAAAATATTACAAATAAATGCACAGGCTGAATTAACTAACTTCAAAGTCTCTTAGGAACATCCTGGAGAGCGGATCAGAAAATGGTGGTAATGCTATAAAGAGCGCTAATTAGACCAATTCTTTAGTATGGAGGCCAGGCCTTTGGATCAGCACTGAACACAAATCTGAGAAAACTAGAGTGTAGCCAAGCACAGGCATTGCATATCGCATGTGGTGCATTTACTACTACGCCTCTTGTGTACTCCAGCCGGTGAAATGCCTAGCAGTGGTAGAATGAAGCTCCTAGACTTAACCTTTTGGGCCACAGTACTAGGTACTAGCAAAGATGACAACACAAAGCTAATCTATAATGATCATTGGGAATTAAGTGGCGGCCGAGTAGGACAACAAAATCAAAATTCCCCATGTAAGTAGGGTACAGAAGTAGATAAGGGATCTTAATGAAAAGAGAGGATTGAAAAAGACCAAAATCTATAGCTATGGGAAAATCACTAGAAACCGCCTCCCCTCCCCGACATAGACATGGAATTATATAATGACATAAATAAAAGGAGGAGACTGATAAATATACAAGATCTAGCAAATCAATATATTTGTGATAAGTGGGAACGCTATTGCCAGATACATACAGACAGCTCCAAAGAGGAAGGAACAGGAAGAGTGGGAACAGCTTTCTGCATGCCCTCCCTCAGATTCAAGAAATCTATAAGACTAACTAACTTTGTATCTGTCTTTACAGCTGAGCTAACAGGGATTATGCTAGCACTAAACTGGGCTTTAGATATGCGGCCAACTGCCATGACCATCCTGTCTGACTCCTTATCAGGGCTGCAGGCAATTTACAGTGGTAAATCTGACAGCCGAAAACGATATTCTTAATGAAATATTACCGCTAACAACTGAACTGGTGCAACTGGATATATCCATAGTAATAATGTGGCTCCTGGCACATGTAGGAATTGCAGGCAACAAATTGGTGGACAAACAGGCAAAAAGTGCTATTAATTATGAATGAGTCGACCTGGCGATCCCCTTAAGCAAATTGGAATTTAAACACCTCATCAAACATGTGCTAAGGAAGGAATGGTAAGGGCTGTGGGCAAACAAAACAAAGGGAAAATATTGCAAGAAGTTGAAAATGTTGATGTAATGCAAGGCCCTGAAAGGAAGAGCGAAGCGGCTCCATTTAGAATTCTAACAGGACATTGTGGATTAAATAGTCATTCATTTCTAATTATCATGCACAAAGTTGGATTATGCATCACATGTAAGGTCCAGGAAAAGATAGATCATATCTTTTGGGATTGTAAAGACTGTATCAGTGACAGGAAGTATTTCTATAGGAAACTCAGAGGCCTTAAAGTAACAAAATTTTCCTTGCAATATCTATCAAGGATGCAAGGAAAATGGGACCCAATTAAAAAAAAGCTCCTCTGCAATTCTTTAAGAAGACTGGGAAAGGTCCAAGTCTCTAAGTCACAAGCAAGATACAAAATACAGTGCATGGTGGTCATAGACAGAGCAAGCAAATCTGCTATGCTACAAAACCAAAGAGGAGGAAGAAGAACAAAAAGACGGGAGGGCGAGAGTCTGCAGTCTGTCTCTGGGGGATAATGATAGGAAGCGGCCCAGGGAGGCAGCAAGGAGTTTGAGGGAGCAGACCTTGGCTGCCAGCTACAGGGTCCCTGGGCTGGAACCCAGACTAGAGGAAGGGCCTGGGTTCTCCAACCAGCCACGGAGGAAGGTGAGGTGAACCCCCCTGAGGTAATGGTCATAAGGAGCACAGACTCCAGAGCCAGATGGAAGACTTGCTGTAAGGTCATTGGACTACAGCTTGGTTGGACTGTTTCTCACCTGAACACTGAACCCCTGACTGAACCCCTGACACTGGTGCTGTACAAACAAAACAAATGACAATCTCTGCCTCACGGAGCTTACAATCAAAGTATAAGACAAGAGACAATTGTCATGCTGTCCGGAGTGACTCACAACTGTGAGTGTCTACCTCAGGGCAGACTGCCAGACATAGGGCAGACACCCCAAGCTTGTAGTGTGTTCTAGAATTAGATTTCATCAAGCCAGTAACCAATGTGAACTCCTGGATCACTGGAACACTCTTACCATGGAGTCACAGACAGTCCCCTTAGACACTCCATCCAGCCTATCTTCCTGCCCAGACAAACTGGATTTTGTGATAGTCACATATACCAAAAACCACACCACATCAGTTTGCTCCCAGTCTTAAGAGACCCGTCACTTACCCCAGATCAATTGGTACTCCAGGTCTTGCACCAAAGACAACCCTGGTTGCCAATTTTATGAATAAACTAACTAAATGCTTATTAGCTAAGAAAAGGAAATGAGTTATTGAGAGGTTAGAGCTGGTAACATTTATGTACAGGTGAGTCACAGTTTGTAATTCCAAATGGTGGCAGTGAGGTAATAAACTGCCAGTTTCCCAAAAGTCTTTTCAGGGTACCCAGGTTGTCTCTGGGGATCTCCGCGTTGCATCTGGTACACTTCCCTGTAAGAGTCCAAACAGTCCAGAGATGAAGAATCTTTCCTTGAATCCACATTTATAGCTTCTTCTGATAGTGTCTCTACCCACGTGGGCTTTTCCTTTGATGACAGTGAGTGAGGAATGTACTTTGAGTCCTTGGCCTCCGGTCATCACTCAGAAAATGGCCACTTGCTTTGAAATTAGCATTTTTCTGTTAAATTTCTTCATTTGCATTTCACAAGGCTTTTTTCTTGTCTGATGAGTTATTTAGCTACAGGGTTATTTACAATGTAAATGTTTGCTACTACATTATAATGGATACAGATAAGTAAAAACAATGCATATAACATCCCATTCGTTTTCATGAACTTTAAACATCAAATACACTCTTCTACACTTAACAATTATATGAAATACTAATACATAAGTGAGTTAACCTCAGTACACTCTGGCATGACCTGATCTGACTGTCACAACAACAGGTGGGTTTAGCCTGATAGATGAGAGAACACCAGGAATCCTTTGAGGGACTCAACAAAATGGTGGACAAAGGAGAACCAATAGATGCAATTTCTCAGAGGCTATTTGCACACCCAAATAAGTGCCTTCACAAGAGGTGACTCAAAGAAACTAAGTAGCCACAGGGTGAGAGGTATCCCTTAGCGGTAGACAGTGGTTGTAATGATTGATGGATTTCAGAATGTGAGGAGGTTACATATTGTGTGTCCCAAGAAGTAACACTAGAACCAGTGTTTAATAGATTTGTTAGTGATCTGGGAAAGAGGGCGAACACAAGGTAGCAAAGTTTGTGAAGTACAGAAAATTATTTAGGTTAGGACTAGAGAAAACAGGAATTTCAGGAAGGTGTAACACAGGTGAACAAGTGCATAGTGCAGGACAGATACAATTCAGGGTAGACAAGTACAAGGCAGTGTGTGTACTTGCACATCTCTGCTCTTTACAGAACATGAAGAATCTGAGGGAACCACAGGACACAACTGGGTTCCAAATAACGCCGTTTACTAACGATATAGAAACATGAAAGGCCTAGCTACATATGTACACCCTGCTCCTTTAGGTTCGGGTGGTTTCTGAAATAGAAGACAGGGAGATCCACTAGAGGGTCCCAAACTATTAAAAGGAACACTAACCAATTCCAGATAAGGGAATGCACAGAGGTCAATTTTTTTGTTCCAATCAGCTATAGACTGGTTGTGCATTCTACATTAGCTGCAGCAACTGAAGAGAGAACTGGACATCCTTTTGAAGAGCTCAGCAAAAAACATCTGCTCATTGTGCAGCAGAGGTCAAAAAGCAAATGGATGTTGGGCTGTTTTAGGAGAACAAGACTCAAAATATGATTGAGTCATAATCTAAATTTATGATACAACTTCACATTGAATGCTGTATTAAATGCTGGTCCTCCTGTCTCCAAAATGATACAGGAATGGGACGGGCAAAGGACGCGATGAAATGGATGAAAAGACATCTGTATCAGGAGAAGTTTAGGAATATTAAGTTTAATGTGCAGACGAGGGGCAACATGACAGAAGTATACAAAACAAGAAATGACATAGAACAGGTGAATTGAGTGTTCCATTACACCAACTCGGATTATACAAGATATGAGGGTACTCAGTGAAATGAAAATGCAGCAAGTATAAAAGCCATTAAAGGAAATACATTTTTACACAGCACATAATTAACCCAGGGAATTCACTGCCACAAGACACCAATGAGGTAGTATTTAGTAAGATTTAAAAGAAATAGCTCATATTTATATGGGTAACTAGAACATCCAGAAACACTAACTAGGATAAAAGTGTCAATGTGCACGTACACTCCCTTGCTTCAGGGCTTAAAGCGGCTAATAGCTGCCTAGTGTTAGGAAGAAACATTCCCTGCCGATATCTTAGTGCGTTTTTGTTCATTATGGGGTTTCTTGCACCTCTCTTTGAACTAACTGCTGGTCATTGCAGGAGACATTTAGATATCTCGCTAATAAGATTTTTTTTTTTTTAGTTAAGTTTGGTTTAAATCCTCGTCTCTATTTTACGCATATAGGCACACACATACAAACACTTAATCCACCTAAAAAATGACGTTAACGATAGATTTGCATGGGAAAGCACTTAACAGTCAGGAAGTGCCAACGGTAAGGCTGCAAAAGCTGAACCCCACCCACTTGTTCGTATACATCATGCGATGCATCCTCTGGAGTCTTGTTCATTCACTGTGTGCCTCAAAGTGTGTCATCAGGGTGCACGCTCCACAGGAGACTCACGTAGCCACAGATGATCTTAGTAGACTCATTTGAAGCTTGTTATCAATATGCCTGTGTGATGGAGAGTACAACCCCACAATGAAGATGTTAAGGAGCAGCTCTGGGCCCAGGCGGGCCCTGCCCGGCCACACCAGCAAAGCCTGCACAAGCTGGAGGAGGAGCTTAAAAAGGGAAGCCGAGCAGCTCAGAGGGAGGGAGACAGTGGAAGGGAGCAGACCTGTGCTCTTGGGAAGGTATATCCAGGAGCTCTTATTGCCTAAGGCCTGGCAAGGCTGACCTGACAAAGCCTACAGAGGAGGGACTGGGGATTGATTGTGAAGGTCAGAAACTTTATTTTGTGTTTTGGTTCTTTAATTTGCCCTGTGGGGAAAGGGGGATTCTGGTAGGAAGTGATCTAGGAAGGTAGCTGCATAGCACCCCAAGGCGCAGGACTTAGCTGCCTACAATTCGGCCCTGGACTGGAGTTTGGTGGAGATGATGGGCATAGGCTCCCCACCAACCCCTAAAGAGAGGACAGTGATAGGAGCCTATCCCTCAGCAGGGACCTTGTTGGTGAAGGCCCTGAACATACAAGGGTCCAGACTCCAAGTCCCTGACCTAAGAGAAAGCCCTGGAAGGCACCTGAAGACTTCCCCATTATTGGATGGGTTTTTGTGTACTCTGAAAGGGGTGGAGTAGAACATGTAGCCCAGCTAGAAGGCTGAGTTGCAAAAAAAGGGACAGACCACCACAGGGCAGAGATACAGTGGGGGGGGGGGGGAAATGGGGATGTCACAGAGTAAGAGAACCTGCCGCATCCCTGCCTATCTAGTAGGCCGCAGTGGCAGTAACACAGCCTGTCATAACATCAGTCTTCTGAGCTGCAGAGCGGCAGGAGCTCACCATTATCTAATGTTTGCACTTGTAGCAAGGGGCCAGACTGTGCTAAACTTAATCAGGTTGAAAACTTTGTAACTACATGAGTAGCCCCATTGATGTCAATGACACTACACACAGAGTAAGGTACTCCTCGGTGTCAGCAAGGGTGGCCGAACTCGGCTCAAAGTTGGCTATATATTCATGAGCAGCACAGCATGCATTCACTCAAAATGTGTCTTTCCAAGTACCATTATTGTCAGTAAAATTACAGCACAGCCACAACTTTCAGCAGCTCAACAGCAGTGAAATCCAGCCCAGTTTTCACTGGAACAGTCAAAGGCCTTTCTGCCATATGAGAGCTTCTTCTGTCATAAATTTCAACTTTCTGCCCCCAGTCTGTTTGGCGGTAGAGCCATTTAAATTTTACAAGAAATGTATCTACATTATTGCCAGCCCCAAAGTTCAGAAATCATGAGTCAGATCCCAAACTATCATGAGATTTAAACAAGAGAAAATTCACGATTTTTGAGCTAAACACTAAATTGTGGTTATTGGTCTGTCTTCTGATTTTTTTTAACCTCTCCCTGCTCACTCCCAGTGTGCCTGTGACAATAAGTCTTGCGAATTTCATAATTCTGTAGTAAGGATGGATGAACCAACTGATATTGTAAGCTCCACTGTCCTAGGCACTGTATAAACCTCACAGTAACCTTTTACAATCTAGTAAAAACCACGGGGGTCGGTTTCAGATGTGGAAGATGTAACTGGGACTCACCAAATTCATTTGCTATAGAGACTACAAAGCTTCCATTAAATGGGACCAACCTTTCACCCGTACTGAGCTGGGCAGGATTTCAAAGTGAAAGGTTCTGCAGCTCCCTCAGTAATGTCTTCCCCATATAAGTGCCAATGTCACACCTTTGAGAATGAGACTTGATTTCTAGAAAGATAACTTTATTAAAGCAAGTCCTGACCTTTTTGGAGCATACAGAGGCAGGGTCTTCCACTCTCCGGGTACCAAGACAAAAATCTCCCACCGTTGCTGAGAGCTTTGGAATGTTCTGAGGAACAGAGCACAGGGTTGAACGGGAAATGCTTAGACAACCTCGACCATAGCTGGAGTTAGCAAGCACATGTGTATTCATGTCTCCCTCGTGCCTGGTGCTGAAGCTGCTCCACTGTGGATAAATAATGAAAGAATCACTGGGGGTGGGGAGGGGAGATAGACTGCACAACTGTGGGAATGACTGCAGCATGGTGCTTAGAGCACTTACATGGGATGGAGGCGACCCACAGTCCAAGCCACTTGCTCCAATGGCTTGTTAAAGTCATTTATCCACAACGGAACAGCTTCAGCACCAGAGACTGAGGGTGCCCCATATCAGCCTCGCCCACAGACCAGCAGTTAGAGTGCTCCCTGGAGAGGTGGCGGACTCCATTTCAAATCCCTTCTTCTGAGGCAGAGGGGGGACTTGCGTTCGGGGTCTCCCACATCCCAGGTGAGTGCCCCTACTGCTGGATTAACAGTTCTGAGGGAGGGCCCCTTCTCCCAGCCGCCCCACAGTGTTTTGTTTAAGCTTCTCTATAAGGGCCTTGTTAGAGGGCTTTCCCTTCACCCTCTCCCCTGGTTCTTGTCACGCAGACAGAAAGCAGAAGACCAGAAGTCCGAAGTGCAGGTAATGCGATGTTTATTGGGGTTAGTTCCAAGCAAACCTATCCAGAGCGCTACACACCGGCCCAGTCTGTTTCCCAGAGCGTTTACCCCGTGTCTCCCTTCCCAGCTCTGACGCCGCAGAGCCTTGCCTGTGTTCCCATTCCTCCTTCCCCATTCCCATTTCCCACCTCCTCCTCCTCAGCAGGCCCAAATATACTGCAGTGCATGCCCTCGGTCCCACCCCTTACAACTCATGGTCATGTTCCGTTTTGGGGGGTCATGAGTCTAGGGTCTTTGTCCCACCTCTTTTGTACCCCACGGGAGGGGTAAGGAGTGAGGTTTGTGTACTGGCCAAGGCCAGGCCTTTCTTTGGCTTTTAGTGTTTCTTATGCCTCCCCCTCCATCCAGCCTTGCCTCGCCCAACTGCCTGCTTAACCATGGCTTGAGAGGAGCCAGGCAGCCTTTCAGTGTACGCTCATATATTACACTCCCACCATGCCCTGTAACACTTTAACTGCTCTTATTCGTTCCCATTATACTAACAAACCCACCTGGCTTCGGCAAAAGCAACATACACAGTGTCTGTCTTTGTTCTTGGTAAGAATCCCTTTGTTCACCCGTATTAGTAAAAATGTGTATCTATATCAAAAATGAAACAGGCAAGCAAAACTGAAAATACTATCTCCGGCAAAAATATAGGCCTGGATCTTACATTGGCACTAGCACTCCTAACAGGCCTGAGCCGGTAGGGGAGCTGAGCAGGTTGAGCCTCAGCAGGCAATTTACTAAATTACTACATTGAATTTAGGCAGACAAACACCTGTCTTCTCCAGGTCTGTGCATCGCTCTGGGCCTTAGGACTCTGGATGCTTGGCTTGGGGCTGTACTGCACATGATCAGAGGCAGAAACATAGGTACCCAGTGAATTTTAACTGCAAAAATTTGGGCACCAAGTGAGTTTAGGCATCTATGGGTTTTGGTGGCAGCTGAGTGGCGTTTCTGTGAATTCCAGTGGGGCCTGATTTGGGGATTTAGATGCCTAAAGTGGCAGGTGCCTAGCTCCCTTTGTGAACTAGCCCCTAGTGCTTTTGAAATTCCGACTAGGTACCTATCTGCATCTTCTCGCACCCAGATACCTAAAAATCTAGCAACTAAACATGTTAGAAATCTAGCCCTAGAGCCTTCAATGGGCATCATTTTTATCGTGCTAACTAAATAACAATGATATGCCAACGCACATGCAGCTAGCTACACGGTCTTATAATGAAAGCTGTAGTCCCAGCCCTCAATGCAGCATTACACTCACTGTTATACATAAAGCGAGTTCACAGAGCAGTAGAGTGGGATGAATCTTACATCACGTTCGGGATGAATATATAACCCACTTTGGCAACTCTAAGTGGAGCCACTTGTGAACTGCATTGCCATCAATCATCCCAAATGAACAACGAATCAATGGGTAATCCCACTCCTTACCGTTCCACTTATCTGTATAACTGCAGCCCTGCTGGTTCCACTGGGGTATCATGAAGTGCCTTCATGCACTGTTTGCTCCATGGCTAGTATGCTTCCTCTGTGGTGCCTGGCTTTTAGAATGGCCCTCAGGGTAAACAATAGCTCAGCAGATGCAGGTAGGGGAGCGATTATAAATATATTAAAAAGCATCAACCAGTGTTAAGAACTCACTGATGTTTTATGATACATGGATAGCAAAGGCTGTGTTCAGACTGGTTGCTACACTGAACAAAGGAATAGATCACCACACTGGCCAGTCAACCGCTCTCCTGCCCCCCAGGCCAGAAGAAGTAAGTATGGAGGAAGCTAACACTTTGGTTCTCCAAGCCAGACCACAGAGACATAGGAAATGTGCCTCAATCTCTGGCTGAGAGATTTTTAGTGTTATAAATTACATTGAAAAATGTCCCTCCCCTGGCATGTTGCAGCACCACAGTGGCATGGTCAGTGCTAGACAAGAGAACCTTTCTTTAATTTTTGCCCAGAATGCATTCTGCACTTGCAGTAAAAATTAGTCACCCATGGGTAATATGTCTTGGTAATGACCCATTCAAACAAGAGGGAGTTGTCACCCCTCTCTAGTCAGCTGTCTGCCCTTGCCCCATCCAGAGCAGTCAATGGAAAACCATCAAAGACAACTGCAAATGATTGAAACCCCTTGGAGGTAAAAAGGACCATGACCGCAGGCGGAAGAGTGCTCTGGCTATGAAGAAAGACCAAAGACTGTTTCAGTATTACACAGTGTAGGGGCTTGTACATTCTACTACTTATGTCGGTGTAACTTATGTCACTCAGGGGTGTGGATAAACCACCCATCCCCCCCGAGCGACATAAGTTACACTGACCTAAGCACCGGTGTGGACAGCGCTATGTTAATGGGAGAGCTTCTCCCACTGACATAGCTACCGCCTCTCACAAAATATGCCGATGGGAGAGCTCTCTCCTGCCGGCATAGCGTGTCTTCAGCATCGGTGCAGCTGTGTCTCTATAGTGCTTCTAATGTAAACTAGCCCTAAGGAAAGGCCCTCTGCATCCAATCACTGAGGAAAACTCCTTGGAGGCTTTCATGAATGTTTGGTTTGTGGTTCTTGTGAAACCAGCCAGCTCTGCAAAGGACTGAACTTGGGGGCAGGGGGAGAATCCCTACTTTAGTATCTAGGGAAAGTAACAAGAACAAATGGATATAAACTGTCCATCAATATGTTTAGGTTTGCAATTAGACAAAGGTTTCTAACTATCGGAGGAGTCAATTTCTGGAACAGCCTCCCCAGAGGAGCATTGGGGCAAAACACCTAACTGGTTTCAAGGTTGAGCTTGGTAAATTTATGGAGGGGATGGTATGATGAGGTTGCAATGGCATATCTTCCATCCCCGAATTTCCCCCCCAGGTGTCTGGCTGGTGGGTCTTGGCCACATGATCAGGGTCTAACTGATCACCATATTCGGGGTTGGGAAGAAATTCTCACCCAGGTCAGATTGGCAGAGACCCTGAGGGGGTCTTCACCTTCCTCTGCAGCACAGGTCACTTGCTGGTTTGAACTAGAGTCAATGGTTGATTCTATGTAACTTGAAGTCTTTAAATCAAGATTTGAGGACTCCAGTAACTCAGCCAGAGGTGAGGGGTCTGTTTCAGGAGTGGGTGGCTGAGGTTCTGTGGCCTGCGATGTGCAGGTCAGACTAGATGTTCATGATGGTCCCTTCTGGCCTTAAAGTCTACGAGTCTATTGATGTGTAGACCCAGATTTCTGTTTTAAACATTCATGAAACAGTGAGGTGGCAAAGTTTGCAGATGATACTAAACTACTCAAGATAGTTAAGACCAAAGCAGATTGTGAAGAACTTCAAAAAGATCTCACAAAACTAAGTGATTGGGCAACAAAATGGCAAATGAAATTTAATGTGGATAAATGTAAAGTAATGCACATTGGAAAAAATAACCCCAACTATACATACAACATGATGGGGGCTAATTTAGCTACAACGAGTCAGGAAAAAGATCTTGGCGTCATTGTGGATAGTTCTCTAAAGATGTCCACGCAGTGTGCAGAGGCGGTCAAAAAAGCAAACAGGATGTTAGGAATCATTAAAAAGGGGATAGAGAATAAGACAGAGAATATATTATTGCCCTTATATAAATCCATGGTACGCCCACATCTCGAATACTGTGTACAGATGTGGTCTCCTCACCTCAAAAAGGATATTCTAGCACTAGAAAAGGTTCAGAAAAGGGCAACTAAAATGATTAGGGGTTTAGAGAGGGTCCCATACGAGGAGAGATTAGAGAGGCTGGGACTCTTCGGCTTGGAAAAGAGAAGACTAAGGGGGGACATGATAGAGGTATATAAAATCATGAGTGATGTTGAGAAAGTGGATAAGGAAAAGTTATTTACTTATTCCCATAATACAAGAACTAGGGGTCACCAAATGAAATTAATAGGCAGCAGGTTTAAAACAAATAAAAGGAAGTTCTTCTTCACGCAGCGCACAGTCAACTTGTGGAACTCCTTACCTGAGGAGGTTGTGAAGGCTAGGACTATAACAATGTTTAAAAGGGGACTGGATAAATTCATGGTGGCTAAGTCCATAAATGGCTATTAGCCAGGATGGGTAAGAATGGTGTCCCTAGCCTCTGTTCGTCAGAGGATGGAGATGGATGGCAGGAGAGAGATCACTTGATCATTGCCTGTTAGGTTCACTCCCTCTGGGGCACCTGGCATTGGCCACTGTCGGTAGACAGATACTGGGCTAGATGGACCTTTGGTCTGACCCGGTACGGCTTTTCTTATGTTCTTATGTTCTTATGTTTATGGTTTTATTTCGTGTTGTAAGCAGTTGTTTCCATCACTTTCTCTTGGTTCTTTGTCCTCTCATAACTAAACCTTCTTTTGTTTTATTACAAATGCTGCAAGTGCTGTGTGGTTTACATGAGCGGTGGTTTAAGGTAAAACTGGTAAACTGAGATACACTGCTCCTTTGGGTGCAGAGGCTCTGNGTTTCGTGTTGTAAGCAGTTGTTTCCATCACTTTCTCTTGGTTCTTTATCCTCTCATAACGAAACCTTCTTTTGTTTTATTACAAATGCTGCAAGTGCTGTGTGGTTTACATGAGTGGTGGTTTAAGGTAAAACTGGTAAACTGAGATACACTGCTCCTTTGGGTGCAGAGGCTCTGGAATTTGTGAGTAGCCAGTTCCAGGGGTACCATAGATACCATAGGGTTAAAATGCAAGGTGATTCAGGGATTGGGATGCACCTATGGTTAACCTTCAAGGCAGAGTTAGGGCTGTCCTAGCCTGGAGGAGAGTGTTTGAGTGGCTTGAAGTGGTATCAAGGAGCTGACCCCCAGCTACCACAAGAAAGACCCCCCCTCACTGGAGGCAGGGGTTAAAGAGATGACTGACCATCCTGGATGCCTTGAGCACTGTCAGTCACCCAGTAGGCTGATGTCAGAGCCATGAATAGAACCCAACTCTCCTGAACCACTAGATCCCACTGTCCGTACAAGAAGCTTGTTAGTCAAAGCATTGCTCCATTACTCAGTACCTGTGTTTGGCTGCACAAACGGCGGCAGAAAAAAATGGGTCAACTCCTTTTCATTCACATCAGAGGGAAGATAGTAACATTTAAACAACCCTACTTACAGGCAAAGCAAAATGATATATTTTAAAATTTCTGTGGCCACAATTAGCTTTTCAAGTGTACTGTCTAGTGGCACATCATGTCAATGCTGGGCAAAAGTGAAGAAGAGTTGAAAGGCTTTTGATCCACCGAGACCTGAGATTGCAGTGCTGTGTTTCACCTGCAGCAATTGGCAGCATCGCTAGAGATTCAAACCGTCAGAGTCTGCCCCCTTCAGTATGGCCTGCGTTACAAAATGCTGCCATGTCTCCACACCGCTGAAAGGGATCATTTAAGGAGACATGATGTGTCCTCTTCTACACTAACGGTTAAACTGTGCTTAGCAGCAAGTCATCCAATTCTATTGTTGGCTTGCTGTGCTCAGACAGTCAAGAATATTTTAGCATAGGCACGGCCTAACTCTAGGCAGAGGAGATGTCATCCGCTCTTCCAGGGGTCACACAAAGAAGCCAGAACTCAGTCCAAGAGAGAAATGGAGTTGCACAATGTGCTCGTTTGGATTCTGTTATGGTACTGGAAAAAGTTATCCAGGGAGGTTGTGGAATCCTGTCACCGGGTAGACAACCACCTGTCCAGGGATGGTCTAGGTTTACTTAGTCTTGCCCCAGTGTGAGAGGAAGGACTACATGTCCTCTTGAGGTTCCTTCCAGCCCTACTTTTATATGATGATATGCTCCCTAATGCAGAGCGCGCACACTAGGCCACCCTGGTCATTTACGTCCCGCATTTGCCCTTTTGCTTTGTTTTTTTGGCGAGGGGGGCAAAGGCAAAGAAAAACAGCCTCAGAAGAGACTCAGTTCCTGGATCTTTTCTCTTGGGGTGCATACTCCCCTCCCATAACTCCTTTCCAGGTCATCACACACCAATTATTCAGGCTACCTCTCTTCTTGATGTAGCATCATTCTTATTTGTTTCACCTCTAAGGGCCAAGCAGTAATTTCCATTCCAATCACCCAATGACCTACCTTTCGGGGTGCATTGCTTGTTGGCTTGTGGTTTGTTGTGTGTGGTTTTTTGTTTTTTTGTTTAAAGGATCTGTTCCAACTCAGATATAAGGAAAGGAAGGATGGTCTTGTGTCTAAGGAAAGGTTGGATTTTCTGGCTACTTTACCCTGCATACAGAATTCAGAAGGATTTGGGGTCCTGTAAAATTAAGGGGCCTGATTCTGCTCTTTTTATTGGTCTGACACCAGACTCACTCTACTTCAGTAACGCCCGCGTAAAAATTGGTGTGACAGGCCCAAAATTAGTGCTGATTCCATACTGGGAGCTAATCTCATTGACTAACATGCCGTACATTTTTTTCACAATGTGGAATATTTTCTTGTTATGAATTCTAATTCTATTATTACTTGCTGTGTATACACTCTAATAAAGTTAAAGGATACAATGACACCCTTATATAAATACAGCTTTCCACTACAGGTCTGTCACATCTTAGGCGCATTTAACATGTGCGATTTCAGCTTTACGCGGTTGGCAAAAACAAGAAAAAAAAAAAGAGAGAGAAAAATAACAATTTAAATACTGTTTCTGTAGTGCGGGCGATTCTACCCGCCATTACACTCAATGTAATTTTGACTATACGCGGTTTTCGCTTTAGGCGCTGACCACGGAACGTAACCCCAGCGTAAGATGAGACAGACCTGTACTTTTAACATAAATGTAAAGAAACCCACAAAGCAAAATCTGCCTTACAAGCCAGATTTTTCAATAGAGCTCAGCTCCTATTTAGGTCCTTAAAAGCCGAATTTTCAAAAGGGGCTCAGCACCCACTGAGAACAATGCGAAGGCTGCATGACAAATTGCAACCAACAAAATCTCTATATAGCTAAGGAATAAACTGTAAAGGAAAACTGCAGTGACATTAGACAGTTTGTGATGGAGAAAGCTGCCATAGGCAATGTTGGAAGTCCAAGGGTAGATCTATTAAAGGGCAATCTTCTTCTTTTTTTTTTTAAAGCGTGTTAATGGTATTAAACAACTCTATTGGAGTTATAAAATCCCTTATTAAATTAACCCTTTCCTGAGCAAATTCTCAAAGGGAGGATACAGACGGCAAATCCAATTGCAAGGTGCACACTGCAGAGTTGGCGTCTAATTGCCTTGATCTTAGAGAGGAGCATTCCTACCTCAAGGCAATGTTTTTGCCAGAGTTTTATCTTGAACCAAGAAACCCACAGAACTGGAGGCTGCAGGACTCCATTTTGGTCAAATGAACTTAGGTGGAACTTGTAAGTGCTGCTATTTATACCTTTAAAAGCATCATCTGGTGTTAGGAAAGTGGCATTGCAAAGGTGACATTTTTTGGCTGAAAAATACAGACTGAGGCTGACTGAAACATTTTGTGAAATTGGTGCCCAATTTGCTGAATCGTTTCACTAAAAAAAATCCAAGTTGTGTTTCAACATTTTCAAAGCAAAACATCGAGTTTTGAAATTTTACTTAATTTTAAAATATTTTCAAAAAACCTCAAAGCCGAAATGGAATGTTTTGGTTTGGGTCGAATGAAATGTGGTGTTTGCCTTGACATTTTTTCAACTGTTTTTTTGCTGAAAACTTTGAAAAAAATGTGTTTTGGGTCAACCCAAAAACCATTTTTGTTGTTGGTAAAGTCAGTTACTTGCACAGCTCTATGCACAGCAGCTTCCCATTGACGAGTGGGAAATTGGTAGTGCTTGGCCGGGTGGGGGGCGGGGGCGGTTGGTTGGTTCTAATCCTGGTTCCTTTGTTACATGGTTGGTTTGCTGGTGGTGGGCCCTTTACTTTCTTCTGGGCAGAGGAAGTAAGGTGGAAAGCTTTGAATTTTCCATATAACAATGAAAAGCTACACGCCCGGAAATGGGGAGCAGGGAGGTAGTCAGGAACGTCAGATGGAGGGCCCCAGTTGTCTAAAATTTACAAGGGATAGGCAAAGAGATTACAAAACTAACTTCCAATGGCCAGGAGGTCAATCTAGTCCTTTTATACTGAAGCATTAAGGAATCAATCAGATGCTGGCTTGCCATTAAAGCTGGAGTTTATGAAGAGATGATCTTTTTACTGGAACTCTGTAAGTCAGATTAATAACGTGCCTTTTATGGCATCTTAAAATAAAACCTCTTCTGTTGAAGTTTACAGTGGGCTCATAACCTGCTTCTTCTTTTCCTTTTTCTGCTGTTTCTGCAGCCAAACTCTCCACTGCTACAATTGCAGTGGGATCCAGTTTAACAAAGATTTCCAGCAGGCATTCTTGCTGTTTTTCCTATGCATCCAAAGGGGAACTGCAACCTCATGGTCCTATTCTACACCATGATGGCAGTTTTAAAATAAAGATTGCCCCATAAATGTCTGTAGGGATTTAGACTTCAATGTACTAAGACCGTGTTAAGTAACTTATATCTTCATTAATACGACAGGTGACAATTGTTAAAAGCAAAAACACAGCACTAGAGTCGGGATCTTAATGGGGGGGGGATTGGATTGATTCAATCAGAGGAAGAGGCAGCATTTGTATCAGGGACATCTGCCCTCACAGTGAAACTGATGTGGGTAAAAACCTCCCAGAGGAAGGTGCCCACAAAGTTGGGTTGGGTATAAAGATCTGGCCCTGCTCCCGATGAGTTTCTTACTCAGTCTGTTGAACTGCCAAAGAAACCCCAAAAGGGTACAAATTAGTCAGTGACTGAAATCGACATGTACGACCTGATTGAATAAGTCAATGATGACAAGAAAGACATTGATCCTATAATGCTGCTCGGCATCGGATTCAGTGGGTAAGTTGCAATTGGTGAAGAACTCAGATGAAATGCCAATATTCTGTGCTACTAATTTGGTCTCAGTCAGGATCACATTCCATTGTTCACGAATCTGTTGAATGTCATTGATAAGACTTTCAATGTTATCCCTCTCAACAAAGTGTAGCATTACATGCTTCAATTACCAGATTAGTTTGGTAGATCATTGTAAGTAGCTTCATCCACAAAGATGACAGCAGAATGAATTCAAATTTGGACATGTGCTTCTGAACAGACTGAAGTTCAGTTCAAGCCTGTGCAGTGAGATTGAGAGATTCAAGCTCATTTAAAGCCTTTCTCACTGAATTCAAATGCTGAGCAACTGAACACCATCAATCCGTGCAGACCATCTAGTTTTGGACATCCCATGCAGTGAAACAGAAAGATATTGCTTCAGAATTTCCCACCTTTGTGGACTGCTACTGAAGAGATTGTACATTTGCTGAACAGTTCCAAAGTAAGTAATTGCCTCCTTGCATGATTCAGCACAGTCAATACCTCCAAGGTTTAGTGTGTGGTTTCCACAGCTGGAGAAAATACAGTTTGAATTATGCTCAAGCAGAACTGCTTGTACACCTTGGTACTTCCCAGCCATATTAGATCCATTGTCATAGGCTTGACCAATTCAGACTTGAAAATCTAACTTAAAACCTTCTAGAATGCTAGTACTCGAGCAGCAATTTCTTTTCCGGTTTTTCTCATGAAATTATCAAACAAAATAAACCTTTCTTCAATTGAAAATATTGAGCTGTCTACAATCTTAACATATCGAATAACCATAGTAGTCTGTTCCTTGTGAGAACAATCTGGAGTGGCATCAAGAATGATTGAAAAATACTTGGCATTTTGAATCTCATCAAGAATTGTTGTTTGTACAAATGACCCACATGGCTCAATAAACTCATTTTATATGCGTGTGGAGAGATAATGGACTTGCATGCATGCGCTTTTGACTGTCTTGCGATTCTTGAACACATTTAACATGCTCTGATAAAAGTAGGTCATATTTGCTGAGGAGCTCAACTATGCCTAAAAAGTTTCCATTTGCACGATCACCAATACATTGACTGGAACCAAAGAAAGCCAATCCCTGCTCAGAAAGAAAAAGGATGACATTCAGGATGCACTCAAGAAGTTTTTTCCAGTTATTAGTTTCTGTAGGGATTTCAGTCAAGAGTAAATTCTCAACTGAACTTTCAGCTGATGCTGCTCTACTGGCTGATTTCCATGCAACATAGTTTTCTTTGTGTTCTGTTGAACTCTCATGTGATGGTATTTGGTCTTTCAACTTCCTCCAACCTCTGTTGATGTTCCATCCTGATTGATCAGAGAGAACTGATGCATTTGCAGCACTTTTGTTCAAAATCAGGGGGTAGCCGTGTTAGTCTGTATCCACAAAAACAATGAGGTGTCCGGTGGCACCTTAAAGACTAACAGATTTATTTGGGCATAAGCTTTCGTGGGTAAAAAACCCATCTGAAGAAGTGGGTTTTTTACCCACAAAAGCTTATGCCCAAATAAATCTGTTAGTCTTTAAGGTGCCGCTGGACACCTCATTGTTTTTCTTCAAAATGAAGCAGGGTGCACAGTACAGAGATTGTTTTTCCGGACTCCAGCATAACCAGTCTCTTGTACAAGTCTCACCATTTGGAAGAGTTTTTGTCAGCAGACGAGTAAGGAAAGCATTATTATCAACATCTCATAGAATGTTACTTGGAATTTCAAAACAACTAATTTGAAGAAAAGATTGCATTTGGGCAGCATTGCTCTTGTCAATAATTGCAATGTCAGTCACAGTCAAACCTGTAGTACTCATGAATTGCTCTTGCTGCGTAAGATCCACATCTTCCTGTTGCTGTTGAGGTTCTTGATCGTACACAGGATCTTCTGCTGCATCTGTTACTGTTGGCACATCTCCTTCTTGACTACTGTCCTCAGGTTCAGGTATTGGTATTGAAATATCACCTGTTGCAGTTATGGAGTTTTAATTATCGGTAGCATTGTTTGTTGGGTACGGTGTGTTTTCCAGTGGTTTGAGAAATGAAGTTATTGGCTTTGAGCTCTTAGCTGCTGATTCACTCAGTTGTTTTCACCGTCTCTTGCTTGCAGCACTTTCAAATCTCCTCTTCATAGTGATCTATCTGGTCAATATGAGGCCTATCCACACTTGAAATATTCAGCTGTAAATAAGTAGCTTATCTACACTTGAAATCTACTGTAAACATGTACACAAATGCTGAAAAGACTTAAAACGAAGGAATACTAATTAAGAATACAAAATTAAACAGTCAGACCGGTTATTATCCTTATCACTGAATCAAAACTCAAGCATGCAAGTTATAATATAACAGGCTGAGCTGAAGACAAAGGGATGACATCTATCTATCTATCTATCTATCTATCTATCTATCTATCTATCTATCTATCTATCTATCTATCTATCTAGATAGATAGATAGATAGATAGATAGATAGATAGATAGATAGATAGATAGATTAAACACCAACATGGCTACAGACAGAGGGATAAGCACTGGAATGGGTTACCTAGGGAGGTGGTGGAATCTCCTTCCTTAGAGGTTTTTAAGGTCAGGCTTGACAAAGCCCTGGCTGGGATGATTTGGTTGGGAATTGGTCCTGCTTTGAGCAGGGGGTTGGACTAGATGACCTCCCGAGGTCCCTTCCAATCCTGATATTCTATGATTCTATGATAATATCAAAAAATTTCAAACATGTGTCCTCACAAAACTCACTGTACAAGATTGTCCTCACAAATTTTCACCTTGAATCTGGGCTTATAGACTATGAAAGCCCATGATGATGGCCAAGCTACCAAGCTAGGGGTCAATCAACCAACCAGTCACCTATTTTAGCTACCATATGAAGATAATAATGAGGAATTCTCACACATCAATAATTCCTTAGTCAACTAGATGCAAAACTATAAAGACACTAAAATGTAACAATTCTCTGTCTTTCAGCGCACACTTGATCCAGCACCAGCCACTAGTAGTGGTTTGTTAATATAATCAGCTGATCTGAGAGGACACGTTCATCATGGTCTAATCTTGTGCCATCAGAACAGTATATTTTTATTAATATTTATGGATATTTTTAACTCTTTAATATGACAAATTCTATATAGGTTAACAAAAAAATTGTCTTTTACCAAATCACATCTCTTATTTGCTAAAATTTGCAGCTCTAAGCTGAGAGAGTGTGTCACATTTTGGTCCGATAGGGAGGCGCATAAAAACAAGTTGCAGAACTTATCAAATGCCAAAGAATTAACAAGTGTCTAAATTTGAGGCCCCCTTTGAGCTTGAGGCCCAGGCCAAATGGCCCTCCTGGTCCCCTCTCTGATTGGCCTTGCCTGAAGCTGCTTCCTTCTGGTTGAGATGATACGCTGCTTAGTAGCCAGCAGGGCGAGGAGTTTGGTGAGGGCACTACAGATCACATCACGTGTCCATCTAGCTCTGTATATTGTAGCCAACAGCAGCCAGCACCAGCTGCTTCAGAGGAAGGTGCAAGAAACCTTAGTTATAAGCTGACCTGCTCCCTGAGAAAATTTCTTCCTAAACCCCATTAGTTTGAGGCTGGTTTATGCACCAGAGCATGAGAGTTTATATTCCCTACCAATACTCTTGGGATAGCCCTTAGGCAATGAGAAGACAATGGAGCTACGCCATTTTATATCCGTGGCAATCTGGCCTTAGCTTTTATTTAATGTTGTATCCCAAGGTGTTTTTGTTATCCATTTAGAAATGATGCAATTCTTTTTTGAATCTTGTGGCAGTGAGTTCCACAAGCTTATAATGCCTGGTATGAAAAAAAACATTTCCTTGATTGTTTTTAAATTTTGCTGCCTTTCAAATTTCATTGAATATCTCCCTGCTCTTGTGTTAAAAGAAAGTGAATAGTAGTTCCCAGTCCAAGTTTGCTATGACAGACATTATTCTGTACACTTTTATCATGTCCCAACTCATTTCCCCCCTAAAGTAAACAGACCTTTTCCAGATGGCCTAGTGGGTCACTTCTGGCCAAAAATTATTATTCTTATTCTAACGCTCTAAAAGATTAAGGAAATTCAGCAGATATGTTACTAATGACAATTTCTGGTGATGTTAAGCAGATATGCAAGTGACATCAGGGTCTCTGTCCCTCCCTGGATGGCTTCTCCTCCCTCTCTTGGATTACATAACAGCTCTTGAAAATGCCTCCAGGAGACAAGGACATGCAAAAGGTAAATGTAGGAATAGCATAATGGTCAAAATACTTAATGTGAAACAAAATGAAACAAAGAAAAATGTGTTAGAGCTAAAGCTCAGGAAAACATCCTTACCCTACAGAGCAGGGTCTAGAGTGCAAGCTCCTCACACCTCATTAAAAGGACCGTGTCATGATATTTATCACTGTTTTTAAAATCCATTTTTCCTGCTCCCCGCTTGTAGTAGCCATTTGGAAACATGAAATTGAACTATTTCCTCAAGACAAAATCCTGCTCTTAGATCCACTTGGTAGATCGCCACTCGACTGTACTGCTCTACTGATATGTTCACAACAGCCGTGTAGATTTGGCCATGAACTTGTTTGGCTTTTGGGTTTTTTTGTTTCTTTTGTTTTTGCCCCGTGGTTTAAATGTGTTATACAAAATTAAATGTAATCCTACCATTCTCCTCTCGGGTCCTCCCAGACTTCCCCACAGGTGGGAGTCTGCCACAGCAATCTATGGCAAGCAGCATGGTCCATAGCTCAGAATTCTGGCATGGGGCTCAGGAGACCTGGCTTGTTTTGCCTGTTCACTTGCTGTGTGAAAGTAACTTCACCTCTCTGTGCCTGTTTGTACAGTGCCTTGCACAATGGGGTCCTGATCCATGACTGGGGCTCCTTAGGCACTTCGGTAATACAAATAATAATAATAATATATAGACAAAAACAATGAGGAGTCTGGTGGCACCTTAAAGACTAACAAATTTATTTGGGCATAAGCTTTTGTAGCTAAAAACCCACTTCTTCAGATGCACGGAGTGAAAATTACAGATACAGGCATAGATATACTAGCACATGCAGAGGAGGGCGTTACCTTACAAGTGGAGAACCAGTGTTGACAGGGTCAATTCAATCAGGGTGGTTGTGGTCCACTCCCAATAATTGATGAGGGGGTGTCAATACCAAGAGAGGGAAAGTTGCTTTTGTAGTGAGCCAGCCACTCCCAGTCCCTATTCAAGCCCAAATTAATGGTGTTAAGCTTGCAAATGAATTGTAGCTCCGCAGTTTCTCTTTGAAGTCTGTTTTTGAAGTTTTTTTGTTGAAGTGTGGCTACTTTAAAATCTGTTATTGAATGTTCAATCCCTGTAACAAACCCCGTTGCCTACTCTGTCCCCATATCTACTCTAGCGACACCATCAGAGGACCCAACCACATCAGCCACACCATCAGGGGCTCATTCACCTGCATATCTACTAATGTGATATATGCCATCATGTGCCAGCAATGCCCCTCTGCCATGTACATTGGCCAAACCGGACAGTCTCTACATAGAAGAATAAATGGAGACAAATCAAACATCAGGAATGGTAACATACAAAAGCCAGTAGGAGAACACTTCAATCTCCCTGGACATTCAATAACAAATACCCTTGCTGTGTGTGTCTAAAGGAGGTGGTTTGTTAGTAATGGGAGCTGATGCAACATTGCAGGAGAGACTGTTGCAATCTTCTTCTGAACAGGACTTATCTCTAGGTGTGCAAAGTGAGCTCATGGCTGGGCTGATAATGTTGGGCAGACAGTGGAAAAGGGAAGAGGCAGTGACATGAACTGAACATAAAAAGCATCACTTTGAGGTACGTCCTTCCTTGAGGCACTCACACACTGCAGGGCACCTTAACGGTGCCTCCATCCCATCTGCTTCAGAAGAAAGATTCCTGAACCATTTCAACATTAGTATACATCTAAACAAAGGGCTCAGCCTTGAAAACTGGGGGCTGAAAGTTCAGCAGGTAAATCCATATTTAGGCAGCAACATATCCATTGCAGGGACCTACGCACTGGTTCAGGCACCAAAATCAGCCCTTAGGCTCAGCAAATGGGCATTTAGGCTCCTAACTTTGAAAGCTGGACCCGTTAAATTTTTGTATAACATTTTGCTGATGTAGAAGCACCTCTCAACCCTGTCCACACTGAGCTCAAAGGGAGTTTTGCCATTGGCCACAGGACTGGGCTCAAGATCGGATTTTCCAAACATATAGCTTATTTCATGTTAAAGTCCGAAATGGTGCAGTGCACTTTGAGGACTCTACCTCTCAAGGACCATTTTATTTTTACCATCGAGATGAACAAAGTGTGGTGCACAAAGCAGCAAATACACTAGGCAAAACCTGTTACTTCTTGTCCTGCTAACTTCCCCACAGCCAAGTTCTCAACTAAAGCATCCCATGAAATAAAAATGATATAGCAAGTTTGCTCCCAATCTCACTGGAGATGGGTAAAATATTAGCTCTTGTCTGGAATTTTTTTGCCAAATAAATCTTCTTGAAGGGAACTATGGCTGCTAAATCCAAAATGTAAAATCACAGGAAAGCCACTAAATATTTGTTCTAGTAACCTATAAATTGAACACTTACCTTGTCTGTATCTCTTTCTGTAACTGTAACCCACTTAGCTCTGCCCTGTTGTGCATATTTACATATTTCTTTGCTCTTACATGCATATTACTTGACGATTTTAAGGAAGCTACCAGATCCAGCTCTCTCCTGCTGCTCCTCGTCAATCTAACCCATCCTGACTGCTCTCATGATATACAGAGCCCTAATTCTGTCTACTTATAGACTAACTGGAATCCCTCCTCTGGGAGGAGCTTATTCTATAAATGGTCAGTCCTCTAGTTTGGATTTTAACTCTCAACAAACAAAACTCTGGAGAAGAGAGAGGAACCAGAAGTAGGTGGGTTTTTAAGCCAAAAGGAAAAGAAAGGCAAAGAGATTGTGGACGCTACCTTCTCCGAAATTAGAAAGGGAATGGGGGAAAATGGAAAGGAACACAATCAAACTTGCTATTATGTGGACTAGGGATTACATGTTTCCTTATTACATATATGTGCTATATATATTTGCCAGGTTTCTACTGAAGCTACTATTTGATTTTTTCACCTATATTAAATTACTATTGAGGTCAAGAGTGCCTGTCTTTGTCATGGTTTGTGATAATCAGATGTACAATAGGTCTGTGGGCCATCTTGATATGCCTCCGCCTCTCCCTTGGTGATGTCACATAGATGAACAGATTAACTATTTCCAGATAGTTTAGTTCCAGATTAACTATAATATAAAATGATAATTTTATAATGTGTGCAGGGCCGGATTATGACATTCTGAGACCCTAAACTATGTCAAGTGTAAGAGCCCCCATACCATAAAAAACAATTCGATTGATTATTTTCACAGAAAGGCCATTAAATACATAAACACGAAAACTTTATATTTGCATGTATACAAAGGCAAAGTTGTAAAAATAGAATAATAATCTAACTAAAACACATGCCTTGCAATATTCCTGTTTGCATTATAAAATCGTTTCAAATTAACATATTTTCGTCTATGATTTCTTAATGAGTAGATATGGAAACTTTATATCTACAGCAACACAAAAGCAGATACAGTTACACAGACCAGCTTACTTAATGGAAGCAGGACAACCTGCAGTATTGTCTGTTTGCACATCACATTAATTTTAACACTGAAATTTAAAACATTTTCTCTTGTGATATTTGGAGAGCAAAGACATTGATGATGTCCTGTAAGGATAAGATATGGAGTTTGTCACTTTCGATGCATAGAATGCTTAGGGCAGATAGCTTTTCTTGCAGCATTTTCTAAGCAGACATCTCTTTGCATTCGCTTCTCTATCCTCTGTCTCCTCCAGGACCACTAATTAATCTCGAGTAAACACCTCGGACACACAGAGTGACAACAAGCTATATGTGTAAAAGAGAAAGAAAGAGAGAATTTATCAGAAAAAAAGACTGGTAATCTCTACACAGGCATTGAGAGAGTGAGAAAAACTAGCCTATATTCAAGCAAATATAATGAATATTATAGGTTTTAATAGCCTATAAATCATATATGCACATAGATTGAAATAACTTGCTCACCAAGTATTCAGAATATTTTGCTATATATGTATATCTTCCTTCACTTCTCTCAAAACCCTCTATTTATCCTTTTGTCAGCACTCTCTGATATTTACTGTGAAGGCTCCTGAAACTGACGGACGGAAGCCAACACAAATGTATCCTCCTCAAGATCCACCCGACCCAAGTCCATAAGACGATCACTTGCAAACTCAATCATGTGAAGCACGGATAGCGCATGAAGCAGAAAGCAGCGCGCACACTAAAATACACAGCTGTACGTATGTACAGAGCAAAAGAAGAAAGAACACACGAACACTTAAGAAAACGAAGGAAAACAGGAGCGAAGGCACTATACGACTGAGTGTGCTGGACCGTAAACAAAAGATGGTGGTCTTCCGGCTACTACCAGCCAAGGGGGACGCTATACATGACGTCACTCCTAGGACGAGCCCCATACGCATATGAGCTTGACAGATTGCTTCAGGACACTGTCATCTCTGACATCACAGTTGCCCCGGTTTTATCGGCAGTGAGATTATTTATTTATTTATATATTTAAATAAGTTATGAAGGCACAGTCAGAATTTTACCAGTACCAGCTTTCAAACAAAACCCTATCTTCGGAGACTGATAGCAGACTTATTCATAGAAATACTAATTTTAGAAGTGCAATTATCATTTTTTACTCGGCCCTGGCCTCCCGCCTGTCAATAATGAACAATTTGTGAAGGGTAAAAGTGTAGGGTAAAGGTATTTGTGTAGCCAGATGTATATATTTTTGTCATATTTGAACCAAAATGTCTACATTTAGAAAGAATCTTCTTTTCCCCACATCTCCTTTATTTATCAACTGATTTTGATAAAATTTGAAATGGAGCCAGTTTTTTTCTTTTTTAGAGGCCCCTCATATTGTGAGGCCCTAAGCTGTACTTTAGTGAGTTTATGCCTTAATCCAGCCCTGAATGTGTGCCATGGGCATGAGTCCTTGACGTGGCACTTTCTATTCTCATTCTAATCGGTGTCCTGAAACGGAGACGCTAACGTTTGTAATGCCCAGTGGTGGTGCTTGTGGAACTTCTTATCACTTGAACTTCTTAAATCATCTGAATTTGGATTGGAGAGCCACCGGCAGCGATTTCTCACAGGCTGCCGAAGGTGTGTAGATGGGGAATAGGAACACATTTCTCATCTCAATAAAGTATCTTGGGGAAAGGTCAAACCCTTGCAGGGCAGTTTTGCCTGTCGCCCGGCATACTGGGAGCCCAAGCACCTCGGGTTTGTGACCCAGATTGAGTTTGTTATGCACAAAGTAACCGTGTGGCTCCTTTCTCCTGGCAGGAATTGATATTACCAGAGGGAGGGGGAAATTAACCCACTGTGTTTAATCTAGAGGAAAGATTCTGCCAGCCCATCCTCATTTTGAGTTAGTAGCTTACTATGCATTTCCTCCCACTCCTTTCAATGGGACTAATTGCAGAGGGAGGTGTTTAATTGGAGTCAGGGTTAAACTACCTTTAGTTCTGTATGGTCCGTCCCTGACATGCTCACACTGGTAAGCGGCTCCTCACAGCTGCAGCCCCACTGAAGTCAATGACTTGAGAAACTGCCCCCCCGCCCCGGTCACATTGAGGTGTCAGAGCTTTACAGCAGCTTCTCGGAGTTCTGCCTTGAGCCACCTCCTTCGAGTTGCACCCTGTTGTGGGTGGGATTTTCAAAAGCACTCAGCATTGCCCTGACTCGGCTCCCATTGATGTTCTCCCTGTGACTGCAGTGGGAGCAGGCTGAGCCCAATGCTGACTGCTTTTGAAAATCACAGCCTAGATTATGTTACTACTCCCATGAGTAGCCCTCTGGGTCCAGTTTATGGCTCATTGTAATAAAGAGTGTCCCATTCTTAGCAGATGTACACAGTGGTAACTGCACACAGTCTCACCGCATTAGTAACGGCGACAAGGCTCGGCGGGCTGGTGGGATAACCAGAATACTCAGGTTTGGGGAGTGCAGAGACCAGGCCAGATGCTGAAATGCTGTGTAACCAGAATGAGTAACGCTTACATTTTATTTTAAGAAAAAAACACTTGTTAAATCTGACCTGCAACACGTGCCACTGTTATACGGGCAATTGCTCCTTTGCTGCGGCTGCCACGAAACTTCCCAGGAAACTTCTTTGGGAGCCCCATTGCGAGACTGGAAAAGCATCACACCAGATAAATCACATCTGGTGGCCCAGCATAGCGATCACTGAAACGAATTTAGATTTACCCCTCCGTTAACAAATTTAAAAGGGGCAGGGTGTGTGTATAATGTATATATCTTCAACAATCTGAGCAAATGCTGCCAAAACCCACCTATCCCCATGGACTACAGAACAAGAACACATGAGTGAGTGACTTCTTGTGGGGTGTTTTCTTTAAAAAAAATGTCAAGACTATAGCCACTTGGTTATTCTTCAACATGCATGTTACTAGATTCAGTTCAGAACTGGCTGGCTATACCTGAAAACCAAGTGAATGTGTTTCACTCATAGATTGTACCCTCTGAGAGTCTGGGGTTTACTGCATAACTAAGCTAGTGGGAAAATCTCCATGGTGCCGCTTTTAAATTCCTTGGTTGCCGGGTAAATTATAGCTCGTTTGTGTAATAACTATGCTGTGCCATCAGATGTAATTTTTTTTTGTCTTCTGTTGATTATTTACTCTTGTTGAATACTAATGGATAATAATTTACCATTAGTGGAGATAGACTGCCATGAAAATGATCCAGACTACAGATCATGCATCATGGTACTGCAATGGATTTTGCACTCTCTCTTTCCCCCTTTCCAAAAAAACCTATTATATCTTTTTCATATTTTAAGACCCTACTTTTGAGCTAGGTTTCAAACTAACTTTTGCAGGTGCAAGTACACCCATCTAGATGCCTCACTCCCTGACGGCACAGATCCGTCAAGCTATTATAATATATGGAGATATACCTATCTCATAGAGCTGGAAGGAACCCCGAAGGGTCATCGAGTCCAGCCCCCTGCCTTCACTAGCAGGACCAATTTTGCCCCAGATCCCTAAGTGGCCCCCTCAAGGAGTGAACTCCCAACCCTGGGTTTAGCAGGCCAATGCTCAAACCACTGAGCTATCCCATTCCATAGCATCATTCTTTTTGACCACTTAAAGGTGTGTCATTTCGATGCCAAAGCCTTGCAAAGCATTCAGACTCCCAGCATATTCCCAACCACAAGACGAATGGTGGAGAAGGAAAATCCAACCCTACCATGCTCTGTTGTAGCAAGAGAAACATGTAAAATATGGGAGATGAATACAAACAGCGTCTATCAAACAATTCACAAAATCCTTCTGCGTGGAAGCTCACAGATGCCACTGTGTTGGGGTGCCCCCAAGTACGCCATAAAGACAAAAGGCAGGCAGCATCTGGTGCCTTTTTTAAATAAAATCTATAATTGTGTTCTAGGCCTTGTTGTCTGTGCATGATGGTAATGGGCCTGCTAGGCATAATTAGCTGACAACTGACAAAAGAGGCCACTGTAGCTAAGAGGAGGCTGGGTGCCAGGGTCATTAGATGGATTGGGCAGCAGCCATGAGAACTTGCAGCTATGTGACTGACGCATGAGAGCCAGGAAGGTGGAGTTTGCTCCGTTCTGTCTGAATGCCGTGGGTGCTGGGAAAAGGAAGCAGGGTACAATAGAAGCAAATTAAGCAGGGCTGGCTATTTTGCAATTCATCTTAGTCCTGTTGCTTGGATGTAAAGGTTATACCGATTCTTAATAGGCACGCAGGGCCAACCCCTCGCTCTTCTTACTCAAGTGTTGAATAGTCCCTTTGAAATCAGTGGGACTGTTTGTGCCAATAAGACAAACAGGATTTCCCCCTGAATTTAGTGCCGAGTGGTATGGAGTGGGATTTTGAGTGGCCTAACTCTTTCCCCACTTGTCGTTAATGGTCATATTCCCCCTGACTTCAGCATGAATGGAGGTAGGTCACCACTGCGTGTTTCTGAAACTCCCACCCGTGCTGGGTCATTTCACTGAGCGTGTGGCCTTCAGGGACTGAGATGATTGTAACTATCGAAAGCAAGAGTCGGTCCTCTGTGCTCCCTGGACCTGATCCAGCAAACCATTTAAGTGTTGGCTTAACTCTAAGCCTGTGAGTAGTCCCCTTGCTTTCAACAGGAGCACTCACAGGCTTCAACACAGCAGCCAACTTTTGTGTATCATTTATGCAAATTGCTTAATGGGATAATTTGCATATTTATAAATTTGCATACACAAACCAGCTTACAGTCAACGCGCCCTAGCCCAAGCAGTGCTGGAGATAGGGCATGGACCTCCACAAAACCTGGCAGTGGTGGATCGGGGAAAGTTGGTGTCTGTTTGGTGTTGTTGGGTAGCGGGGTGGCAATGGAGTGCCTGGAGTTGCTGGGGGAGGGGTGTGGGCTTCCTGGGACTGTTTGTTGGGGCAGGCAGAGTGGGGACAAGGCCTTTGGAAAGGCTCCACAGCCAGGGAAAACTGAACGGAGTTAATCCTCCAAGGTGGGCACTTGAAACAGCCTTGCTGACTGCCGCTGTGCTTGTTTCTCTGCTTCATCCTTCCAGCAACTCACATGGGAATCTCTCCCTCGCCCCCAGCTACCATTTCCGGTGGCTGGTCTTATCCTGCCTTCCTGTAAAAGAGACAGCGCCTTGTAATCCGCCCAACAGAGTCACAGCCTGAGAAACCTCCCAGCACAAACCGGTGGCAAAATCCTTCTGGCCTGAATCGCATTGGGCCAGCACCTTGGCCCTGTCTCCGGCTGCTATGGGCTGCATGTGGCATCCATATAAAACAGCTGGGAAGCTGCCCTAAAAGAGTGTCATGACCCCAGGCTTCCTACTCCCTAACTTGGTTACCTGCGGCCACCACCAGGCTTTATGCTTGGAAATTTTATATTGTGTCACCCTCGCTCTGCGCCCTTCTCCGAAGGCCCCTGTCCCCAGGAGCGGGGCACTGGCTGGTTGATATGGAAGGTGCTCCTTGAAGGCCAGGAAAACCCAGTCACCACAGCTCCACTCCAGCTTCAATGAACAAGCTCTTACTTCATTACTTCACAGACTGGGAAAACACTCTGGTCAACATTTGGTATATTAGCAAAAGCACGGTGACCATCTTTTAAGGAAGCATACGTTTCTAATGTCTGTACTTTTCATGCAGAGCCCACTTTACTTGAATTGTTTGGGTAAAAAGAGGTCTAGATAATTGGGAGAGTACCTGGGTGGGTGATCCACCATGCCAGAAAGTGCACCAGGTTCAGATAAAAGGGAATTTTCCATTAAAAGGAATTGGAATAATGGATTTCTACTGTCAAATTTCAATATAACTGTACTCAGGGAGGGCCAAACAGGTTTTTATTTTATTATAAATTTCAATATAACTGTACAGCTCTTATTATCTGGCCCTTAAGATATAAATGAGAGGAGAATGTTTGAAGCTAAATAGAGAATCTATATTTTGTATTTTTTAGATCCGATTTATTTTGCTATGAGTGTGAGAGGGGTTCAGTGACCAAGGGTAGCTACAGTTTGGAGTGTTGTGCAAACCACTCTATGACAGAACACAGTTCTCAGCTACACAACCAATGCACATGGAGATGCAACTCAATGGAGCTCCTGGAAAATTTTCCATCCAAACATATTTCCAACAGAAAGTGGCTTCTCAATTAAATAGAAATTTTAATTAAGAATCTATGTTCATAGAATATGTTCAGTTTTTCTATTGTTTAGTAGCATTTTGTGGAGGAAGCTGTAGGAGGAGAGCTGGCTGTTATGGAGAGTTTGTACAGCACCTAGCATGATGGGATCATGATTCGCTCCCAAGACTAGGGCTCCTAGGTGCTACCACAATGGAAATAATCATAATGATAAAGGCCTAGGTATGAAATGTTTTATAAAACAGTTAAGTGTAACCTTCTCTCCATGGTAACCTTCTCTCTCACCACTTCACCAACATGAATTACTTTACCCCTGTGAGGTAGGTCATGGTTGTTCCTGTGTGGCAAATGAGAAATTTGGAGTACATTGAAATTAAAGGCCACATTTCCGATAGTGACCTCTAATTTTGGGTGCCTCCATTTCTGGGTGAAGGCAATGGAGTTATGTTGGTGTGGAACTGGACTGAGATAAGACTCGAGCTCTTTCCATCTCAGAGATGGACCAGCTCTAGGCCATAGTCCTATACTGTAATTCAGCATGTGTGTGTGTGAGAGGACTCAGGGTCTTCTCTCTACGAGGGCTTCCCGCATGGCAGGGCACAGATGGACTGGTGGGAGGAGTGAAGCCAGAGGGTTAACTACTCTTCAGAGCCACAGGGCTGGTCCACACTAGGGGCGGGGATCGAAATAAGATACGCGACTTCAGCTACGAGAATAGCGTAGCTGAAGGCGAAGCATCCTATTGCGATTTACCCGCGCTTACCTCGCGTCCTCGCAGCGCGGGATCGACGTCCGCGGCTCCCCCGTCGACTCCGCGAACTCCGCTCGCCCTGCTGGAGTTACGGAGGCGATGTGAGCGCGTTCGGGGATCGATGTATCGCGTCCAGACGAGACGCGATACATCGATCCCCACTATATCGATTTCTACCCGCCGATCCGGGCGGGTAGTGTGGACCTAGCCACAGATTGTCTCATCCCCCCAAGCTCGATGAGATGGAGGGCGTGCAGGGAGCACATGGCCAGCCTGGGGTGCCCTCTTCAAAGTGGCTCTGCAGCCACTTGGTGCCCTTGGGGAGTGAGTCCATAGGGCCAGCCCACTTTGTGCATCTGTGAAGCCTGGAGACTCTGGCTGGGCACCATGCTCCGAATTGATCCCCTCCACTGGCCTAAGTAATTGTGACTGGTTCCTTTCTCAAGCACCTCATTATATGCCAGCCAGCGCCAGTGGCTCCTCTAGGCATGGAAGTGAGCAGGCACTAGGGCCCAGATCCAGGGCAGTTTGGAGCGTAAATACCTTGGCAGGTCTGGGTCTAGGTGAGCCTGGTGAGAACATCACTGGGATGTCATTAGGGCGCTGTCAAGGCTGGCCTGGCCTTGCTTGGGTCAAGTCAATGCCTCCCAGTGGCAGGGAGACCATAAACTCAAAGGCCATTTGCCATTTCCTCCTGAAATCTCCAACTGAATTATTCCCTGCGGAGGACCAGCCTCACAGCCCTGAAGATACCCACATTCACATGCCACTCCAGTCCCCCGGTCTGTCACCGTTACCTTAGTCATTTCATCTTGTCTTTAAAAAACAGCATGAAGAGGCATTTTTAGCATCATGAATGGCTGATTAGCATACAATTACTTGGAGGAATTAGATCGTTTTCATTTGTCTTGGCCCTTCTTTCTTTTTTTTCATTCAGATAATACTCACAGAGCAGCTATCACGAACAGGCATATCCAAGCACAGAGCATTGTGGGTACATTGTCATGCTGGCACTGCTCATATTCTTTCCCAGCACTGAGGGCAAGGCTGCATCATTGAGCCACTGACTGAGTTTGAGGAGGGGAAGGGGCCTCCAAGACCCATGGCGCCTGAGACCTTCCTTCACTTTCTAAGAGCATGGGAAGAGTGCATGCAGCAGGAACGGCAGCTGCAACCTTTTACAGAGGGAATTTCAGTGCTTCCCCCTGTGCCAGCTCAGATCCACCGGCTGGTGCAGAGTGGTGGGGAGATTATGGTCTCGTGATCTGCCACGCTGGGGAATGTAACATACCATTGCTAGACTCCCTGGACTTTGTGCACCAAAGACCCAGTTGTTCCCTTTTGAAGTCAATGGAAAAAGTTCCCAGTGGGAGTTTCACTGAGCCTCAGAAGCACAGAGACCAGGATTGTGACTGGACGCCAAGCAGGGATGGGACCAGTCTCCCTTCCCCCTTACACACCCAAACACGGTTAGGCACAATAGAGCCAGGAATTCAGCTTTACTGGCCGCATCCACAGCTGGTGTAAATCGGCATCGCTCACTTGAACTCAATGGAGCTTTGTGGATTTACAGCAGTGGAGAGTCCATCCCTACAGCTTGGTGGTTGCACCTGAAATGGTGTTTCAATAGGACTGGCACAAACCGATACCTGCTTCGTGGCTTTAGGTTCCAAAGTTCCTGAGACAAAGTGCAATTGGAGAAACACAAAACAGAACGAAACGGCGCAAGCACAGCATCACTAAGTACACCTCTACCCCGATATAACGCTGTCCTCGGGAGCCAAAAAATCTTACCGCGTTATAGGTGAAACCGCGTTATATCGAACTTGCTCTGATCCACCGGAGTGCGCAGCCCCACCCCCCTGGAGCGCTGCTTTACCGAGTTATATCTGAATTCATGTTATATCGGGGTAGAGGTGTATTGTCATTCTGAAGAGACAGAGATTGGCCACAAGGCAAGCTGTACATAACCTCTTTATTGAGCAGGGGCTGCCATGTGTAATCTCCGGATGAGATGACTTTGGGGGACAGAACAATAAGGTGAAAGAATGGGATCTAGTTATTTTCTTAGGGATAAATTCCTCACCGCGAACCTTCCATTGCAATCAGTGCTGGAAAGGAGAGGAAGGCTCAGCAGTGCTGGGACATACAAGCTCGATAGCACAGGAGGGAAGTGAAGATGGGTGTTACAAAACCCTACTATCGAATTAAAAACTGGCGGTTGTAACTTTTGTTTCCGTATGTATTTAATATTTCTCTCCTGCCTCCTATGGCTGCGCTGTGCAGGCATGGTCTGACAGGGAGGATTCTCATTTACATGGATACAGTTACACTAGGATAAATAGGAACAGCTCCACTCAAGTCAATGGGGTTATCCCAGTGTAAAACTGGTGCGAGGAGAATCAGGCCCAGGCCCAGGCCACCATGGAAATGAACATTTTGGACTTAAAATGCTGCTGAACTGAAAACTGCATCCAACATTTTGAAAAGCAGGAGCCTAAAGTTCAATTGCTAAGCTTGTATTTAGGCACCTAAATATATGACCATAAGTGTTGAGCGTCCTGCAGCTGCCACCAAATTCAATCAAGCTTCAGTGGGAGCTGCTGGATGCTCAGCACTGTTGACAATAAGGCCACTTACTTACGGATCTGGTCCAAAGCCCATTAAAATCAATGGAAAGATCCTATTGACTTCACTGGGCTTTGGATAAGGGCCTGGGTGCCTAAAGTTAGGCTGCCACGTTTGAGAATCTTGCCCTTCAGAGCTCAGGGAGCAAAGCAGACCTCTTGTCTCCTCAGCCAAGCAGAACTTGAGCCAGCCAGAATCTGAATTGATTTTTGGTCTGCAAGATTGTAAAGAAAAAGCGATTCCATCTCCACACACACAACCCGCAAACATTTCTCCAAAACTTAGTTTAGTTTATTCCCCCTGAACAAAATAAATGACATTTAGTGACGCTCCCTTCACCTACGTCACCACTGAAATGATAGGTCAGTCAGAAGAGAATTGGAAGGAGCACTGGTAGATTGACTGAGGTGGATGGAACACAGTGATATCGTTATAAAAAGAAAAAACTTTGTTTTGCTTTTTAAAAGCAGAACTTTCCATGCTGCTTGACTCCCTCTAATCCCCCGTTCCTTTGCTTCCTAAAGAAAATACCCTGTTTATTTTTGTTTGCATTTCACATAAAATAAAACTGAAGTGCAGAACATTTTCCTTTTGTTTTTAAGATCACAGGGAAAGAAGCCCCATCATCTTTTATAGTTCCTGCATGATCTCGGCTTAGAACGAAATGTCTAGATAATGATTATTTTAAAATAAAAACCCTACCCTAAATAAAGGGGAAATTATTCTGGCACTGTATATATGTATGTATAAATGAAAACCAATTACTGAATACAAATAAGAATGGTACAAAATATTTTTCCCAAAGCAGTTTTCTATTCCCTAATCAAGTCATGAAAAGTGTTGTCTCTCCACCCCTAGTTTTAGAACATAAGAACGGCCATACTGGGTCAGACCAAAGGTCCATCTAGCCCAGTATCCTGTCTTCCGACAGTGGCCAATGCCAGGTGCCCCAGAGGGAGTGAATCTAACAGGCAATGATCAAGTGATCTCTCTCCTGCCATCCATCTCCACCCTCTGACAGACAGAGGCTAGGGACACCATTCCTTACCCATCCTGGCTAATAGCCATTAATGGACTTAACCTCCATGAATTTATCCAGTTCTCTTTTAAATGCGGTTATAGTCCTAGGCTTCACAACCTCCTCAGGTAAGGAGTTCCACAAGTTGACTGTGCGCTGTGTGAAGAAGAACTTCCTTTTATTTGTTTTAAACCTGCTGCCTATTAATTTCATTTGGTGACCCCTAGTTCTTGTATTATGGGAATAAGTAAATAACTTTTCCTTATCTACTTTCTCCACATCACTCATGTTTTTATAGACCTCTATCATATGCCCCCTTAGTCTCCTCTTTTCCAAGCTGAAAAGTCCTAGCCTCTTTAACCCCTAATCATTTTAGTTGCCCTTCTCTGAACCTTTTCTAGTGCCAGTATATCTTTTTTGAGATGAGGAGACCACATCTGTACACAGTATTCAAGATGTGGGCGTACCATCGATTTATATAAGGGCAATAATATATTCTCCATCTTATTCTCTATCCCCTTTTTAATGATTCCTAACATCCTGTTTGCTTTTTTGACCGCCTCTGCACACTGCGTGGACATCTTCAGAGAACTATCCATGATGACTTCCAAGATCTTTTTCCTGATATATTTTATATTGCTTCTTTAACCAAAACAAAGAGAAGAGCGATGAAAAGATTGAGGAGGAAATGGTAAGTTATTCTTGAAGGTAATACTATCAGGTCTGTTATCACATCACTGGTAGGGCGACAAGAACTATCAATGTGCACTAGTTGTGCTCTGGGTGACATGTGGTGCCTTAAAAAAGCTGAGCAACGTTGGTCCTAAATTAACAGCCACATTAATGATAATTGAATACACTGTGTGATCTCCAGTAATCAGGCAGAATTCTTTGCAAGAAATTATAGACACACCCTTCTGACGCCCTTACGCTAAATAACCCCTACTCTGGGAACAGCCCCATAGAGTTTAATGGGCCTACTGATGGAACAAGGTGCTACTCAAATTGAGTAAGGGTATCAGAATCTGGACCATACGAATTGGTCCGTATCTGCTGAGCCCAGTGATGGCCACAAATATGCCAATGGAACATCCATAGACGTGAATAGGAGCTAGGCATGTGCATATCTGTGGGTAGAATTGATACCTTTGTTTTTTAAATACTGAATATGAACATGGTCCTTAATGCCCTAAACAGGTACTTGCAGAGAACTCCATGTTTTGTGAGCATGATGGCTCGTTTGCACTCTGCATGCGCCTTTCACGGGCATATTTTAGCTCTGAAAACTTTGCCCTAAATAGTTCTTTTTACTCTCACACTATGTTTTGCGGCTGTGAACACGGGAAATGTCACAGATAGGAAAAAATTGTTCTGCACAAATGCGTTTACATGTGAGACATTATTTTCACATCTTTCTAATCTGTTTTGCTCTCTCCCAATAACATTGTAGTTTAGCACAGACTGTAACACTTCTTGGCATTTATTTAAGGAGTGATACTACAGGAGAGTAGCCACAGGGACCAAAATCTATAATCTCACTTTCCTCTGCTTTTTGATCCAGATTTTTCAAAGTGCATGCACGCTTCCGCATGTGTTTGACTTGCATATATGCAAATAGTGGCCCTGATTCAAGACTGCATTTAAGCATGTCCCATTGAAACCAATGGAGCTTAAGCACATATTTAAAGTTAACCACATGCTCAAATGCTTTCCTGAAATGGGGTAATTGGTTTCTGAGACGTGCATAACAACATGTCTATATGAATCCAGATTTGCTCTTTGGGGACCGGACTACAGACATTGTGGACACATACTCTCAGGCACATGTGTTGGCTGCTTGCTTAACTGACACCCAGGGGATTGGACCAGGCACTTTCACAGCTAAAAAGTGCAAGCTGCTACAGCTTGTGCTAAGGATCCAAGCTTCTGTAGCGAGAGGCAACAGCAACTCATATCATCTGTGGCGCAGCAGAGACGAGGCCGTGTAACACAGTTACCGGTAGCACGCTTACGCATGCACTCCTTGAAATCTGACCCTCAAGGTCTATTGCCCCCCGCCAAGGTGCTTGTAACTTCGGTTAAAGTCAATACCAGCCATGTGTGCACACCCCACTGATTCATTGAATCAGTAACGATATTCAGTAACTGTTCTCTTTCAGTTGTTCAGAACCAAAGGCTGTAGCCAGGACCACATTAAACATCCTTGGCCATTTATACCTGGCAGAGAGATGGCACCCTGTGGGATTCCGACTTAGCCATTCTAGCCACTCATTGCATCCAGGCTTGATTGTTGCAACTCTCTGAACCGAAGTAAGACACCACCAGTGTGAGAAAAGCGACTGTTGGTTCAGAACACGGCGGGCCAGACTACTGAGAGCCTGTTACCCCAGACTCCCCGTTGAAGACCGAGCTAATTCCAGGTTTTGATCCCCGTAATTTAAACCTTCTATGAGAGTGACCAAGTCACCGGAAAGGCTGCCCGCCCTGTGTGTGCTAATGACCTTTCCCTCCCTTCCCCATCCCCAAGAGACAGTGACAGCAGAATCGTCAGCGCCAAGATTGAAATGTGTGTGCACAAGAGATGGCTCTCTCAGAAACCAGGCTGCACCCCAGTGAATCCCACCTATCGCACGGCGTTAGCAGTGGGAGCCCCAAAATACCAAGGTCAATGTTGTCAAGCAGTGACTAGTGACTTTGGATTTTTCCATTGTGAGTACCCAACATAAGACATGCTTAAAGGGACCTGCCTTTCCGAGGCTGGTGCTCAGGACTTGCTGAAAGTGCAGGCAACGGGAAGGTGTTTCAAGGGCAGCAAAGTAACAGCCTCACCAACCGTGTATTGTTGTCATCGCGCGATGCCCCGGAGCACCCTCTTGTGGCGTTGTCAGTCTCACGCAGTGGGGTCATTAGCCCCCCCACCAGGTCCCTCTGGAGTCCTGCCCCTTGCATGGCATTAATGTTCTTAACGTCCTAAAGAGTGTCCTTTGGTAGCAAAGCAAAATATCTTCTGTCCGATCTGGGGTCTTCCTTCACTTCCTGTCCCTTCACAGAGTGATGTCGAACAAAACAATAGCCAACGGATTTGGGATTTCAGTCTCCTGATTCCCCTGTGTCATCTGCCCTATTGTCAGAACACTGATCTGCGGGGCTCTTCCCCTCAGGCCTGCCCCCTCCCTACCAGCTGACCTCAGAAGCTAATTCTGGATTCTGCAGCTTTACGCCTCTCTTCCCCCTTAGGTCCTTCTCTAGCCTCTCCACCCAGGGTCTTCTCTCTGCTGGCTCTCCTCTCACAACTGCTCTGAACCCCTTCCTGCATGGCAACCACCCACCTCCTCCCCAAGACCCACCTGATCCTGTATTGTAGGTGCAACCAGGTGGGCTAATTGGGCTCTTAGGCTTCTGTTAACCCTTTATTGGTCCATGTGTGGTTTATACATCCCCTCAAAGGCACCCAAAATAACTAGAGACACTCCCCGACTTACACAAGCGTTCCGTTCCGGAACGCCTTGCGTAACTTGAATTTTGCGTAAGTCGGAAACGTATCTCCGACCAGTACGCCAAAAAACAAAACCCCACAGCTCCTAGTTCTAGCTTACGGAACTTCCTCCATAAGCTCGGATTTGCATCCGCCAGGTTTACGGAACTCGGGGAGCGTCTGTAGTCATTTTTGAAATGCTTGGCCTAAAATCCAGAAATACCATACATGTAATGAATAGCTTCAATCCATATCAGTATTAAATTTGCTCATTCCTTTGTAATAATAGCATTTTATAGTAATATCTTATAAAGATTAGGCCTAGAAAATAATTCATATTCATATATAAATAAAATGCTATTTTTACAGTATGGAAATAAAATATTTCAGACAACACAAGACTCTTGAATATGTTACTTTATGCTGTTACACATCTCTAAGTAAACAATGAACCAGATAAATAATCAGTCACACTCTATGAAAGCTAAACTAAAAGATATACTTGTTACCAAATGATATACAAAACAAAGCTCAGATAATTAATAGCAGAATTCCCACTTAAGCAGCCTGTCTCATTACACTTGTGGTCGCTAAAAAACTATTATTTTATTGTACCAAATGTGCAAAGCCTTTTTAAAAGCCCAGCACATTATAAAATGCTGCCCTAGCTATGTTTTTACTCAAGACTTGATCATTAGACTAGACTACACCTATGGAATTGTCTACATCTATGATAATCCCAACATTCCTTTCAAAGAGTGAAATATGCATAATATTTTTTTCCTTTCAAGTCCCAGTCCCAGGAGCGTCACCTACTGGTGAACTGACTTTGCTGAATTTGTTGTTTCAGCTGAAGAAAGGGTTCAGAGTAGATCTGGGTGAAATTTTTTGCACCATTTTTTTTTCCAGTGAAAAATGCAGATTAAGTAACACCAAAATATTTTGCGAATACATGATGTTTTGGGAATTCTTTACAATGACATTGAATTGTTAATTAAAAAAAAAATGCCAAACCCTCCAAAGTTTTGTTTTGACATTTCTAAATGAATTGTTTTCATAGTTTGAAATGGTTTTCAATTTGAATTAAAGAAAATTTTGAAACATTTTAAAATGGTCAAAATCTAAGTGTTTTCTTTGAATCCAAATGATTTTTTTTTTCAATTTTTCAAGTAATTGAAAATTTTGTAAATGTTTGTGTTGGTATGACCCAAAACAATTTTTTTTTTTAATTTTTCAAAATTGCCAATGAGCTGAAAAATCCGTTTTTTTGCCTAGCAGTAGTTCAGAGATTGTATATGAACTGGAACTTGATCTTTTAGAAAGTAACACCCTCCCACCAGATCAGAAATTCACAGAGCACATATCTGTAACAGTCCATTCATGAACTCAGAGACAAAACATCCTCAATGTAATTAGTAATTTCAGGTTACTGAAAACAAGTATAATAGTAATTCCTTCTTAATTACTAGTGATAACTTAGAAGGTCAGATCCTCAGGTGGCAAAGCTTTGTTGAAGACAATAGGGTTAAGCCAATTTACAACAGCTTGAGGACTTGGCCCAGAATTATTAAAACTCTTTAGAATTGTTGTTAGAAATTACTTAACAATTTTAAATTACTAATACCAAGGAAAATAATTACTCTTGATTTACGAGTGATTACTGAGAATTACATAATTATTGTAGCCAAATTACTTAGGACGTTTTAATGATTGGTACGTAATAAAATAATTACTTTCCCCCCCTTCTGTTTACTATGAATTACCTAAAAATGATGGTCAAGGTTTTCAAAACCAGGGGCTGTATTCACAACAGGATTTAAGTACCTAACTGCCACTTCAGGCACCTAAATCCCAGAATCATGGGCTCAGAAAGAAAGGGAGTGACCATGCACATGACTCTGCAGCCTGGTGGTTCCCATGGTAGAAGACCCAGGATCCAGTTCCCCTGCTCCAATCACTCTTTCTTTTTAATTATTTATCCACAGTGGAAAAGTTTCAGTAGGAGAGATGAGGGAGCCTTGCCTCAGAATAGCCCGTATCTGGGCACTCACTTGAGAGGTAGCAATGCCCAGTTCAAATCCCTTCTCCCTCTGAGGTGGTAGAGGGAACTAGGTAGAGGGAACTAGGTAGAGGAACCCAGGCAAGTACCCTAACCACTGGGATAAAAGTTATAAGGGAGCTCCCCCACTCGCCAGCAGGTGCCTCATGCCAAGAGAGGGCCCTCAGCAGAGAATCCCAATTGGAAGGAGGCTTAATCCCTGTCACTGTCCAAGCATGCTGTGTGCTCTTCTTTGCATGGGGATATGCTCAGAGCATCCACGTATCAGGCGCCTTAGCCCCCTGGCAGATCCGGCTTCACAATAAAGGACATGCACAACAGTCCATTGAGTAGCAACATTTTCGGGTGAGCAAAATGTTTGGTAACTGTTTGTTTGGGTTGCCTGGTAAGCGTGTGTGTATTGCCTGGTTTGCCTAACACTGCAAAACCTATAGAGCCACATCTTCTCTCAGATTGGGTTCAGCTGCCTCCTGGAGCTACCTCTGTGGAGGGGGCGGTTTAGCCTCTTAATGACTTTTAATCTCCAACATTCTCTTTTCTTTTTTTAACCCTCAGAATTCTTTGCTACCACATGCGAAATGTGCCCTGCTGTCATTAAGGGATTAATGCTTTTCATTTTAATACCTACAATTCAATTATTTTCTTTTATCCAACTAAAACACATTTAAAATGACCAGGTCTAACGCTAATTGCTGATGCATCATCTGACAGCTGGAACAGAGCCTTGGTGTCCTGATATAAGTATAATGTAAACTGCTTTGACTTTAGTGCAGAGAATGGTGTGGGGAAAGTGAATACAGTTTTATTTACCCTTTCACATAACACAAGAACCAGGGGTCACCCAATGAAATTAACAAACAAAAAAGTACTTCACACAATGCCCGGTCACTCTGTGGAACTCGGTGCCAGGGGATGTTTTGAAGGCCAAAAGTATAACTGAGTTAAAAAAGAACTAGATAAGCTCATGGAGGATGGGTCTAGCAATAGCTATTAGACACCATGCTCTGAGTGTCCCTAAGACTGATTTCTTGAAACTGGGGCTGGATGAAACTGGGACAGTTTTGCAGAGTGTTATGGGATACTTGACATGGTTGAACAGAATTGTGGGAAGAACATAATACATTCAGTTAACATCACTTCCCAATACTTTATATAGAATGTATATAATATTAATATTGTGTGCATAATACCTATTAATGTGGTGTATACTACACCTAACGTGTATGCAGTGGCTAACAGATTATATAATTAAATCATCAATAGGAGCTTTTTAAATAGTTGGCAATGCTTGTGTCTTTCATCCTTGTAAATACACACACACACATACACACGTAGCCAAAATCCTTGTTTATACTCAGTGCTCAGCACTTTTGAAAATAATCATGTATATTTAGGTCTCTAAATATGGATTTAAGAGCCAGCTCTATCATCCCAGCTTTGAAAATCTTGGCCCTGAATCCAAATACTGATCTAATTTTACTCAAAGCAGCTGAAATCAAATGGAGTAGTTGGGTGCTCAACCCCTCTGAAATCAGGCCACTTATTTAGATGCCTAAATATGGCCCATATCACACACATGGAGGGCCCCCTGTACATACAGAGCTCTCACCATGCATGCAGTCCTGTCCCTGCTTCCCTTGGACAAAGCAGAAACCCAGAGAGCCCCTTCTCTCCTCGTGAAGAACTCCCCTTTTTTACCTATCCTGCTGTCCCCCTTATGCCCTGCTGCTGGGTGCTTCAGTGCTACCCAGCATACTACGTCCACCAAGACATGTCACTCTGATGTCCAGGGAATGTCGGAACAGAACAAAAATGGAATCCTGTCACCAGCGATTCTAAAGGGCATCACCAGAAAAGAGCCAACTGAGACAGGCTTAATCATTACCTGCCTTTGTCCTATGTGAGGTAAGCAGTAAATATCCCTCCTCCCGTGCCCTATGCCTTAATGCCTGAAGGTAGAAGCCCAGCAGCTAAATGGTTACAATAACATTTTAGATTGTCTCTCTATCCATGAGAGTTCAGAGGCATGTACCTTTCCCTTGTTCTCTTCCATATCCGGCTCTCTAATTTGACATCTGAGATTTGTTTATAGCTACTTCCCCCTGCAAGCCTTATCTTTAAGTTTTGATTTTTTCCCAAAATGACAGGTCAGAGCAATAAATTAGGGAAAAATCTGTCCTAAAGCATAAACTTTTGATGGGGTTTACGTTAGTCTGGACACACAGGACAGCGGGAGCTAAGCTTGGCAGGAAGGGAGGTCTTGTGATTGTTACTAGCCAATGTCTCCTGTGACCTGGGTTCAGTTCCTGTCTCTGCTAAAGCCTTCCTGTATGACCTTGGCCAAATCAGTTAATCTCGCTGTGCCCCAGTGCCCCATCTGTAAAATGAGGGTGATACTACCTGCCTGCCTCACAGGGCTGTTGTGAAAACAAATTCCTTAATGTTTGTGAGGTGCTCAGGTGCCATGTAAACAGGGCCGGCGCTCCCATTAGGCGACCTAGGCGGTCGCCTAGGGCGCTGCTATTTTGGGGGCGCCTGCGCCCCCGCCGCCCGTAGAAATTTGGGGGTGGGACCTTCCGCCGCCGCTGTTGGGGGCGGGATTTCGGGGGCGGGACCTTCCGCCGCCTAGGGCGCCGGCATAGCTGGCGCCGCTACTGCATGTAAACAGATAGTGAGGATTTCAATCTGAATCCAAACTCCCATTGATGACAGGTTACTGGGCTAGATAAACCATGGGCCTGATCAAGTCTGGCAATGCCTATGAAGCTAATGAGGGTTTTGCCTCATAAAGGGTGTATTCCTTGCTACTTTTCTTCTGTAAAGGGACACTGCCAAAGATTTTAGATTCAAAATGTGACCAAATGTCACTTTACATCTTACGTTAGTGCCTTTCATTTGAGGTGATGAAAGCACTTTACAAACAGTCGTTAAGGTTTACATGATCTCTTTGACTTAGTTAGGAATGAACGGACGCGTTTTATAGATGAGCATGCCGCGTGTGGTGACTGGGGTGTGTATGCTCCCCATTTGTGTTTTCTATTCCTGGTTCCTGCTCCCTAAACTCAGTGTTCCCGTTGCTGTTTAAGGCTGTGTGTTGTGCATAGCATTGGGTGTGTGCAGGTACTCTGGGCCCATTGCTACATATCTGCTGTTCGGATGGTTCTGTTCTGTTCAAACTGTTGCTGACCTAACTGGTTCATGGTTATTACATGGTTTGATTGGCTCCCGACCTGCATGTCTTGCTTTGTTTTGGTTTTGGATTGCTATTCTGTAGTGCATCCGAGTGTAACTCATTATTGCAATGAGTGCTTCTATCCCGCAACCCATGCCGCATGCACTTCGTTCGGCTGTTGTCTGGTGGTACTGTCGTTGGAATTTTTGGAACTACGTGCAGATCACGTGACTCTCCGGTGTTGCTAGGATACCCTCGCTGCAGAATTGCTTAGGCTGTCATGGCCTTGACATTTATGATGGACTCCCAGAGTTCAAGTCCTCCTTTGATGTGGCTGTGCAACACCTAAACAAGTATTTCGGCACTGGAGAATCTGTTCTGTTAAAACATTTTTTTTGAAGCTCGCCAGCAGCCTGACGAAACCATATGTGAGTTTGCATGTGCTTTGTGGCCATTGGCTCAGGACTGTGACTTTGGGGACGTTATGATAATCGTGCTCAGGGATATTTTTATGATTGGTGTAGCTGATGACTGACTGGACAAACTGTTACTGGCTGAAGATACTAGAACGCTAACTTTTGATGCCGCGGTGGCTAAGAGTGACACGTTTGAGAGGGCTCAGGCTGAAAGAGGTTCTGTGTCTCAGACTGTTGCTACCTTTGTGTCTATACTTAAACTGTCAGCTGTGTCTCCTACTCCTGTCACCTAGAGTCATATGACACTATTTATTCCTGCTTCTTGGCCACAGCAGCCAAAGGTGTCAGCTCCTCACTGTTTCCAGTGTAGTAGTACAGGTCACTTGACCAATTCCTCTGCTTGCTCAGCGAGAACGGCTATGTGCTGTTAGAGAACTAGATAAGAACTAGATAAGTTCATGGAGGATAGGTCCATCCATGGCTACTAGTCAGGATGGGCAGGGATGGTGTCCCTAGCCTCTGTTTGCCAGAAGCTGGGAATGGGGGACAGGAGATGGATCTCTTGATGATTACCTGTTCTGTTCATTCCCTCTGGGGCACCTGGCACTGGCCACTGTCGGAAGACAGGATACTGGGCTAGATGGACCTTTGGTCTGACTCAGTATGGCCGTTCTTATGCTGGGCTTGTGAGAAGGAAGAACACTTTAAGTTAGCGTGCCGTGGTGCAACCGTTCACAAAGCCGAGAGGCCTGAAGTGCATACTGTGAATATGGAGCCGTATGACCCCACCTTTACCAGGGACCTGATATTTCCTTTAGTATGATCTTCTCATGCGTCAAGAAGCTGGAGCTGGGCTTCTGTGTTGTGGAAATTCATGGTACACCACTGAAGTGCACGGTGGATACAGGAGCTGAAGTTAATTTTCTCCTCTCTGGGTTAGTTCACAGTCCGGACATTTGTCTGACTACAGTGGTTATAAAAGCTTGGAATTTGTATACCTTGCAAACAGCAGGTGAAGCTCTATGCTCTGTGCTCTACAAAGGCAGAGCCTTGACTGCAAAGTTTTGCATTATTAAAGGTGTGGCTGCAAATGCTTTTCCATCATTGTTCTATGACCTGTGCGTACAGCTTTATATTATGCATAAACTCACATAGGACACCTTAGGTGTGGTTATGCCAGCTAGAATAGAAGGGGATATCCAAAGTATCATTCAGAAACACCATGATTTATTTAATGGTGTCTGTGTTCTGCCCTTGGGATATGCATATGGATTTGAATGCCACGCCCTTTGCACTGCCTACGTATCATGTGCCTCCTACACTTGTGGACAAGATCTGAGCAGAACTGCAGCACATGAAAGATAATGGTATCATCTGAGAAGTGGAAGGGCCTATAGACTGCAACTCATCGATTGTGATTGTATACAAAAAGAATGGAAGTATTTGATTGTGCACATATAACCTACATAGAGGGGAGGTAATTTGATTTACTTATGAATTCTGTGCTACAGAACTCCTCTACCTGACTTAAAATATATGCACAGACCATGAATTTGTATCCTTGCGAGAGACTATAGCTGGATTTCCTATAGAAACCTTCTAAATACTAAAAGGGGAAATTATAATAGGATTCACTTTGTTTCTCTTCTTAGGAATCCAGTATCAGTCTTTACCATAAGACAGACAGACAGAGAGAGACAGACTTAGCAATTTCAATTTTTTTTTACCTGAATAACACTCCAAAGATAAACCATTACAGCACAGGTGTTCCCAGGTGCCCTAGCTAGACTAACATTACTAATTAGAGATTTGGTATTTTCCTTTCAAATGAATAACGTAATGCAGGACCTAAAATATGCCTTTATACCTTATCAAATAAATACAGGGATTGGGAATTCCGACAAGTGGAGATCTTCTACTTTCACGTAGACTTACCCTGAGTATTATATTGATAAATATACAAAACATTTGGCTGTACCACATAACCAGTTGTTTCAGCATCCGCAATACTGAGTACTCCCACAACTTCAAATAAGAAAAAAACGGACAATTATTGTAGGTGTTAGGCTCACACGCTGTCTTTGGTTCAGTGCTATAATACAGCTCACAAAGACATTTGACCTCCAGTCTGTGATTCCTCCTTTATGGTGTTTTCCCTATCTCAATCCCACTGACTTTTGTAAAGCTACAGGAAAGTGTATTGAGATACAACCCACAGATTCAGTCTGGGTTACCTCTGGCCATGCTACCTTCTCGGGCAGGGCTGGGTTGGATCTGACTGATGCTCAAAATGACTATTAGTTTTGTACCTTTGACAGAACTCGTGATGATTGGCCAGGAGCTTCCAGCTTCCAATGAAGGGGCTATGTGTGTACAGGCAGGACTGTTTGCTGCTAATGAAGCCTTCCACACCAGCTTCAAAACCTTTACTGGGCATGGTTCACAATGTTTTCCTCTCTCTAGTGTGTTGAAATAGCAGCTGTTTGTTTGCGGTCACTCAAGACCCTCTACTGCCACCTTGTCTGGGAATATTTCCATATCAACTCAGAGCGAATAGAAACAGCAGCTGTAATGACAGCAATAAGGTTTGTTGTTGTTCCCCCTGCCCCAAGCACAAAAGAAAAGCAAAGGAGGTTAAACACAGATTTTATGACTCTTAATATGTATGTAAAACATGAGCAGTTTCAGTTGCCAACCTTTGAGGAAGTGATTTTCCGTGTAAGTGGGTCCCGGATTTTCTCTTTGGTGGATTACCAATCCAGTTATTGGCAAATACGTGTGGTTGAAAGTTTGCAGCTTTTATTGACAGGCAGCACACCATTTGGGAGGTACTGTATCAACGACTCCCTTTTGGCTTAGTCTCTGCTCCTAAGACATTTCAGAAAGTGATCTCGCAACTCTTGGATAATATCCAGGGTGCATGTTGCTATTTGGATGACATTCTGGTCTTTGCTAAGACCCTTCTTAAGCATAATGCTATTCTGGACCAGTTGCTAATCCGACTGCAACAGGCTGGCATAAAGTTGAACGCAGCCAAGTGCAGTTTTGCAAAAAGATGCTGCAGAGTTGTCAGGGCATTCTCTGTCCGCCGATGGGGTGAAATCGACACTTGAATGGCTACAAGGTTACCCACAAGGTTTGCAAGGTTACCCACAAATTGTAGTGGTCTTTTTCGTTCCTTGGCCTAGCTCAATATATAGGTGGGTATGCCCTGCCCCATTTTAGTACCCTTGCCAAGCCATTGTGGGATGTAACTCAGGGTGAGCGACAGTTGGTCTGGACCAGGAGTCTCAAACACGCGGCCCCCGTGGAGTTATTTCCTGCGGCCCGCCATAGGCACCGACTCCGTGGGTGCTGTGGGGTTTGGAGCACCCATAGGGAAAAATTAGTGGGTGCTCTGCACCCACCAGCAGCCAAGCTCCCTGCCCCGCCCCCCCAGCACGCCGCGTCCCCGCTCCTCCACCTACCTCCCAGCGCTTCCTGCCGCCAAACAGACTTTCCAGGAGGGAGTGGGGGAGGAGTGGGGATGCTGCGCTCAGGGGAGGAGACGGAGAAAAGGCGAAGCCAGGGCGGGGATTTGGGGAAGGGGTTGGAATGGGGGTGGAGAAGGGGTGGGAAGAGGCGTGGCAGGGGCGGGGCCTCACAGAAGGGGTGGAGTGTGGGTGGTACCGGGGGCAAAGGGAGGGACATTTATGCTCTCATTATAAAAGGAGAAGGCACTTGTTTGACAGCAGAGTTGGGTGAACTATTCAGTCATTATATTCTTCTTCCTGTTTGCGAATTGTCTGCAAACATACTAAGATTTTTATTAATTGAACTTAAATTTATGCAATGGCTTAACTTCAGCATCTTAAATAAGATATGTTCAAATTCAGGTACTGTATTGTACATATTTAAATAGAAATCCTATAGGCTATAAAAGTCTCCCAGTTGTTTTATTATGCTTTTTTTAAAATACTGACCATATATCAAATCCTGAGATTCAGGATTTTTAAAAAGGATTCCGAAGTTTTAAAAAAGTTAATACATTGACTTTTAATAGTATACTAGATTACTCTTCATTTTTTTCATTTTTGACTATACTTTTGTATTGTTGTATGAAAAGGTGTCAAGTGATGCGGCCCTCAGGCCAATGTACTAGTCCTCATGTGGCCCTTGTGGTGATTTGAGTTTGAGATCCCTGGTATGGACTAAAGAAGCAAACCAGGCTTTTGAAACCCTGTGTCAAGCCCTTTTTCGGATCCAGTCCCATGCTTTGATCCATGGAATCCTGTAGCAATTCAGACTGATGTGTGCAATTGGGGTCTGGCACAGGTCTGCTCCTGGAGAGATGGACGGTTATATTTGCATCCTGTACTCTCACCCCGAAGGAAGTGAAGTACAGGTCTGTCGCATCTTACGCGCATTTAACATGCGCGATTTCGGCTTTGCGCGGTCGGCAAAAACACAAAAAAAAAAAAGAGAGAAAAAAAGCAATTTACGTACTGTGTCTGTAGTGCGGGCGATTCCGCCCACCATTAAAGTCAATGGGATTTTGGCTATACGCGGTTTTCGCTTTACGCGCTGACCACGGAACGTAACCCCCGCGTAAGATGCGAGAGACCTGTATTCTAAGGTAGAGCTAGAGTTCTTGGCAATGATTTCTGCTATTGTACACTTCAAGTTCTACTGAGTGAGAAGACATTTCACCTTAGAAGTGGATCCCTTGCTTATTCTGGGCATCTATTAGAAAGCCATTAATCTGCTGAGTATGAGGCTGCAGGAGTGGGTTATTCAGTTGTAGAAATATGACTTTGACTTGGTGCATTTCAAAGGAAGACATAATTTACTTGCGGATGCTCTTTCGAGAAATTCTGCTGGGTTGGCTCCCTCCTATGCAGAACCAGCACAGTATATATATATATATGGAGATATACCTATCTCATAGAGCTGGAAGGGACCCTGAAAGGTCATCGAGTCCAGCCCCCTGCCTTCACTAGCAGGACCAATTTTGCCCCAGATCCCTAAGTGGCCCCCTCAAGGATTGAACTCACAACCCTGGGTTTAGCAGGCCAATGCTCAAACCACTGAGCTATCCCTCCACTGTCCGCTTTTTCCTGAAATATATGCCAATTGATTTAGGGCGGACCGCTGACTCCACTCTTCAAGATGCTGAGTCTTTTCTACCTTTTTGGGTTGTATAAGTAGGGGCATTTCCAGCAGATCGAGGGATGTGATCATTCCCCTCTACTCAGCACTGGTGAGGCCTCATTTGGAGTACTGTGTCCAGTTTTGGGCCCCACACTACAAGAAGGATGTGGATAAATTGGAGAGAGTCCAGCGGAGGGCAACAAAAATGATTAGGGGGCTGGAGCACATGACTTACGAGGAGAGGCTGAGGGAACTGGGATTGTTTAGTCTGCAGAAGAGAAGAATGAGGGGCGATTTGATAGCTGCTTTCAACTACCTGAAAGGGGGTTCCAAAGAGGATGGATCTAGACTGTTCTCAGTGATAGAAGATGACAGAACAAGGAGTAATGGTCTCAAGTTGCAGAGGGGGAGGTTTAGGTTGGACATTAGGAAAAACTTTTTCACTAGTAGGGTGGTGAAGAACTGGAATGGGTTACCTAGGGAGGTAGTGGAATCTCCTTCCTTAGAGGTTTTTAAGGTCAGGCTTGACAAAGCCCTGGCTGGGCTGATTTAGTTGGGTTTGGTCCTGCTTTGAGCAGGGGGTTGGACTAGATGACCTCCTGAGGTCCCTTCCAACCCTGAGATTCTATGATTCTATGATTCTATGATACCTCACCAAAAGGCTTTGTTTCGTTTTTTTAAAATGCGATTTCATGAAAATTGAGACAGTGCTGCAGAAGGTTTCTATGTCCATCAATTGGAATTTTCAGATGGCAGAACATTCCAGCAGAAAATTTTCAACCAGCTTTAGCTGATAGGTTTGGACTGGGGCAAGGTAGGGCCCTTAAACCAGCTCTATCCCAGGTAGGAGGTTTCCTGCACGGGGCAGGGGAGGGATATCATGGCCCTTTCCCACTCTCTTTATGCTGCCAGAATGGCATAAAAAAGCCTTAGCATAGTTGAGAATCAGCCCCAATGCTCCCAGACCTAGGTTGATGTGAACTGACAAGGCTCATGTCCAAAGATGTTTTCCCATCACTGACAGGGTGTTAGGTTGCTTGGCATTTAAGCCAAAACAGCCATTTTCATTCCATCCGTCTTTCAAATACACGTTAACCCCCCGTCCCCTGTGTTTGCCAAGTGAAAAGAAAAATAAAAGCCCCTCAGTGTCTAATATTTCCAAGTGACTGATTCCCACAAAGTGTGCAAAATAATTAAAGTATAAACCATCATTTGCCACTGTCCTTTTGAAATAATGAATGGCACTGGCTCCTGGTAAATATTTCCACCCAGAATTTCGCCAGCTGTTCCCTTGTGTATGAGGAACCGGGCGTTGAAGACCATGCTCTGTGTGCTCAGTCTCCATTACAGAGTTCAGCCCTGGTGTTTAGGATTAGAGCTTTAGCGTTATGTAAGTCTGCTGGTCAATGGCCGAAGTGGCTTTGGAATAAGACTGGTGGAACAGCTGTTTAATACAGTATCGCCTTCCTGGTGCTAGAGAGGCAAATCTCAGTTGTGCTGGATGGAAAAAGTAGTTCATATAGTCCCTAGACGAGCTTTCTTGTGGAAACAGAGCCCCGAGTCATTACAAGCCCATTGCCAGAACTCCAGCAGAAGCAGAGAAGCCTGTGAATAATTATCTGTTCCATCTCTGACAGGTGTCAGTTTGAAGATGAAAATCTACTGTGAATTCCAAAGATTGCAGGGAGATGATCTAATCAGACAAAAGAAAGCCAATGTGTACAAATATCCCTTTGTAACCCCGCCACTTCCCTCGCTTAAGGGCTGATTCTGACACATGGGGGCTTGTGACAAATTCTGCCATTTGGCTAAAGTGAGAGTGACTTGCCCATTTTAATTAAAAATGTGATTTTTTTTTTTTAAAAAGAGAGCGGAGGGTTTGTATTAACAATTGGGAAGGAATACTGTTTAATTGAGAAACGGATCCTGCTTGAAACTGATTCTATAGTATGGTATTTAATACTTCCTGCCACAATAAAAAAGAAAATTAATAGACTCAGTGGGAAATCTAGATGACATTTAGCTCTGAGTCAGACTATTATTTTACACTTGGCATTGATATGAGTCAAAATGAGGCCACAAGCGTGAGACATTCTCAGCTCCTTGCAAGTGCCAATTCCCTTTTTATTCCCATGATCCTTGCTTAGAGGCTTCCATTACTCCAGCACTCAATCACAGCAGCAGCAAACTGAGGTAATAAATTGTGAATCCACTTCAGGCCAAACCTGGGTAAAAAATTCATGCAGTTCCTCTATATTTAAATGCACGCCTATTGCTCATATAGGGAAAGTGTAGTTGGCAGGTTATATACCATATAGAAATTGGGCCAGATTGCTTATTAAAAGCATTTTTAAAATTAAATATACATTTGTAGGCCAAATCTGCTGCTTAGCATACAAGCATCTATCCTATGGAATATGGAGGATGGCCAATTTTGCATTATTTTGAGTGTTGTCACATACACGACAGGTAAGGGATGGATGAAATACATGAGAGAAAATAAGAACTGACTTGTACCACTTTGCAGCTCAAAATGATCAAATTTAAAAGGAAGAGAAATAATAGAATAATTATTTATCCATAATATTAAAAGAAGAAAGAAAAGGATATGAATGGAAGAAGCTTAGGAGAAAAAATACAGCACAGGGGCTAACTTAACCAGTGTTGTACATGGACACAACTCCTTTGATTTCAGTGCCAGTGGTGAATCTTGGCTATGGACTACAAGCAAGGGGAAAATCATCAAATTGTCCCTCCTCACGGAAAAGCAATAAAAGGTTGCAATCCATGTGCCTAGGATTCTGGTAAGAACTGTAAGTGCTAAAATAGCACGAGGAAGGATATTATCATGAGGTTTAGGCCCTCATCAAAGCACTTAAGCAACCAAATTAAAGTCAATGGGACCACTCGTATGCATAAAGTTGATCACATGCTTAAGCATTCTGATGAATCGGGGCCTTACAGACTAAGGGTCAGTCCTTAGTGTGTCAGTGAAACATTTGCCACCTAGATTTAAGGGAATCCAAGTGGTTATAAATGTACCCGGTGAGCTGTTCCAATGGTCAATATCCCGCACTGTTAAAAAGCCACCCCTTTATTTCCAAGTTGAATGTTTCTAACTTCCACTTCCAGCCATTCAGTCTAGTTATGCCTTTGTCAGCTGAAGAAGAAAGAATTGCAAAAGAAGAAATCCTTGTCAAGGGGGTTGGTTATTGACTAGGAGTGTGGCTGGTGAGACAGAATTCTTGAAATTGGTCGGGGTAATTCCGGAGTAAATATGGCCTGGATTGATGTTAAAAAAACAAACAAAAACAAAAAACAACTGAGTCCCCAAATCCACTCTGCTTCTATGAATGCTTTACAATTTGGGGATCCTGTGGAAAGGTGGCCTCAGCTGGGCGATCCATTCAATCTTATCTCAAACTGCCACTGTGTGTATTGTTTCTGGCTATAAATTGGATTGGTTAGAAGCTCTGGCACTGTTGTGAAGCCCCAGGTATGGGGCTGGTTTACCATATAATAAGAATTATTGTCCTGCATGTGGCATTATATAAGAGTTTACACTCCCAAACCATTTACAGCCATGATCTGATTATCCTCAAAATACTCCTGGGAAGTGTGTAGATAAGTAAGATTAGCCCCAGTTTACAGTGAGGCAACTTGTGCAAGGTCACGCAGCAAGGCAGTAGCAGAGTCAGGATTGTGACGAGAGAGTGTCCCTGACTCCCAATCCTGTCCTCCTTTCTCTAGACCCCTTTGCAGCACGGAGGCTGAGCCACCCAATGGAATCCACATACCCTGGAGAACAGGATCCACAAAGCCAGCACACTAGGTGGGAAGGCCCCTCAGGTAGCCAATAGCAGATGCCGAGAAGAAGGGTGTGTCTGAAGCCCGGCCCCTCTCAGGGAGTTAGGCAGCTAAGTCCTTCTGTGGATTTGGGCACAAGCCCAAATGAGACCAGTTGTGCCATGCAGGGAGTTTGCTATATGAGCAATGCCAGAAGAAGAGTATAAAACAATGTTCTTGAACACAGATTGTGTAGCATTGTACTAGCTTTATAGCTATGGTGGAAATTCATTTTTTAACATTTATATCACGCTTATTTGGTCAATTTTTATTTGCAGTCATCGAGTTGTTTGAGTAGGTCACCCAGATCAAGCTTCCTGTAGCTGCAGAAACCAGAGGACTATCGCTAGGAAATGGACCAGGAAACTCAATTCTGAAGGTCCAGCCAGAGAAATATAATTTGAATCTGGGGGGGGGAACATACAATATCAGTGGCAAAAGGGGGAGGGATAGCTCAGTGGTTTGAGCATTGGCCTGCTAAACCCAGGGTTGTGAGTTCAATCCTTGAGGGGGCCACTTAGGGATCTGGGGCAAAATTGGTCCTGCTAATGAAGGCAGGGGGCTGGACTCGATGACCCTTCAGGGTCCCTTCCAGCTGTATGAGATAGGTATATCTCCATATATTAAAGAGCTTTTTTACTAACTGGGCTATTTCATTACAGAGCCTATTTTTTCTTTCATTAGCTCTTAAATAGATGTCCAGAGACAATGCTGAGAAAGATTCCAAAAAGCTAGGAGGTTGTTTGTGTGGTTTTTTTTTAACCCTTGACACATAGCAGAGAATATTTCAGAGCAGCTCTCTGAGCTGACTTGGCATTTTCAGGATGTGGAAACCTCATCTGAATTCCAGGAAGAACATCTCAGTTATAGAGCTCCTGTAACCCCTGGCATGTTTCACTCTGCTGAGGGGAAGGGTCTCCTGTTTCAGAAGTCAGTCACATTTAGCAGAGGCTTGAGCTCAGTTTTGCAAAGAAGAGAGCTTTTGTCCCTGCAATCTTCTCTCTGAGGTGACCTTTAGCTTTATAATCTGATAGTCTCTGAGGTTTGCTAATCTGGGGTTTTGTCAGTAGTAGATATCATGTGTCAGCAATCCTAGAATTGTGCAGCCCCAATTTAAAATAATTGTGCTGAAGCAAAGATAAGCAATTGTCTCCCACTGTAGGGTTTTAATAAAACTGGTGTATGATAGGGCAAGTATCCAAACCAATTACAACCTAATTGACCCTCTTAAGAGTTCCTTCTTATCTCAAAGCTCATTCTTCGGCAGTCAGGCTCATGATATCTTGTGGCTTGGAAAGCATAGTTCTTAATGACCCATTATCTATAGCATTCCTGATCCAGATACATAAATGCAAGCCCACACCTCTTAATGGATGATGGATTTAAGTTACATTGGGCAAAATTGGCTGGCAAGGTGGAATCAATCTGTTAAAGTTTAGTGAAATGAGTAAGTTAGAGGGAAGCTGAGTATAGAATTTACCTTGGCATGGGAAACAATTTAGACAAGAGGAATCCATTGTTACCAATTTAATACTTCTTGGAGTATGAAAAAGGCTTCAAGAAATAATTATTCTCTCTGTATTCTGTAGTAACAAGGAAACAAGAAGTCACTGGCAAGCTGAAGTCACCATTTTCTATTAAGTATAAATGGTTCATTCAGTGTTAATGGTTGCAAGGAATAGTGCTGAGAGTAATGGGTGTTCTATGCTAATCTGCTCAGGGAGCGATTGGTGTCATGCCACTCTTAGCACACCCTCTACTGGTCAATCCAGGACAAGACAGTGTCAGCCTCAATGGAATCTGGTTTAGTCACCCTCTCATATGAAATCACGATCCTATCCAGCAGTGCTAGGTAAGGACTCTGGTAAAATAGGAAATACAAACACAGGCACTGTTTACTTTCAAAGCGTAATGATGAAGACTATTGTGTAATAGCCTGGGCTGAGAGAGAATTGGACAGTGAGGATTGGAAACAGGTAGATTAATCTATCCAAACTGCATGTGGTAGTTTAGCTGGCAATGTGTTTTGAATTCAAAAGAGATTTACCTTTTGCTCCTGGGTGGGAAAAAAACAATAATCTATTTTTCTACAGGTAATGATGCCTCCTACTCCTAAAGGCTAAGATGAGATCCAGCCTATCATAGCATCAAAAGCAGAGATGGATGGGCTCATCAAAATTTCTGGGTTCATGGAGCATTTTTGAGTACCTTTCTCCAGTCTGAATCTATTTTTAGGTTCAGGATTGCTTCATTGGGAAGCCATCTTCCTCAGTCAGGCCTTGTGCTGTGTTGTTAAGGTATGGAGATCTTGCATTTAACAATTACATTATTTTTATTAAAACATTATGTAACACAGCAGCAAGAAGATTCAACTAGCCACTGTCTTTTCTGCCCCTGAAGTCCAGAACCCAGTCTTCCAAACTGGAGGCTGACATCTGGTTTCTGCAGCCGCACCCCACATATTTACATAACAATATCAGCTCCACATATTCCCCTGCCTTTCTTTTCGTGACCTTTCCTCCAACCAGCTGAAACTGGTCTATCTCTTCAGCTCTCTCCACAATCCTTAGATAGTCCTCTCTGACAGCCAGCCGGGCTTGTGTCTCTTCTGATTGTGACTCTCCGTCAGGGCTCTACCCTCTTCCCTCACCGAGGGTTGCCAGGTGTCCGGTTTTCGACCAGAACGCCCGGTTGAAAAGGGACCCTGGCAGCTCCAGTCAGCACCAGCGACCGGGCCGTTAAAAGTCCGGTTGGCGGTGCTGTGGGTCTAAGGCAGGCTAGTGCCTACCTGTCCTGGAAGTGGACAGCAGGTCTGGCACCTAGTTCCGCACACCCATTGGCCGGGAACCGCAGCCAATGGGAGCGGGGGGTGCAGGCTGCAGGTGAGAGCAGCGTGGGCCTGAGCCTAGGAGCCAGACCTGCTGGCCGTTTCTGGGGTGCTGCATAGTGCCAGGACAGGCAGGAAGCCTGCCTTAGCTCCGCTGCGCCACTGACCAGGAGCCACCTCGAGTCCCAACCCCCTGCCCTAGTCCTGAGCTCCCCAAACCCCGAGCCGGCCCCACCCCAGAGCCTGCACCCCCAGCCAGAGCCCTCATCCCCCTGTACCCCTACCCCAGCCCAGAGCCCCCTCCCACACCCTGAACCCCTCATCCCTGGCCCCACCCCAAAGCCTGCAACCCCAGCCCAGAGCCCATACCCCCTCCTGCACCCCAACCCCCTACCTCAACCCGCAGCCCCCTCCTGCACTCCGAATCTCTTGGCCCCACCCACTGGCCTGGAGCCCCCTCCTACTCCCCAAGCCCTTCATCCCCAGCCCCACCCAGAACCCGCACCCCCGCCTGGAGCCCTCACCCCCTCCTGCACCCCAACTCCCTGCCCCAGCCCGGAGCCCCTTCCCACACCCTGAACCCCTCATTTCTCACCCCACCCTGGAACCCGTACCCCCAGTTAGAGCCCTCACCCCCTCCTGCACCCCAACCCCCTGCCCCAGCCCAGTGAAAGTGAGTGAGGGTGGGGGAGAGCATGTCACTGAGGGAGGGGGAATGTAGTGAGTGGGGGGTGGGGTCTCCAGGAAGGGTGGGGCAGGGGGCGGTGCCTCAGGGAAGGGGCGGAGCTAGGATGTTCGGTTTTGTACGATTCGAAAGTTGGCAGCCCAACCCTCACCTTTTAAAGATCCGTTGAGCTGTGTGGGAAGTGGCTTTCCCATCTTGCGAATATTTTTGAGAGTTCAAAACATTTTCCTGTCTCAAATTGGGATGGGTAACAACAGCAGTGTAACAAGCCTGCCACAGACCGTGGGTATGTACTCGGACGGCTAGTCTGTGCCACCATGTCTACACTGCTGCTGTTACCCATGCTAGCTCGATTAAAGCTAGCGTGGGTATGCCAACCTGTACTACAATCACCTCTTCCTTTACGGTATAGGCATACCTTCGATGCTGATGTCATTACAGTCCTTCCCTGAACTCCCCATGGGCAGAGTGTCTCAGCACTTTCCGTTATTCAGGCCTGTGGCTAAATGTCTCACTTTGGCCCTATATTTCTTGCCCGGCTGACTCTTGCATAAGATGGAACACATTTAAGCCTCTGCCTTGTCTTCCATTAGTGACAGTATTGTTTCCAGTTCAGTAACAGCCTTAAATACGTAGTCTCTTTGTTAGCCAGTATAGAACGCCCCAGTGGATAACACTGGGGGATAGGGAGTTTAAAAGGTTCAGGTGCTTTCAAGGGCTGATTGAGAAGCATCCATCTATCTGCTGCTAGGGATGTGAGGAAGCTTGTAATCCATCTATCTGCTGCTAGGGATGTGAGGAAGCTTGTAATACTACGTTTGCTTTTCAGTCATTACCTACCACAAAATTACAAGCTTTCCACTTCCTGACAGGTTATGTCATGTGGCACCTGCACTTGTTATTGCTTGGCTTGTCTACAATTGCTTTTTGCACTTCTCTCTTGTCCCAACACTTCCAATTCCAAACGGGTCACGTGTCGTCTCCTGCTCGGCGTTATTTGGGACAGGAGAGCTACTGCCTTGGGGCCTTGAAGTCAGGGAGGTGACTCTGGGACCATCACCTGCATCACCCTCCCTAGCCAGCTGCAGTTTAGAACGAAAGCCCTTCCCTCGTCAAACTCCCAAAGGCAACCCTCAAAGTGCAGTACTTCTACAAAGCACATGAAAGAGCTCCACGGGGAATAAACAGGAAGAGGGGGGGAAAAACCCTCATCACTTTGTACCTCCAAGCACGTCTTTGGGTGTTTTTAATGTTATCATTCCTTTACCGTAAAGGTTGACCTCTGGCTGTTAACGTTGTCAGAACCATGCTTGGCAGGCCTTCACTTTGCAGGCATTGCTAGCAGAATCCCACACTTCGTGGCTTCTTCTGGGAATCCTTAATGGACTTAATGGCAAAGAAGAAAAGGGATTAGGGTGCAGATGAGTCACCACCGTGTCCAATCAGTCATGAATTTGGCTGGCATTTTCAAAAGAGCCTAAGGGGTTTAGGCACCCTACTTCCTCCTTAGAAAGTGTGTTGATCTATTAGCCTATTTATCTTTTTTTGCTCACTTGACATTGGATTCCAACTTCAGACAAACATACCTTGCAACGCAGATCATATGTACACTTCCTCCATCGTAGAAACGTGTGTTCACCCCTGTATTTTTCAAGCCAGTTCTTCATTTGAAATTTAGGAGTGGGCCCTTCTGGGTGCCTGTTTCGGCACTTAGCACAATAGGGCCTTGACTTTGGTTGAGGCCGGGGCGCTGCTGTGATCTACAACACAATAATGAGGATTTTGTTCGTTTATTAATGAGGCCCCTTGTACAGTATGACTATGACTTATAAATATTTCAGAGTGGGATTGTCAACATTTTGAAAGTCAGAGTAGTTGGGTGCTTAGTTCCTCTCACCCTCCATTCCTCCAAGAGGAAGTATATAGTCTCAGGGAGGAACACATTTGGTTCTCTAGCTCTATGGGTATGTTTCACATGACGAGGGATTTGGCCTGTGTGCCGGACTGGGTGCAAGATCAAGCGGTGGAATGGATAATTTGATTACCCATCAAGGAAATGGGGCATTTTGATGCCTGGCGATAACAGAGCTGTGTGTAGCCCCTCCTCATGCCTCCTCCCTTGTGCTTGCTAATTGGAGTGGCTTCTCCCCCGAACTCAGCATCTAGTCTAGCTGAGGTGACTCCTCTCTGTGCCTGGCCTTGGGGAAAATAACTAACCCTACTACTTTCTGTTAACAAGGAGTAAGGTGCAGCACACAAACAATAAAATACACGAACACAAACCCCTACAAATGAAATGCCACTCTCAGAACTAACAATATACCGCAGGGAACTTTACTGGGGACAGGAAACAAAGGCTCTAGGGAAGGAAAGGATTAAGATGAATTAAAATACTAAAAGATCAACAATATAACAAATTCCCTACCTCCCTGCTTTCCCCAAGGCATGCAACCCTCCCAGCACCCTCCCTAGCACCTTTCCAGGCAGATGGCACACTGAGGATAAGCCCTGTGATGAGTGCTGCAGCACTGTGAAGGTTGGCTGGCTTCCACAGAAAGAAAGGGGTTCCCTTATGGTGTATTCACTTTGGAGTGGGGTGGGGTCCTCTCCTGGCTCCCTGGTCTGGAGTCCTGGGGTGGTCTTGGCTGGCCAGGTTGATTCTCTGCCCCCTGATCGCTGGTCTCCACAGAGCTGGCACTCCTCACTCACATACTGAACCCCCCCACCCATAGTTCAAAGTGTCCCAAGTCTCTTTGTGTGGGGTTTAGAATTTGCCACCTTTCAATTTCACTGAATGTCCTTTTGCTCTTTATGTGAGACAGGGAGACCAGAAGCTCCCGATCTACTGTCTCTCGACCATTCACGGCAATTAGAACTGCCTGGCAGTTGTACTTCCTATCACCAAATCTCCCAGCTGACCTCAGCTTGGAAAATTCTGGGCTGGTGCAGGATATGAGAGGCACCATACAATGACAAGACTGTTGCTGGCTACTCCTCAGATAATGTTTGATAAGTGACTATGTAATCCAGTCATTTCTGCCTAACAAGGAAGTCCTGCTGTCATTGAGAACCAAGAAAGCTCCTGACTTGATTGAATGAACTTACCTTTCTGTGGTTTTGCAAGAATATCATAAATTGAGCAGTTTGCCTTTGACCAGGTTTGCTTCTTCAGCATCCCTTTATGGTTCACAAGGATACAAATTACCCAGGCATGGGGTCTTCGCTGGTTGGCCACTGCCTCTCCTGCGGTCCAGTGGTAGCAGTGCTTTAGCCTTCCAGCCAAGGCACAGTTCAGTCCCAACCCCTCCATGGTTTTAAAGTCTCAAAAATCAGGCAAAACCACACTAAGAACAGAGTCATCCAACAAACCTTCTCTTCAGGACCCTTCTGCCAATCACCTGTACTTTGACCCAGGGTCTGGCTAGGCTCGCCCAACCAACAAGCAGGTCTAGTAATGGGGCCATTTGGGTCCACAGGTTCTCATTAACCCTCTTCTTGCCACTCTGGGGCCTGTCTGCCCATCGCAGTACAAGTATCCCTACCATCTACAACTCAAGAATTGCTTTACAATCAATAAGGAAGAGTTTCCCCATTTATCACATTCTGTTTGCATTATCTCCAGAATGTATAGCACAGGCAAGAAGCAAAAATGTTGGCATTCATGATGGATAAGGGGGAAAGGAAAAATGCATTGGTGTTATTTATTTTGTATTAGATTCAGCGCCGGCTCCAGGGTTAAAAAAAAAAAAAAGCCGCGATTGCGATCTGCGGCGGCAATTCGGCGGGAGGTCCTTCGCTCCGAGCGGGAGTGAGGGACCCTCCGCCGAATTGCCGCCGAATAGCTGGACGTGCCGCTCCTCTCCCGAGTGGCCGCCCCAAGCACCTGCTTGTTCAGCTGGTGCCTGGAGCCAGCCCTGATTAGATTAGCAGTGGCCAGAGGCCCCTCCACCCCAACTGAGATCACAAGCCTGGTGCTAGGTACTGTACAAACACATAGCAAGAGCCAGCTACTTCCCCCGCCCCCCAAAAAATTAGTCTAAATGGACAGGCCAGACAAAAGATGGGAGAAAGGAAGTGTTGTGATCCCCATGTTGCAGATGGGAAACTGAGGCAGCAGAGAGAGATTAAAGGCCGGATTGTCAAAAGGTTCCTGTTGTTCTCAGGGGGATATACACACTTTGAAAGTCTGGCCTTCACTGACTAGCCCAAGGTCACAGGGAGTTCCCTCTGGCAGTACCAGAAAATAAACCTAGATCGCCTGACTCCCCACTGAGTGCTGAGACTATCCTTCCTCTAAAGGACTAATGTTCTGTAAAACACGTCTGAACTGGTTCTGTGCAGCTGAGTGAACAGGCCAGTTCTCTAGCCTTCTTGTGCTGCTGAATTTACCTTCTTAATCCATCACTGATTTTCCTCTGGGATCATTAATCATTTTTTCTCCATACTCAATGAATTCTTTTTTGAATTTCCAGCAAAGACATATATCGTCCCCATTTTTTCCTTTGGTACATTCCAATTGGATTAGCGCATATTGTGGTAATAAAGTCGAGTATTCTGGCAGTGAATAAAAACCACTGTTGCACAGGAAGTCACTGGAACAGCAGACTTAGGCTCCTCCTCCTTTCCTTAATAACTTTGGGACCCTGTGCACTACCGTTCCTTATTTCCCTGGTGGGTTCTGAACTCCATTCACCTGTGTATGTTCTAACCAGAGCCCAACATCCATTGCTGGTGAGAACTAATGCAGATGAATGAGAGATGATAGATGCTGGCTGATACAGTCAAGTAGTAAACTGAGATAATTGGCCAAAAATGTTGGGAGCCAGTGTTGTAAGGGACACAATTAAGCGTTCTGCATGGACAACTCTTGATCTAGGCTGGTCTCCTTAAAGAGTTAAAATCTAATCTACGCTTATTTTCTCTGATCGACAGACAATTTTCAAAAGGTGCAGTTTGTCAAGAAGTCATTCCTTTCTTCTTCTGTCTTTGAAACCAGCACAGGCAATTTCCTGCCTGCGATGGCATTCGAGACAGGAGATACCCTTGTCTCTGACAGCAAAGGACATTTGTTTCATCCAAGCTTTTCCCTTATCACTGACAACAATAAAATTGTCAAGAGTGTGATTTGAAACATCAAATTCAGTATGAACTTTTGTGTAAGCAAGGGACATTCGACATAATAACTTTTTCTCCACTCTGCACTGATATATAGGACATATGGATAGACAAATGGCTAGATAGACTGATATGTGTCTATATTAACTTATGTACAGACTACAAGCTCATTGCTGGATTTGTGCATTAGGAACCAAGAAGGTTATAATGAAGAGATCTTCTGAATCTAATAATAAATTTCCTTCTGTCAGCAAAGGTTTGAGATAATAACCTGAAGATTCTTGGAAGGATAAAAAATGAAGACAAAGGAATAGAGATGCGGCAGAAAGAAAAATCTCTTTTTTTCTTGGCAAACCTTGAAATATTGGCTAGCAAATTCTATTAACAATTTAAAAAAAACCCCAGAGAAGTTGAATCTGTTTTAATCTGATTCAAAAAAATCCAAGCAAGATCTCTAAACTCATCATGGCAGGTGATTTTCAAAAGGGACTAGTGATTTGGAGTTCCTTAATTTTGGGCAACCCAACCTGAGAGACCTTAAAACGGCATGATTTTTCTGAGGGTGGGTGCTTAACGCATTCGGAAAACACGGCCCCTTTACAGTGTCCCAGATTGGACCCAGGCACCCAAAATTATTGGCCACTTTGGAAGATGTTGGCCTCAAACTTCTCAAGACAAAGAGAGCTGGAACAAATGGTTTTAGCTAGTTTGCTGGGTGGAAAAATGGATCTGGCACATGAACCATGATATAAGCTCAGAAGACATCACTCTATCTGTTGTGATGCTAGCTACTGGGACTCTTACAGAGCACCTCAGCATCATAATACTAGACGCAGGCATTGTGGCCAAGAAAAAGCTAACACTAAGTTTTTCTATCTGGTCGTTTCAATGGTTTGAGTCTGAAGAAGGTTGCAGTGTCTTGTGTTCTTCAAGCTCTGAATTACATGGACAGTGGCAAAGCCACCATTTCCAGGTTTGCCTCAGGATATAAGATAAGAAATCCCAGTAGCAGAAAAGGAAAAAATAAAGGCTGAAGAAAGCGACTGTGACAAAACCTCTAATGAAAAAAGTCTACTTGAGAAAACTTCCAGTGTGTGCTGGGAAATTATTTTAATCCACTCTCCGGCTGTGTTAACTACAAACACTGCTGCTGAGAGCAAGCTGGGTGTGCATCACGCAGGTCAATATTCAATACAGAGGACAGCATGTCACATTGCAGAGTTGTCAAACTGTGTGGTTTTTTCATGAGGCAGGCGCCCCACCAAAGATCATGCGAGTGAGATTAAAAAGCCACAATTATTTTTGAGTTTTCTTATTTGCTTTCTGGCACTGAATACTGCAGTGGTCATGTTTTCAAGGCTTTCTCCACTACCGTGGGGGCTAGGAACTGACTTTTTCTCTTTTAAATGAAAGCTGAGATCCTCACCTAAGGACATGAACGGAGCTTTAAGAAAAAAACCACATAGTATTGTGAGACTCATGATAAAGTCATGAGTTAACAACCCTGAGCAAGGCCTTTGGAATCCTGTTGTGTCACAGGCTGAGATGGATCTGAATTTGCTGGCATGAAGGGGTGGCCTAGGGACAGGATGGAGAAGGGATCTTTATATGGATCTTTCATCTAGGAGCCCCCACATAGGGGCAGGGACCACAGTTGCAGCTCATATGCCAGAATAATGGCTTTGCTGCAGCCATGCATCTTGTGCCTGGATTGATCCCTTCTATAGCACAGACACATATAAAGGCCAAATATTTGGTCATTTTGCGGCAGTAGCAGATTTCACCCATAAAGTTTAAAGCAATTATTTATTATGGCATCTAAAAGAGCATTTATTATCATCTGAACTATGGTAGGATCCAGAGCCCCCAGCTGAGATCAGGGCCCTGTTGTGTTAGGCACTGTCCGGCTGAACTCACAATCTGACTAGGTGAGCTAGACAAATACAGTGGGAGGGAGACAAAGAATAAGTGACTTACCCAAGCTCACAGAGCAGAGCCAGGAATAGGACCCAGGGTCTCTGCCTGTTTGTGCTAGTCACCACAATTAGACTGTACGGTGACATAACATATGCAGCCAGACCCCACCCAACATCCTCAGACTCCCCAGCAGGGGGCAGTAGGCAGCACCACCTTCAAAAAGAACACTTGATCTAGCTTTCCATTCTCCCAATCTCTCTTACACCACAAGTGCCAGTGGAAGAGGGGGGCAAAACACACAGCAATGTGATTCTCCTGTTGCAGGAGTATCTGAAAACTTGTGCCCTTGTGCCCACCAGTTGTGAATTTGTGAAATTTTAAGTGGAATTGCAGATAAAACTGAAATTTAGAAGGTTATTTTATTTTTTTGTATCACAAAAATTTTATCCAACAGTAAAATTATAGTTTCTATCATTAGAACTGTGACAGTTAGAATAAAAGTTTCAACAATACTATGGTCTGTTGATTTAAAACTGCAGTAAATGTCAGGAAAGCTAGTCACAGTATAAGAACTATAATATTGTTGTAAAACCTATTGATATACTTTTTCTTTACACCATTAGTAGGAGAGCTATATTTCAGTTCAGTAATCACAATTTGGCTGTATTTTTTTATTTTATACAAGCATAGATTTACCATGCCACTTCTCTTACTTTGCATGATTCCCCAAATGCAACATACTGCCAGGAAAAAAAATTGCTTTGAGGAATAAAATAAGTGAAGTGAATGCGTTATTAGATTTGCTTTTCTCAAAATTTAGATATATATTTCAGGAGTAGAGCTGGCTTAGGTATTAGCGAACAATTTATCTGTCAATTTAGTGCCCGAGCCAATGCCCACTGAAGTCAATGGGCGTCTTTCTATAGATTTCAGTGGGCATCGGACGAAGCCTTTACACCAGATGTTTAAAGGCATTTAGGTGCCTAAAGATGCAGATAGACACCTAGTGGAATTTACAAAACCTCCTTTGCATTATGGCCCAGACCCTCAAAGGTATTTAAGCATCTAACTTGATCAGAGTCGATTTGAGTTAGGTGCCTAAATATCTTTGAGAATGTGGGCCTATACCTTGAAAAATCTGGCGCCTTGGTGCCTTTTTCTGTTTACTAAATACCTGTTAACAGATTTTGATTTTTACTAATTTGTTCAGTTATTCAATGGAAGATTCATGTGAACGTATTTCAGCCCAGAGTTAGCTCGCAAATGGTCACCTGTGACAACTGCTTTGAGCGTGTGCTGTTTGCAATTTGCTGTCTGGCCTTGTTGTGGGGTCTGTGTGCCCCCTGCTAGCCCGGCAACCAAAGGGTTGAATACAGCATCTGCCCACAGGCCCAGCCAGAGCTGATTGGCAGCTTCACCGCAACTGAGGATAAAACTGCTACAGGGCAGGCAGGGCAGCTACCGGACAGTGAGGGGACCCCTCCAACAGGCTGGGGAGAAGTCACCAAGTGTGGCAGCGCCTGGAAGAGGGAGAAGCAGTAGGAGAAGCTGAGGAAGACTGCAAAGGGAGGCAGTAGCTCAGGCAACTGTGAAGGACTGTGGAGGATTGGTTGCTGTCTGTTCCCCAGCTGGATCCCAGTGGAGTGGGTGGGACTGGGTTCCTCTACCTTCCCCCAGCCAGAGACGAAAGCTCCAAAGCCCAGGAGAATTAAGGCTGATTAACCCCTGATGAGCCTGGAACTTGCACTTCCCTAGGGCCTCAAAGGGGAGCAGAGACTCCTGAGCACTAAGCCCAGCAGGGCCCGCTCCTTGACAAGGACTTGACAAAGCAGAGCTGGGCGTGACAGCATGGGGTGGATGGGCTGAGCTGGTGTCACTCACTGTGTGGAGTGCTGACAGCTAAAGGCCCCTGTCCCATTATGGGGCTGCAGGACTTTGTCTGCACAGTCTCCCTGAGGTGCCCAGGAGCCTCGAGGAGAAGGCAGGAGATGGGGGCTAATTGCAATGTCCGGCGGTCAGGGCAACTAAAGAACTCCGGCTCTCCTGGTATCAGGCAGGTGGCGTGCACCTCGGGAGCTGTCTTTGCACTCCGCTTGGCAGGCTGGGGCGTGCAGGCTTGGTAGGGGCTCCTGGCAATGTGCAGCCCGGCACAGCTGCATAAACCTGATGGGCCTCAGATGTAAGAGAATCAAACACTACAAAAATCTATTTCCCTTATAAAGAGGACTTCATTAGTGCCACTGCTTGGCCTATAGGGAGCTGGAAAACCACTATTTTCTCGCTATCTCCGCCCTTCGTGATGTCTTGTGCCACAGTCAACACTGGGGACAGATCCTCAGCTATTGTAAATTGTCACAGCTGGACTGAAGGCAATGGAGCAGTGACAAATTACACCAGCTCACGCGGTGCCCTTGAATGACTCAGTGACTGCATAACTGGTCATCTTTGCCTCTGGAATATGTTCCTCAGATCTAATGCACATGCCGAATGCCTTGCAACTCGTGTGCTCCACTCCACTCTAAGGGTACGTCTACACAGCCAGTCTCAGAGCCCAGATCTACAGACTTGGGCTTGTGCTAGGACACTAAGAATAGCTGGGTAGATGTTCAGGCTTGGGCTTTGAGGTCTAGGGAGAGGGGTGGGCTTCAGAGCCTGAGCCCAAACATCTACACAGCTATTTTTAGCACTGTAGTATGAGTCTGAGCCTGTAGACCTGGGCTCTGAGTCTCCCTGCTGGGGGATCCTGCTTGCTGTGTAGACATACAGTAGAAGATTAGGCTATTGAAGGTAAGTTGCAGCTGTTTACTAGAAAGGTGGCAGGAAGCTGGCACATGGAGCAGCACTCCAAGGAATGTGGTGCAAACATTGCCAAAGGTTTGAAGTGATATGGGGTGTCTAGGTTTCCAATGTGAGTCATCTGAAAAGGGCCTGATTTTCAGAGGGTGGGTGCTTGGTACTTTCGGAAAATCGTGCCCCTTGAAGGAATCTAAAATTGGACACCCAAAAATTGATAGGCACTCTTTCAAATCCGTGGCTCTTGCCCATTAGTAGCATGTTATACCTTCTGAACTCTGCATCAGAAGGTGTTCTCAGTTGCCTTTTAAAGCACACACATTGGCTTGGGGGGAAACATCCCATTTGCAAGGCAGATTGTGAGCCCAGGGGAAGAGTTCTTCATCGGTGGGCGGTAGCCTGCTATAACAAAGCCCCGAGGGGACTGAATGCCCACGACAGTGGCTGAACTGCTAACACTTCGTGCTGCAAGGGTGTTTTATTTAATCAAAACCATTTTATTTTTATTTTTGCGTGCTGCACGTGCACACAATGCTAACAGAACCAGGCTATTTATTGCTAACGTTGGTCTGGCCTGCAGAACACGCTTCACAATGAGTAATGATTGTAACGCTACACCCCTCGGTGGGTCATCAACATTGGGGCTCAAACCTGGGAGCTCTAAGCACCAGTCTACTGTCCGAGCTAAGAGAGCCAGCTCTGATAGCTGAGCCTGTAGCAGGCTCATCAACCTGAACCTGCGTCCTAGCCACCACCAGAGGGGGACATCACGCTGGTGTGACTTACATAAGGATTAATATAACTTGCACTTGTGTAGCATATTTCACCCAGAAAGATCTCAGAGTGCCTCCCAAACTCGATGGTTCTGTTGGAAAAGACCTTCCTGAATGCAGGCATGGGGATTTGAACTATAGTGGGGAGGTCTGTAGCAGGGAGACCTCTAATGGCTTTAATTCCCTTCTCTTTGTCTTGAAGATTTGGTAATTGGGGCATAAAACAATGCCAGATGTCAGTTTCAGATACACACTCGTTGTCTGATTTCCTCTTCCCTCCGCTGAAGGGCAATACAAAGAGATGGGCTCAAACTGTGAAGGTCAGATCCAGACAGAACGTTCCCCAAGTTCAGTGGGGTTCAGCTTTGGGGTTCTGCTCCAGGATGATCTTTTACAGCCAGCATCAGATCCACAACTGAAGTGGATGGAGGGACGACAGGAGCATGCTGCATTGCAGTGTGGGAAGGGGATATTTTGGCCAAGAACCTTGGCCTATGAAAAGTGCCATGGAATCCAGAGTTCAGAAACCAACCATCTCCATTTGTCTCAGTGGGTGGTGCTGGGTGCTAAGCCCTTTCTGAAAATGTGGTTCCTCCAGCTAGAAAGCACTAAATTGGGAGCTGAGCAACTCTGAAAATCTGGCTTGTCTTGTGGGCATCAAGCTCTTTCCTGAAAATCTGGATCCTAGTGTTCAGGACAGGCAGAGGGGACTTCATTTAAGATCTTGTCCAAAAGATCACACATAGTCAACTGTAAATCTATTTCTGCATGTGTCTGTCACCCAAAACGTTAGCGAACAGGACTGAGCTTTTAGTCAATGACCATTCGGCTTCAAAAATGTTGCCAGGCAGCAGTGCTACATTACCTTAATGTTATCTGATTAGCACAAAGGGCACAGCTGAGGACATAAAATGGGAGAGGAGAGATCTGACCAAAGATATGCCGAGTAGCATAGGATACTCTGGATTTTTCTTAGAGTATTGTTTAAATAACCAACCAGCGCCATGGGAAATAGTCCACAGTAAAAGATGTGAAAGCAAGGCATTAGGGAACAGCTGAGTTATAACAGTGGTGGGGTGTGTGTGTGGGGGGAGAATGAAAGTCACTTAGGGGATTGTCTATAGAACAACCATTCTTGCTGTCCCAGATCTGAATTTTACATAAGACCAAGTGCAGCATAACCAGGAAGGTTCTGCAAGCCCTTTAGGTCTGTTGTCTCCATGGCTTACATAATGTAAATGGACCATCACTCTCTCCTGAATCAGATTCTGTTGGATTTTTAAAGGCCTGTTCCAACTTCCTTATTTGGAGTTGCTTTGTGCATTACGGAAGCTTGCAAGGCTCTGTTGCTCTGAAGGAAACTTGCATCTGCAGTAGGGTGACCAGATGAGGGGAATAAAATATCGGGATGCATGGGGGCCTGAGGAAAAAAAAATAAAAAAATGCCGCACGAGTCCCGGCTGAGGGAGAGGGAAAAAAAAAAAGAAAAAAAAAGCCGCGTGAGTCCCGGCTGAGAGAGAAAAAAAAAAAAAATGTGCTGCCTGCGGATATCTCTGTCCCGCGTCCCAACCAAAGCTTGGTCGGGACACGGGACAGAGACCGAAATATTGGGACGGTCCCGATAAAATCGGGACGTCTGGTCACCCTAATCTGCAGAATGACCAGATGAGGCTAAATGATGATAAAAGTTACTCAGTTGAGGCTAATGCAGCCTTTTGAATTTGGCAAGCATATGAGTGTAAATGATTACAATGAAACTGGAGAGGGCAGAGGACTGTCTGCACTTTACACAGGACCAGAGAAAGATGTCTCTCTTGTACTCAATGATGTGAAGGGAGAGAGACTTCACAATTCTTTGGCAAATATTGGGCAGAGTTCAATTGGTGCAATGAGACCACTTCGCATCTGTGTATCTTGGACTGTGACTTCATTCTAGCTAACACTTCACATTAATGGGCTATGATGGCCAGAGGCTGGGTTTTTTAAACCCAAATTCACACTATCTTTATTTCTTCTGTATTTCAGCACGCAGAAACGCTGACAAGGCCACAGCTGAGGTTGGCCCCATTGTGGTAGGTGCTGTACACACAAACAGTAAGACTATCCCTGCTCTGACTTGAAATCTAAATAGACAAGACAGACAAAGGGTAGAAGGGGCACAGAGAGGGGACACGACTTGCCCCAGGGCACATATCAAGCTGCCAGGAAGAGAACTTGAGGGAGCTGAGTTCTAGTTCAGTGCCTTGCACACTGGATCTCCAGTTAATATTGTGCATCATGGCATAATATTATTTTTTCTGTTTCCTGGTTGGGTGAACTTCCAGTGGGGATATTTGTACATGCAAATTCAATTCACTTTTCACAAGCCTTTCTGCTGGTTGTAACAATTTGGGGGATCTGTGTGCAGCTTATGAATGGTTTTGTTTGATACGGGGGACTCTGTATATATCTGATGAGGTTCAACAAGGACAAGTGCAGAGTCCTGCACTTAGGACGGAAGAATCCCATTCACTGTTACAGACTAGGGACCGAGTGGCTAGGCAGCAGTTCTGCAGAAAAGGACCTAGGGTTACAGTGGACAAGAAGCTGGATATGAGTCGACAGTGTGCCCTTGTTGCCAAGAAGGCTAACAGCATTTTGGGCTGTATAAATAGGGGCATTGCCAGCAGATAGAGGGATGTGATCGTTCCCCTCTATTCGACATTGGTGACGGCTCACCTGGAGTACTGTGTCCAGTTTTGGGCCCCACACTACAAGAAGGATGTGGAAAAATTGGAAAGAGTCCAGCGGAGGGCAAGAAAAATGATTAGGGGGCTGGAGCACATGAGTTATGAGGAGAGGCTGAGGGAACTGGGATTGTTTAGTCTGCAGAAGAGAAGAATGAGGGGGGATTTGATAGCTGCTTTCAACTACCTGAAAGGGGGTTCTAAAGAGGATGGATCTAGACTGTTCTCAGTGGTACCAGATGACAGAACAAGGAGTAATGGTCTCAAGTTGCAGTGGGGGAGGTTTAGATTGGATATTAGGAAAAACTTTTTCACTAGGAGGGTGGTGAAGCACTGGAATGGGTTAACTAGGGAGGTGGTGGAATCTCCTTCCTTAGAGGTTTTTAAGGTCAGGCTTGACAAAGCCCTGGCTGGGATGATTTAGTTGGGATTAGGTCCTGCTTTGAGCAGGGGGTTGGAGGTCCCTTCCAACCCTGATATTCTATGATTCTATGATCTGTCAGATGGCAGACTCCACTTTTAATATAGGGCTTGTTTGCTTTCTTTTTTTTTGCCTCCCTGTTGAGCTAAAACCCACGGGATGATTATTGCACCTGGCACAGTTAACACAGGAGGGTCCTAAAACTTCTGTCACCCACTTAAGTGGAGCACCTTTGGATGAGGAAATGACTACCTCCCAAGATAAATCAGCTCTTCAAGGCTGAACCGCGTGGTAACTAAGCCATGTACCACCACCTGGAGGGCCTCCGATCACCTGATGAAACTGGGAGTCACAAGAGAAAGGGGCCTGAGGGCAACAAAAGAAAAGGTCTCATCTCAGCCACTAGAAAGCATGAGAAGAGATAGTCTGTTCTGGAGGAGAAGCCGTGAGCAGGAGAGAGGCAGTATCCTGGACCACCTAGACCTAATAGCATACGCTGCTTGAGTGGTGAGGAAACTGAGGCAGGAAAGGGTGTTTGTTTCACTATTTTGCCTAGATCTGTGCATTTCTTCTGCTATCTAAACCAAAAAGCGTTTGGTTTTGGAACCTTTTGCAAAGACTCTGCTTATGTGCTCCAAGTCTCACATGTCCCTGGAGAAGCAAACGCTCTAAATGAGTGCCCACAAGTCTGGCTCTCTGGGAAAGGGTGTGATTAAACAAGAGTGTGAGAGAGAGAGTGTGTGCACGCCTTAGTCCTGGGGGCCTAGAAGTGTGCCAAAGAGAGACCGGGGCTGAAACCTAGCACAGGGGCCCTAATGTGGGACCCAGACACAGCAGCCTGGTCAATGCCCAGCAGGGGGAGTCTAACCACAGCGGTGACACTGGTGATTCAATTAAATGTCTGCAGAAAGCAGATACACGTTCATGAATATAGTAAATATTTTTGCATGGAGCTCAGATGCAGAATATGAGGTATTTTGGACTAACAGAGTGAAAACCAGCCCTAAGGAGAGAGAAGTGAAATATTTTGGGGGAAATAAGGTGACCCGTGGCTCTCCCCTATTTCAGGGATCAAACCTAGGGTTGCCAGGACCGTTAAAAATCCGGTTGGTGGCGTAGAGGGGGGGCTGGGTCCCAGCAGCCCTTTGGCACATGGGCGGCCACGGAGGCTCCGTGTGCTGCCTGTGCCCCAAGTGCCGACTAAGCAGCTCCCATTGGCTGGGAACTGCGACCAACGGGAGCTGCAGGGGCGACGTCTGCAGATACGAGGGCAGCGCGGGGAGCCTCACGGGCCGCCCATGCACCTATGGGCCGCAGGGACCTGTTGGCCGCTTCCTGTGAGCTGTGATAAGCACCTCCAGGACCCCGCACCCTCTCCTGCACCCCAACCCCCTGCCCCATCCCGGAGTCCCCTCCCACACCCAAACTCCCTCCTGGAGCCTGCACCCCAAGCCCCTCATTCCCAGCCCCACCCCAGAGCCCACACCCCCAGCTGGAGCCTTCACCCCCCCCAACAACCCTGTGCCCCAGCCCAGAGCCCTCTCCCGCACCCTGAACTCCTCATTTCTGGCCCCACCTGGAGCCTGCACCCCTAACCCAGAGCCCATACCCCCCCTGCACCCTCCCCCCCCGTGCCCCAGCCCGGAGCCCTCTCCCGCACCCCAAACATCTCACCCCCGGCCCCACACCAGAGCCCGCACCACCAGCCGGAGCCCTCACCCCCATCCCGCACCCCTGCCCCCCAGCCCAGTAAAAGTGAGTGAGGGTGGGGGAGAGCGAGTGATGGAGGAAGGGGGGATGGAGCGAGTGGTGGGTGGGGCCTCAGAGAAAGGGTGTGGCCTCGGGAAGGGGCGGGGCAGGGAGCAGGGCAGGGATATTCGGTTTTGTGCGATTAGGAAGTGGGCAACCCTAATCAAACCCTTTTGGTGAATTGAAGTATCTTAGGTGCTGTTGTTGTTCACCTCCATTCTCTCCGTGACCAGATGCAGAAATGCCAGCTACCTCAGGAGAGACCCTGTTCTTGTGCAACTTCCAGCCCAGGTTTGCAGATGTGAGGGCTGAACAGCTTAGAAAAGTTGTGGTTAAACAGCTGAGGCCAAATCATCAATGGTGTAAATCAGCACAGCCCCCGTGACTTCAGCAGAGCAGTGCTGACTTGCACCCGCTGCAGCTCTGTCCCTTGAATATTTAGATGCTCATCTGAGAGGTTGGATTCACTCCAATCTCTTGAGACTCCCCCTCAAATGAAGGAGCATGGTCTAATGGATTGGGCCCTTGACTGAGACTCTGGAGGACTGTCTCTTCCTGGCCTACCACCTGCGACCTTGGGTGGTACTGACCTGCTGTGACCTTGGGTGGTACTTTCAAAAGCACTCAATGTCAGCCCAACCCTGCTTCCCTTGAAATCAATGGGAGTTCTGCCATTGGCTGGGAGGAGAGGTGGGCGAATGCTGAGAGCTTCTGAAAATCCACCTCCACCTCTGTGCCTGTGTTTTTCTGCTCCAACCTTGTGGATATCTTGATTATTTAGGCTGTACACTCTGCAGTGTGTGTGTGTGTGTGTTTGTGTGTTTGGGGGGGTTATCTATTCTAGAGAAGTGTTTTAATGACTGCTTTATTCAGGGGAACTCCAGACTGCTGATTTCTCTTAAATCGACTTGCTTTAAAAAAAAAATCATTCTGCAGTGCTTTCTGCGGGACAAGAGATGGGGTTAGATAGCTAAGGATAAATATGGGGTGCAGAAGAGTGGACCCAGTGCTTGAGTGCCCCCTCGTGGCTGGGTGTGGCATAGCAGGCTTATTTCCCCTGCTCCTCCCCTTCCAGCTGACAGCAGGTGATCTGCTGATTCTCTTAACTCAGCCCTCCAGCAAGCTCACGTATTATTCCTGCCCCCTTCAGAGTAAGGGAATGTCCTCTCCAAGAGCTTGTCAGGTCTCTAGCCCCTGGCTCTGGGCCCAGTGGTCCTTGCATCCCTTATCCCCAGGTCCACAGCCTCACATCATGCATCTTTTTACAATAGGGCCCCCTGGAGTCCTCCAGCAAATCCCAACTGACAGTGTAAATGTAAACTACTTCTGCCCTCCTCAGGCAGAAACTTTCATCTCTCCTAAGTTTCCCCTGTGCTCCATTGCTCAACTGAATGCCTCCCCGGACTTCTTTCTTGGAAGTCCAGAACCGGCCTCACCACCAAAGCTTGCTCCTCCCCTGTGGCTTTTTCCAAGTCAGAGCTCTGAACTCAGGGGAGGATCCCAAGACCTACTTTCCCCACGGGCTTCCTCTTTGCTGTGCTGATTTCCTTCCCTGGCCCTGCAGGCAGCTCTGCTACCAAAAAGGGACTTAACGCTCTCCTTCCACAGGGCTTCCTCTTTCTAGCACCGCCCAGCTCCTCCCTCAGCTGGGCCTGACACACACTCTGTACCTGCCACCATGTGCCCTAACTGAGATCTCCCGCTCCCCTTAACCCTTTCAGTGCCAGTGTGGGCACCGGAAGGAAGAGGATGATCTGAGCACAGCAAAATAAGACCTAACAGAAGAGAGAAGCAAAGGAACTGTGTTAGACGGGGCGGGGGTAAGAGCAAGACGCGTGAATGCAGTGCTCATGAACAATCTGTCTTAGTCCAAGGGTTGCAGTATATTTGCACACGTTTCTTCAAAATAAATGTGCTCATGACAATATAAACCTTCAGGTCCTGCTCAGTACAGTCTTTGAGTTCAAAATCAAGATATTAACCAGCTGTCAAGACACTGCAAAATGTACAAGAGAATCCTCTGATAGCTGTTTTTTTTTTCTGGGATGCTAGAGTATGAAGGAAGGAAAGAACATCTCAGTGTGAAATCTCCCAGGCCACATAAATGCAGTGTCTTGGTTTGCATCCTGCTCAGCTTGGCAGGAGTTCTCCAAGCTGGTCATTCCCCCCCCTCCCCTTCTTTTCAGAAGCAATATTTTAACTGTGTTAAAAGAGCATCACCCAATGGGACCCCAGGTGTGTAAGGAGGCTGCTACTGAGACTCTGTCCTCCCTAAAGGGGAGGGAAAGAAAGCTGACAGACTGAACTCATGTACAGATGAAGAGGGAGATGGAAGGCAATTGGAAGAGAACAGGAAAGCGGAGGCTCCAGAGCATTCTTGTACCAGGTGGTAAATAGACAGCGTTGGGAAGCTGATCATTTGGGAGTGATGCAGCTGATACGGTATCAGCGCATGCTTGCAATTGAGAAGATGGGCTGGACCACTGCAGAAGAAGCAAAGTGGTCTACTGGCTAGATGCAGAGGCTGATCCTAAAGCAATGTGGCTGCTAACCCTCATGTGGTCCCTCTTGTTATGCCTGTGCCTACACACACACACACACACGTGCTTTTCACACAATGGGTGAGATTACAGCCACGCTTTCTTTTAGACTGGCATCAAGCATGGTTAGCCAATGGGTTGCTCTCTGCTTCACTGCTGCGGTGCCAGCGTGGCTGGAGATCGCTGCTGTAATAGCCCCAGCAGTGTAAACCGTTCTCCTAACCATGCCATGGCCCAGCAGTCACTGCTGAGGAAGTATGTTCCGGGCTACGCTGCAGAGGAGTCGAGTTGGACTAAGTCACTTCCCTCTCCGTAGCACCGCACACAGCATGGAACTGTTGTGGCATAACGAAGCAGACAAAATGAAAAGGCCTGTGAAGAATCCTCATGCTGAGAAGCAGCGTGGTGTAGACCTGAGTTCCCGCTCTGGCTCTGCCACCGACTTGCTGTGTGACCTTCGGGCAGTCACGTCACCTCGCTGTGCTTCCTTCCCCTCCCACCCTGGCTCAGTCCTGTCATTTCAGCCTCTAAGCTCTTTGTGGCAGGTGCTGTCTCCGAAAAAGTGTCTGTCCAGCACTTGGCACAAGGAGGCCCTGAGTTTTGTTTGGCACCTTTAGGTGCTACTATAATACAAGGAATTAAGAATGATTTGAAAATCACCAGGATCTCTCCCTCATATGAGAGGGGCATATCCACAACTAGATTTATTGACCAGACCAGACCTTTTGCCGAGCGGGCAGAGGTGCTTATGATTGCAATTGGCAGTACAGGCTTATTGGGACAAACCGGAGAGGCAGAAGGGACCAGTGAGTGGGGCTGGGACTCGAATTCTGAGTCTTACTCCTCGCTCTGCTGCTGGGCTGGGCTGTGACGCTGGGCAGCCACTTTACCGGTTTCCTCTCCCGGCTGTTGGCTGTTCAGGACCAGGGTATGAATGCCGGCCTTCACGCTGGTTGTGGTACTTCACGTGACGAGACCCGCTCTGGCTCCGTTGGGTCGAATTCCTCAATTAACGTGCGCAATGGGCTCACAAGCTGCCCCTTAGGCTGTCAGCCCTTTGGGGCAGGGACTGTCTCTTACTAGGTGCGTGTAGGATGCCCAGCACAGTGGGGCTTGGGCAGAGCTGTCCTCAGTATATGGCGAATTGCGGCGACCACTTCGGGCCCCGCGGGCTGGTGCGATTGGCCGGCGCGGTCGGTCCTGGAAGTGACGGGTCGGTCCCAGAAGTGACAGATTTGTCACTTCCTCCCCGGGCCCTGCACCCCCCTGGGGACAGCCCCGGGCGTGGGTTTGGGTTTCCAGGTGCTACCGTAATGCAAATGTAACTAACAAAGGAATGCAGCCTTTGCCATTGTCTCATAAACGAGGGTGAGTTTGTACCTGCTGTCTGTCCTGCACAATGAGTGTAATCGCTGTACTGCAGATCAGCGGTTCTCAAACTTTAGCAACTTGAGGACCCCCATTTTGATTTAAAAAATTTGGTGGACCCCCAAGCCAGCTTCTAATTTTCCCTGCGAGTGCTCAGCCCCAGGCCCCGCCCCCATCCCACCTCTTCCTGCCCTCACTCCACCCCTGCCCCTCCTCTTCCCCATCTCTTTCTGCCCCCTCCCCTGAGCGCGCCCTGTCCCCGCTCCTCCCCCTCCCTCCCAGTGCCTCCGGCATGCCGCTGAACAGCTGTTCCACGGTGTGCAGGAGGCACTGGGAGGGAGGCGGAGGAGTTGATCAGCGAGGCCAGCAGCCCCGGACATGACTCGCAGATCCCCTGGATCCGGACATGACTTGTGGACCCCCTGGAGTACTCTCGCGGACCCCAGTTTGAGAACTGCTGCTGTAGAGTCATCCATACAGGCAACGTATTGCACTGCGCCCTGTCACAGGTTGGCTGGGCCTTTCCGGAGAGTGAACTCAGCCTTTCCTGTGAGGTAGAAATGATCCCCCAGCTGATCTGACTCTGGTGACTTAATCCCAGCTATGGAAGGGCCGGGACAGACAACATGGAGAGGGAAGAAAACTTGGGCCCAGATCCTCAAAAGTATTTAGGCTCCTAACGTCCAATGAAATCAATTGAAGTTTGGAGCCCAAATACTTTATGAGCATCTGGGCCTCAGTCAGAGCAAGGTGACCCAGGAGAGAGGAGCAAGGGACTAGCCCTCTCTGGGAAGGGCTGGGGGACAGCAGGCTGAAAAAGGCCCACATGGAGTAGGCTTGGCTCCTGTGGGAGGGCCAGCAAGAATCAGGGAGGTCCTTGGGAAGGGGAGGTACTGGATACCTGCTGGGGAGAAGCCTTGGGAGGCAATGCTCAGCCAGCGGAGCACAGAAAAGCTCTGCAGGGCCTGGGAGCAGGAGTGCAGAGCAGGGACATTTGGAGGTCAGAAAGACTGTCTGTCTGTTTGTCTGGACTTTTGGTACCCCAGGAAGAGACTGAACTTAAAAGGTGACCTGGACAGAGGGCTGAGCCATGGAAGATGTAGACAGAGATAGGCCAGTGTGGGGCAAAAAATGGTCAACAGGGGCTCTACAGACAAATATCTCTGCAATGCCACATTCTGACAGCAGGGGGTGCCATGGCAGCAAGTGGAACTGCTTACACACCCACACACATTTTGTGTGTGGCAGGGGTAGGGAGGGACATAAAACAAATGTATCTAGCAGTCAGCAACCATTGCAAAAAAACAACCACCCCAGACCACCCCACCCCAGCCAATGAGCTGAACTGTGGAGAACTAGGAGTAGGTTAAAAATAGTTTGAAACCTTTCCAGTCTTGAATGGAAGGTGCTAACCTGTTGTGCAAACCTTTGAGGAAACTGAAGTAACACAAGTGTCTTCTACCCAACATGCCCAAGTATTCCTTCCAGCATATCTGTGGTTTTGATTTGTTAGTGTGTTACACGTGAAGGTGTTCACATAACGAAGGACTAGAGAGAAACTGGAACCACACTGTGACGTAGACTTTGAGTGATATAAATACCGTTACAGGCGCTGAAACAAGTGTAAACACTTCAAATTAGCACCCGCTTTGTTTGCTGCCAAGAAGAAGCATATTATAGTTGGCAGAAGAATTAAGCAGCATTGTAGCGTTAACCCCCAACGCCAATGCAAGACAAAAGCTATAAGTAAAACCTCCACCTAGGAATGTCCCTTTAGGATATATCTAAATATGGGGCTATCCCTCTGAAATGCACTCAGTAACTCTGGTAGGTACTTGCATATTATGATGATGGATGTGGGAGAAGGTAGCGCCATAAAATACAATGTAGAACTGAGGATGGCCAATCATAGTAAGATCTGTCTGACATTGGAATAACCAGAACCTTATTTTGCCTGTGTTTGTGGGGTGTGTGACGTTGTGCAGTCTATATGATTTTGTAAAAACATGGCAAGTGAATATGGCTGTATTTACCTGTGAGTCTTCCTGTATATGTGTGTGCTGGCAAGTGAATAATGCAGCCTTGCAGTGACATGTGATCATGTCACCTGAACTGGAATCCATCTTTAACCTGGTGCTTTTCCAGTGAGGGGTGGGGGAACCCAGAGGGACAAAGGATTCCCGCCTTATGCAAAAGATATATAAAGGGGTGGAAGAGAACAGAGGGGGAGAAGCCATCATGAAAAATCCCCTAGCTATCACCTGAGCTGGAACAAGAGCTGTACCAGGGGAAAGAATTGTGCCCAGGCCTGGAAGGTGTCCAGTCTGAGAAGAAACTTACTGAAGCATCTCTGAGGGTGAGATTATCTGTATTCAGTGTTTGATTAGACATAGATTTGCGTATTTTATTTTATTTTGCTTGGTAACTTATTTTGTTCTGTCTGTTACTACTTGAAATCACTTAAATCCTACTATCTGTATTTAATAAAATCACTTTCTACTTATTAATTAACTCAGAGTATGTATTAATACCTGGGGGAGCAAACAGCTGTGCATATCTCTCTATCAGTGTTATAGAGGGCGAACAATTTATGAGTTTACTCTGTATAAAGCTTATACAGGGTAAAACGGATTTATCTGGGTTTAGACCCCATTGGGAATTGGGCATCTGAGTGTTAAAGGCAAGCAGACTTCTGTGAGCTGTTCTCAGGTAAACCCTGCAGCTTTGGGATAGGTGGTTCAGACTCTGGTCTGTGTCTGAAGCAGATAGGTGTGTCTGGCTGTCAGCAAGACTTTGAGTGCTGGACCCACCAGTAGCTGGCAGGGGAGAATAGAAACAGAGGTAGCCTTTGCACATCAGCTGGCAGCTCCCAAGGGGGTTTCTGTGAACCAACCCGTCACAGGGTGCATATTCTGTGTCCTCCTATTATTGGAGGCTAACCTATAGGCCTCTTGGAAGCCTTTTAGGATTAAGTTGTGAGAGCACCACTCCGCTGCATTTGGCATTTGCCAAGTAGCGCGTATCAAAACAGAACGGAGGGGAGGACAAGACAATTGTGTGTGTGTGTGTGTGGGTGGGGGGGGGGGGGGATTGTGAATGAGCTTTGGAGCCTTTAAGGTATTGGTTCAGATCTGGCCCAATTACGCTGGTGGTAACCAAATAGGATTATTGCTGTCTGATGACTGTTCGGTGGCTTACTCTATTTGAAATAATATGGTGGTCTTGGACCACTTCCTAGGAGTTGCATCATAAAACCACTGTCACCTTGACCTCGCTGCTGAAACTACTAACCAGAGGTCTAAGATCAGCTGGACACAGTAAATGAACCATGTCTCGTGGGTGATCCTTCAGATCAAGGCTGAGGACCTCTTAGGGAGGCAGGGTACCTCTGACCCACCTTCTGTTAGCACAAGGAAGAACTCTGCCTGAAGCTGCTAAGTTAGTTGTGCTGGCATGTGTGGCGTGTTAACCACCACAAGGGTATGAGAGAGATGAGCATGTCCCTTTGAACGGAGGCAGCTGGAGGGGCAGAGACAGGGAGGTCCTGCATAGAGCCCTAGGAAGAACCAGACTTGGGAGAAAGCAGAGTCTGAGGTAGTCCTGTGATTACTGTAGGAATTACCACTAAAGCCAAACCCAAGGAGAAGCATCGATAAACATTGTTTGGAACAGGGTGGTAATGTCACCTGCTAACAAGATGATTAACTGAAACAGGGCTGCTTATAGAACAATGGGATCTCTGATATGTTCCTGCTATATTTACTATTGTTTAACCAGACTTCCTTTCAACAGGCTACAGAAATTCAGTCTTTGTGGATTTGATGCAATGAGCACTGAAGGCACCCAGAGACTTTCCATTTTCTTCAGGGGGTGTTGGATCAGATGCTGTATGCTAAGTAACAGAGGAGCGTGGCAGGGCTTTGTACATTCTCAGCAGTAGTCCCCACTGTCACTGAGCTCTGGTCACCTAGGACAGGCAGGTAGTATAGTTTATACTCTTGCTATGGATTCTGGAGGAGATTTCAAGTATGTCTTAAGGATTTAGGTACCCAAGTCCCATTGGCCTTCAGTGAAAATCAGTGGGTCTTGGGCTCCTCCGTCCCTTAGTCTTTCGAATCATCTTGTGTGTGCAGTTTTAAGATCTTTATTCATAGCAGGCTAAAACCTGAGAAGTGCCAAATATCTGCAGCGTCTTTTGAAGAAAATAGGCCAAATCATGACTTCTTTCTTACATTTTTCACTCCTTTCATTACTCAGACAAACTCCTATTGACTGTGGAAGGACCTGAAGACTTGATCCAGTGAGATGTGTGGCTGACAAGCAGGTGCTCAGTGCCTGATGGGATCTGGCTGTGTATTTGTGTTGGCTGAAAGTGGTGTAAGAGCTGCCAACACTGGGGATTGAACCAGGGGCTTCCAGAGCTAAAAGCAACCGTCTCTACTGCTTGAGCTGAAGAGTCACATGCTGTTGTGCTCACTTACTCTCTGGTCAGCTACAGACAAGGGCATATAATGTAGTGGTCAATAGTTTACGTAAGACTGTTGGACAGAAAACGTTCCCCCTAAGCAGCTGAGGCCCACAGCAGTTCAAATCTCAATTTATATGGCTGACATGAGGCATTGAACTGGAAACTTCCAGGGCTGGAAGCAGAAGCCTTTACAGCTTGAATCATACAGATGGGGTCTTGCCAAAAGCTGTAACAGACCCATATCCTCTGTGGATCGGACACAGACACATAGGACATACTGCCCAGTGGGTTACAGATGCATATTACTTAGTATATAGTTTTACCATCATTGATCAGGATGTGTAATGTATGTAGGATTCTGGATATTTAAGTGATGTGTACATTCTTTGACAGGGTAACCAGCATTGTAGATGGGGGGAAGTGGTAGATGAGGTATATCTTGACTTGAGTAAGGTTTTTGATACTGTTTTGCATGACCTTCTCCTAAACAAATTGGGGAAATACAGCCTAGATGGAGCTACTATATAAGGTGGGTGCATAACTGGTTGGAAAACTGTTCCCAGAGAGTAATTATCCATGGTTCACAGTCAAGCTGGAAGGGCATATCGAGTGGGGTCCCACAGGGATTGTTCCTGGCATCCAGTTTAATATCGTCATCAATTATTTAGATAATGGCATAGAGAGTATACTTAAAGTTTGTGGACAAAACCAAGCTGGGAGGGCTTTCAAGTGCTTTGGAGGCTAGGATTAATATTCAAAATGATCTGGACAAACCGGAGAAATGGTCTGAAGTAAATAGGATGAAATTCAATAAGGACAAATGCAAAGTACTCCACTTAGGAAGGAACGATCAGTTGCATGCATGCAAAATGGGAAATGACTGCCTAGGAAGGAGTACTGCAGAAAGGGATCTGGGGGTTATAGTGGATTACAAGCTAAATATGTCAACAGTGTAACACTGTTGCAAAAAGAGCAATAATTCTGGGATGTATTAGCAGGAGTGTTGAGAAGTAATTCTTCAGCNGATCAGTTGCACGCATGCAAATGGGAGATGACTGCCTAGGAAGGAGTACTGCAGAAAGAGATCTGGGGGTTATAGTGGATTACAAGCTAAATATGTCAACAGTGTAACGCTTTTGCAAAAAGAGCAATAATTCTGGGATGTATTAGCAGGAGTGTTGAGAAGTAATTCTTCAGCTCTACTCCATACTGATTAGGCCTCAGCTGGAGTACTGTGTCCAGTTCTGGGTGCCATATTTCAGGCAAAATGTGGACACACTGGGGAAAGTCCAGAGGAGAGCAAGAAAAATGATGAAAGTTGTAGGAAACATGACCTATGAGGAAAGATGGGAGGGGGGAGAAATGGATTTGTTTAGTCTGGGGAAGGGAATCCTGAGGAGGGAACATAACTGTTTTCAAGTACATAAAAGGTTGTTACAAGAAGTAGGGAGGTAAATTAACCTCGGAGGATAGGACAAGAAGCAATGGACGTAAATTGCAGCAAGGGAAGTTTAGGTTGGACATTGGGAAAAGCTTCCTAACTGTCAGGTTGGTTAAGCACTAGAACAAATTCCCTAGAGTGGTTGTGGAATCTCCATCATTGGAGGTTTTAGGAACAGGTTGGACAAACACCTGTCAGGGATGGGCTAGTTCAGTGGTTCTCAAACTTTAGCAACCCGAGGACCCCTGTTTTGATTTAAAAAAAATTTGCCGACCCCCAAGCTGGCTTCTAATTTTCTCCGGGGGTGCTCAACCCCTGCTCAGCCCCAAACCCTGCCCCCACTCCACCCCTTCCCCCAAGGCCCTACCACTTCTCCACCTCTTCCTGACCCTGCTCCACCCTTACCCCTCCTCTTCCCCACCTCTTTCCACCCCCACCCCCCGAGCGTGCCCGTTCCCCGCTCCTTCCCCCCTCTCCCAGCACTTCCTGCACGCCGCTGGACAGCTGTTCCCTGGCATGCAGGAGGCACTGGAAGGTAGGGGGAGGAGTTGATCAGTGGGGCCAGCAGCCCCAGACATGACTCACGGACCCCCTGGAGCCGGACATGACTCGCAGACTCTCTGGAGTACCCTTTCGGACCCTAGTTTGAGAACCGCTGGTCTAGTTGATACTTAGTCCTGCCTTGAGTGCAGGGGACTGGACTAGATAACCTATTGATGTCCCTTCCAGTCCTATAGTTCTATGATTCTATAACTATAATTCTAGAAATGTTGCACATTAGGTTAACTTCTAATTAGCAGCTGGACTTCAGTTTCTTAGTTTCAACAGCTTTTGGCATGATTCATTGTTAATACGTTCATTTTCTTTGGATGGAAGGAAGAGTGCTATTGTCTTTGTTCTAGTAGACTTGTCTTAGATGTGTTAGTTTTTGTCTTCGATTTGTATCAATTTTGCAAATTGGTTCTTGTGGAGAGTGCTTGTCTGAAGGTATTGTGCTTCCCCTTTAAGTTTGTAATAATGTCACTGAGTTTCTTTTGAAGCTACTAATTAAAAAGAAAAAATGCTGCCTATGGATTTCTATCACGATGTCATCTGAGTCCACTGTCTCTCTTGCTGGTAGCTATGTGATTTGACTTACACCCATGACAGACAGTGTTTAAAAATAAGTTGCGGCACTTGTTTCATTTCTGGACTGATGAGAATTGTAATAAGGAGGCTCAAGTACATGTGCCCCGATAGCTGCATGCAGAACAGCCAGGCTGATTGTATACTATCACTTTCACTCATTGTATAGGCAATTAACATAGACCCTAAAATAATTAGTGATGAGAAAACTTCAAAGGGCTTGGAGCTT